>CM076575.1:573835619-574435619 GCA_034641835.2 Pinus albicaulis | reverse complement strand
CAGAAAAAAAAGGACAAGGAAGCTTCTTCTTCCAAGGCTGTTGTGGCGGATGATAGGTCAGAAGATGATGTAGCCATGAGCGCTCATGAACCACGAAAGTGGGGCGACATGGATCTGTAGAGGAGCTACAGAATGACAGCGGGATCCTTGAGAAGCTCATCTCTTGGATCACATCAGAAATACGAGAGCCTTAAGACAGTGGCAGGAAAAGTGGAGCAGTGGGTGCATAGATCACAGATGAAGCAGAGGCAGATCTGAAAGTTGGAAGGAGCAGCGCAATGCAGATACAGCGACAGTGTAGAGGCAGCAGCAGCGTAGGGGTTGATGTGACTTCAGCAACGCAGAGCAGAGTTGCTTACGCAGTACAGAGCTTCAGCAGCGTGGAGGCTTCAGGAGGACAGCGCAGTGCAGCAATAGCGTGAGACAGCACAAGGGGCTGATGTGACTTCAGCGGTGCAGAGTGAGTCTGCTTACGCAGTGCAGAGTTGTAGTTTTGCATCATTCTCCAGATGACAACACAGATCAACAGTCGATGGAGCTTCAGTGATGAGGTTGCAGCCCAACTGACTTGTCTGTCAAAAGATTGGGCAGGAGATTCAGTTGTTTCTCTCAAACAACTGAAGCTGCAGTGCAGCAGTTAGCAGTGGCAGTGTTATGGGCAGCACGAATGCAGCAAATTAACAGGGAGCTGCAGTACAAATGTGACAGCATCATGGGTAGCGGTACAGAATGGCAACAGCAATGCAGAGTTGAGTGGCAGCAGGCCAAGCATCAACAGCACAGAAACCAGTGCCCAAAATCTTATATTGCATGGTGTGATGTATTGCTAAAGCACACTCTGTGCTAAGAGGGAGTGTTGAGATTTTGTGTATTAGGGGTAGCATCGGATGTGCTCTAGCTCCCAAATTTTGTGGAGGGACTAGAGTACACATGATCTATAGGACCCAGAAAGGGATTTGGAAATTTTATCCGGTTTGGGAGATATTTAATTAATTAATTGTTTTAATGTATTTCCTAAGTCTAAACTTAGGAAAATTAAATAATTAAAGTTGATTAAATTAAACATGTGATGAAATCTAAGTTGCACGGAAACGGATACGGGGTTGGAAACGGATACAGCAAATTTTCAAAAAATCTGGATACGATACGGTAGGAAACGGCACACATATATATATTAAAAAAAAATATATATATATATATATAACAAAATATTCTCATTCATCTTTCAAATTTAGAATCTTTCAATCTATATTATATCTAAAAATACATAATCCATCATCATCATGATCAATTCATTATTCAACATATATAAAGTTTAAACATTGTCATCATCATTAATGATTATTCTAACATTCATGATTCAATCATTGAACAATGAACATATCATCAAGTTTCTGTTTCAATTTTCAAATTTCATTGTTCAATCATCAATATGATACAACTTACAACATCATCACCAAAATTAATAATGCACAGTGCACACTACATAACATTGAACAATGAACATACTACAAAGTACAAAATGAACTATGACTCATGAGTTGCAGACTTGCAGTCTACTTAGTACTATCATTATTCAATGTTCATAATTCATATGGTTGTTCAAAAGTTTAAAAGTTAAAACACCATCATAAATTACATTTACATATCATCAAATACGTTCTCAAGTTCATCCCTGTCAATAAGAAGTTCCACATCCTCTTCAGAAGTTGAACCAGAAGTGGGAACATTACTGCCATGTCCCCTTGAAGATCCACCAATTGGTGACTCTGCATCAAATAAAGTCAAATGAGACCTGGCATGCAACGTCATATCCAAGTCAGGCAACTCTAGTTCCACATCCCATAATTTGGCGGCCCCAAATTTGTATTCATCTCTCTTGTGTGATAGAAGGCGAAGGTTTGAATGAACATACACTAGTTCCTCAGCCTTCTTAGAGCCCAACCTGTTTCGCTTCACCGAATGGATAAAGCCATATGTACTCCAGTTCCTTTCTGCTGAAGAGGAACTAGCAACCTGTGACAAGATCGTGATGGTCAATTTTTGAATATGTGGAAGTTCCCCACCATAGTAGTTCCACCATTCAATTGGACTCATTGCCATCTTGTCCCGCATACAATCAATATCAGAACCCCAACCCTCTGATCCTACAAAATGAGCAAACTCTGAACGAATCTGAAGCCCAATTTCAGGATCTACAAAAAGCTTTCTAAAAGCCTTTTTAAATCCTTGGGAGACTTTTAGGTCTTTGCCTGGTGCAATTCTTTCTGGATCACTTAGCAACTTTGCAGCATAATATTTTGGATTCACTGCATAGGCCAAAAGGTGCAATGGGGTGGTCATCTTGTTCCACCTTTTGGTCAATATATCTTTTACTTCTCTGTAAAAGATTTCATCTGGGTCATTCTCCTTGGCATTTATAACCATCCTTATCTTATCTATCATGGAATCAATGCCCTCATACATCTCTCCCAAATTAGGCACATATGTGTCAAACATACGAAGCAAATCCACAATTGGCTTAGTAAATGCCAAGAGATACTCCACCTTATCCCACCATTCATCATCAACAACCAGCTTTTTAAATGCTTGTGCTCTATCACTTTGGGATTGCCTCCATTGATTCCAAAGAGAATTGCATACCATTGATTGTAATGCATCTCTCACCTGCATAAGCCTTGTTAAGACTATGATGTGAGAAGCAAATCGAGTCTCGGCAACCTACAAATGCCAAATTGTCAATTATTAATGTTTCAATAAATTAAAAATAATAATTTGATGTTATTAACTATTATGATTCACGAATCATGAATGATGACATTTGAGTCTTTGAGAATCCAATTTACATATTTTAATTTAGACTATAGAAATAAACTTTAAAGTTTAGGTACCTTGAGGAGCTCCAACTTCGCAAATTCCCTGTAGATGCCTTGGGACATGTGGTGGTTTGTGATGAATGCTTGAATTTCTTTTGCCTCTTCAAAAATAACACGAATCCACTCAATTTGCTTCCCCATCTTGCTCAACATGAGGTTCAATGAATGTACAACACAAGGGGTCCAAAATATGTGTTGATATTTGCCTTCAATAATTAGGCCTGCTGCTCTATACACCGTTGCATTGTCGGTTATTACCTGTACAACATTTTCTGGCCCCACCAATTCAATTGTTTCAATCAAAATGTCAGCAATGAATTGAGAATCTTTCAGCTGCCCCTTACAGTCCACTGCCTTCAAAAACATTGACCCCTTTGGGCTTTGAGCAATCACATTGATCAAAGGTCTATTCCTTTTATCTTTCCATCCATCAGAAATGATGGACACCCCTGAAATGTGCCATGAATTACGAATGGGGCTTAATTTAGCGTCCAAATCTAATTTTTCAGCACTCAACATTGTGGTGCGTACCTTCTCATATCCAGGGCTCTTGAACCCTTTTGGGGCTTCATTCACTGCTTTTATCATCTTTGCCCAGTAAAGAGATCGCACAAGGTTAAAAGGAAGGCCATTTGCATAAATGCATTGACCTATAGCTGCATTTGCTATCTCTCGAGCATCATTATTAAAACCCCTTTCAAGCAGCCCCAAATTAAACCATTTTAAGCCAACAAGTCCATGAGAATGAAGTGGAGGTTTTGATGAAGATGCTCCCAACCTTGTTGGGTGTTTTAATTGAGAAATAGGATTTGTCTCATTTGCTTTAGCATCCGCCTCGTTTTGTTCTCTCTGATACTTTGCAACTTTTGCCTTACTTAAACCACCTCCATCTGTTCCATTCTCTTTAGGTGGTCCACTACATATTCGAACCCCATTACCTTTTAACTCAAGTAAATGTGCTTTGACCCGTGTGTATGATCCCTTAAACTCATTTTTACACTCATTGCAAACCCATGCCAATGCCCCCCTCCTTGGATCTTCTCAACAGGAGTTACATATTTCCAAAGTGGTGACTTTGGATCGACTTTAGGGGCAGATTCAATTTCATGTTCCACTTCCTCTGCCTCATGAATAACTGAGCTTGAAGTTGTCATGATTGATGATGATAATGTAAATGATTATGACATTGCAAAATAAAATCGACAAATATTAAAATTTAAAAGATCGAAATTGTTAAATCAGGATTCAGAACTCTGTTTTATAAATTAAATATTTGAATTTTGAGATATGGCAACTTGCAAGTAATAGCTAAGTAAATAAACATCCAATTGTTGATCCTATGTGTTTCTAACTTTCTTGTTTCACTTCACTTGTTTCAACTTTCAACTTTCTTGTTTCACAGTTCACTTCACATCCAATTGTTGATCCTATATGTTTATAACTTTATGGCTATGAATGCTAGCTTACAATGCAACGTTTTGGGCAGTGGGTTTTAACTTTTCGTATTGGACTGTAGTAGTTTCAAATTTCACTTTGGATGAATCATGATAACTGTTAAAACTTAAAATTAAAAATTTAAATTCGGTATCCAATGTTATCATCTATCTAAGAAGAGTATATTTTCTCCTTTTTTAATTTGAGTGCACAAGAATCCTCTTCCTACATAAGGGTTTGAAGTTTGAACACTGTCCTATTCCTTGTTGGCAGAGATCTAATATTTGGAGTGATGGTTGGGCTGAGAGTATTTATTGACAATTGACTTTTGTTATGACATTTCTCTATATACAGTGACCTTATTGCAGGTGAAAAAAACTGATATATATGCAGTATTGGTAATAAATGACCCTGTGACCTGATGACAGCATTCCTGATGACTTAGCATATGACTGAAACTTCAGGACATGTAGCCACTCCTCAGATTGCTACAGATAATTATATTTTATAGCATGTTGACCTTAGTGCAAGAATCTTGAAATGTGACAACAGTGACAGAGACAGTGTGTGGTGACCTGAAGTAATCATGTTGGACAGTACACTTGTGGGATATTTTGGTAACAATGACTTGAAAATTGTGACTGAACATAATATGTTGCACAGGAATAGTATGGTTGGTCCCTTCAGTAATTAATGATAATGACCCAGTTGACTAGTGACAAGTGGCTGTGAACAAACATACACCTGAACTTGACCTATATGCAATTGACAGTGACCTTAAAAAGTGGCTTGACCTAAAACTTTGAACTTTGGGGCTGTGTGGAAGAAGTTAGAACCACCTTTAAACTAAGTCTATGGAGTCTGGACTCTGGACAGCAGATAAAAATTGGTATAAAAGTTAAAACTAGAAGGTTAGAACTTAGAAGCCCTGGTCCAATATCATGTTGTAAGTTGTAACTTGTGACAGGAAATAATAAAAATGTGTTAAATATTAATTAAGCCATTTTAATTAAATAATAAAAATGCCACAAACCTGCTGCCTTTGAATGCTGGAACCCCACAGCAAACTTGCAAACTACAAAGTTCAAAGTCTGAACTTGGACGCTGGAACCTGAACGTTGGAAGTTGGAATGCTGGACAATGAAATCCTAGAGCTGGATTCTGAAACGATGCAGCTTACAAGAGGCAGCGACAGTGGCAAACTTCAAAGTTTCTAAGCCAGCAGACTCAGAGGCAGTGGCAAACTTGCAAAGGGAAACAAAGAAAACACTGACAGTAGACAACGCTCAAGCAGCAAAATTGCAGAGGGAAACTAACAGTAGACAACGGACAATGGTCATGCAGCAAACTCGGAAAGTTGAAAATTGAAATGTTAAAACTTAACGCAGACAGTGTTGGTCTATTCATGGCGAAAAGTTAATACGGTCGACTTACAAGCGGTTAGGTTTTGGAGTCACAACAATGCTCACAAGAGTCACAACCGTCCGGCGTCAACGTTAAAGTTTTAAACGTAAACATTAAACTTCTAAACCATAAACGATAAACTATAAACTTCAGAAAATAGAATGTTTCGTTCCCGGTGGCGTTATGTAAAAATCTTGAAACGTATTCCGAAATGATGTATCAGTTAAAAAATTAAACGATACGTATTTGTTATCAGCCGGATCGGGGTGTTGAAATGCCAATACGTTTTCACAGTTTCCCGAAAACGGATAATTTAAAAAAAATGTCAACAATACATTTCCCGATCCATATCCCCGTTTCCGAAAATCTGATACGAGACAAAAACGTTTTTTGGCCTTTTTTTGAAGTATCGTACAGGTATCCGTATCTGGTACGGTGAACAGCGTTTTGGGTAGGCTGGCATGCCGTTTCTGGCAACTTAGGATGAAATTGTCTTAAGTCACACAGATCAAGCTTTCTTTTAATCTTAGCCATTGATTCAAGATCTGATCATGATTGTTGGTTTCCCAACGAGAAAAGTATGAAGGAAAAATTTGGGGTCATTTGTAAAGACACATAGAGGCAGAGCATTGAAGCTAAGCTAAGATTCTAGGGCGTGGTTTGCTAAGAATTCTCAGAAGTGTTTCGGCTATAGAGAGGGTAGTTTAGACAAAGAGGATGATCTAATCCTAGTGTCTAGAATCAGCACAAGACAAAGAGCAACTTCAGAAAGACAACGCAGAGAAGCAGGAGCATCAGCAGCTACGCAGCGCAGGGGCAGGTTCAGCTACGTAGGTGTTGCACAGTCACTCCCAGGGCAGCGTAAGGCAGCTGGAAACCCTCAGAGGTTACGCAGAGATCCTTAGGGGCATCATAGGGACTACGTCACCCAGTCTGGGGTTACGCATCCCTTTCGAGGCCAACGCTGACAGACGCAGGGGCTTCAGGGGTAGCGTTGGGGTTTCTAGGGCGTAATTTTAGCTGAGTCCTGTAAATCCCATTTGAGGGTGTGGATCAGTCAATATTTTGGCTTCAAAACAACCGGTGAGTTGCAGATCTATATTTTCTCTCTCGGGTTTTCCAGATCTGGAACCTAGATTTGTTGTATTCAAAAATACTCTTAATAATTAAACCCTCCAGCAGCCAGAGACCGGTTTTCCCGCATTGGGTTTTTCCGGGGACTATTGTCCAGAAAATCACTGTGTCACTTTGTCTATATGTGCATGTACTTTTTCTAGATCTAAATTGGTAAAAGTCTGTTATGTGTTTTGCTTCGATATTAATCTGAATTTTCAGCTTAATAACTTAATTAAGTAGGAGTATAACCATATCTAACAGTAGATTTCTGCCTAAAGTAACATTCAGAAATTTTCACAATCTGGGGAGTGGTGCCAAGGAAAGAGAGCAAATTTGTGGTAGACTCTCACTGGGTAAACAAAATCAAGCATGGAGTTGATGGGAGCATCGAAACATGGAGTTGATGGGAGCATCGAAACATGGAGTTGATGGGAGTATCAAAAAGTACAAGGCAAGATTCGTGGCAAAGGGGTTCTTGCAGGTAGAGGGGATTGATTATGGCGAGACCTTCGCCCCAATTGCCAGGTATTCGTCTGTCAAGGTTGTTGAAGCTATTGCAGCGCAGATGGGGTGGAAGATCCACCAGATGGATGTGAAGACAACCTTTCTCAATGGGGTTGTTGAGGAAGAGATTTACATTGAGCAGTCGAAGGGATTTGAGACATGCAGCAAAGAGACACACATATGCAGACTCAAGAGAGCCTTGTCTGAGCTCAAACAGGCTCAACGAGCATGGTATGCTCGGATATACAATTACCTTCAAGGATTGGGCTTCACCAAGAGTGAAGAACCCAACCTCTGTTACATTGTTGTTGAAGGTGGGTCGCTTATTTTGGTGCTATATGTGCATGATCTAATTTTGATAGGCACATATAAGCTCATCCAGGAGTTCAAGAGAGATATTGCAGGAGAATTTGAGAAGCAGGATATGGGGTTGATGCATTATTTCCTTGGGTTGGAGGTTTGGCAGGGCGATGGAGAGATCTTCGTGGGACAAGGCAAGTATGCCCTGCAGATTCTGAGGAGATTTCACATGCAAGATTGCAGGCCCATGACCACGCCTCTAGTCACAAACTAAAGGAAGGTGGATACATCCAGATCGGATCGAGTAGATCCCACACTTTACTGTCGGTTGATTGGGTCGCTGATGTATTTGGTTAACATGCGGCCAGACTTATGTTTTGCAGTCAACTCTTTGAGCCAGCTTTTGGTCGAGCCTACCAAAACGCATTGGGTTGTTGTTAAGCACGTATTGAGATATCTTAGGGGCCTAAGGGCTTCACTGATGCAGATTGGGCAGGGAGCTCCACAAACAGGAAGAGCACATTGGGATGCACATTCAGTGTTGGATAGGCAGTTGTTTCATGGTTTAGTTCAGAAGTAGAGATCAATTACATTGAGCTCAATCGAGGCCGAGTACATGGCAGCCAATTTGGCAGGGTACGAAGCTTTTTGGTTGACGAAGCTTCTTGTGGGCTTATTCAGGTTAGAGTTGGAGCCCACTGTGATCCACTGTGACAATCAGAGTTGCATGAAGCTCTCTCAAAATCTAGTGTTTCATGATCGCTCTAAGCACATTGAGATATGTTATCACCACATCAGAGATACTATTAAAAGAGGCATAGTTTCACTCTAGTACATACCAACAGAGGAGCAGACAACAAACATTCTGACCAAGGCTTTACCAGGGACCATATTTGTTTACCTCGGAGATAAGTTGGGTGTAGTGCAGAACACCTTCCTCTCTATGCGGGAGTGTTGATTGGAGTAGAGAAGAAAGGTTTCCGCTTGCCTAGGTGCTAAGTCTAGCAGAAGAACCCACGAGACCACCACTTTAGAAGAATATTAATTATTTAACTATTTCCTAAAGTTAGAATTAGGAAAAATTAAAAATTCCTAAGTTAGCCTATGATTTAATCATAGCCCTTGATCACGATTTAATCGCGGTCGTTGAGAGGGAGATTAGTGTTGAGATTGGAATTATAAGGAGATAGAGCGAGTTGGTGGCAAGTCAGTTGAGCACAAGTCGTGAGTCAGATCAGCGAGAGGAAGAGACCAAGGTTCAACAGTTCGCAGTGGTTCAGCATCCAAGAGAGAGTCAGATCAAGTGAGGGCCGAATTGCCTTAGCTCAGACCACAATTGCACAGCTCCAGTTCACATTTGCACAGGAGGAGAAGATTTGTGCTCGCATGTGCGAGCAAACAAGTAGATCCACGCAGCCCTTTTTTTGGAAAATCAAGTGAGCTGTGATCAAATCAGTTTATCTTGGAGGATTGATCTGTTGTTTTCCAGTGATAAAAGGGAAGTTTCCCTTGCTCCAAAATTATAAAGAAAAAACATTTTGCTGAAGAAAATAAAACACACAAAGTTCCAGGTTTTCCCCGGAGTTGGGGTTTCTTGGGTTTATCTTGTGTTCTATGTGTGCATGTGTTTGTCTTCTGATTTATTTTTCTGCTGTCCATGTTAAGTTAGAAAACTCAATATATTTGTGATTTAAGTTTCCAGAATATCAGTTGTTTGTGTTTCTGAGTTTTTACAACTAGAAAATTTCGAATCAGTTTAATTGGTTTTAAGGAAATCTAACATTATTTATTATTATTTATACATAGTTATGTTCATAACAAGACTTTACAGCTAAGGTAATAGTTACAGTGGTGACAGGACTAATAATCTCATGATAGCCGGTCACCTGTTGAAGAAGCGTTACAGATTTTTGGTCTGTATTATGAGAGTTCTTGAAAGTCTTTTAGGATAAGTAGGTTGTATCTCTGTGATGATGATATTTAGTACCTTCAAGGTGATACAAGAAGACTCTGATACTCAGGATTTTTGATGCAGACAGGACAGTAATAGATCATAGTACTTAGTTTTAGTTTTTGGAGTCCATACAGGACAGTGAAATGTATATTTTTTATTTCAACCTCTGAAATATCAAATATAAAAAGAACAAAAAAGGGAAAAACAAAATATATATATATATATATATATTGGATAAGAAAACACTATTACCAATTTCAAACTAGATGCAGCTTGCCATACAGTAATCATCGTGAATCATTCATACATGCATCAAATAGTTCAGTCAAATAACTCTGTAGCATTACCTAAATGTAAAGTATCTGAGTGAGTTTCTGCATACCATCAGGGAAAAGGTAAATGTGATTTGCAATTATAGGTATGGCCCTCGTTTCACAGAGTGCAAAAATTCCTTTTTCAGATGCTGTTGCAATCCCCAACAAGCACTCAAAACATTCCACAGTAATACGTTGTCCTGGCCTGTACATAAATAGCCTATAATGAATAAACGTACAACAAACTTCTTGTCTTTTTAGTCATAAAAATCAATTAAGAATGTTTCATAGAGTGCAAAATATCTTTTCTGGATGCTGTTGCAAGCCCCAATATGCATTCAAAACATTCCACGGTAACATGTCGTCCTGGCCTGTACACAAATATCTTATGATGAATAACATACAACTAACTTACTTTGTCATATTTTCACAGATCATACTAATCAAATAAGAATGTTTACACAGAATCCTGGATAAATCACTGAATCCTTAAAAGAAAAGGATAGAAAACAAAAGGCCTATGAAATTCAATCTTTTTGCCAGAGATAACAGTTGTTTGCAGAAAGATCCTATATATTTCCTTTTACACTCTTGAAAGATTTATTATTCCAAGTAGAAAAGGAAAGTACCAGAATGGTGTTATCCATTGACTTGTTAGGTCAAAAAAATATAAAATTGCCAAAATGTCAGGTCAGATAACTAGTGTCCAGACAAAACAATTTAGAGCCTCACAGATTCAGTTTGATGCACCCAGATTCTTAGAATTTTTGTGCAGCATGAAGTTGAGCATGCTCTTGAACTACCTGACATTTCCCAGCTTAATCGGATTCCTCAGGAAAAAGTTATGGCCATTAGCAAAAGATGTTCAGTTTGTCTAAGGAAGAGAAAAGTCAGTTTGTCTAAGGAAGAGCAAAGTGGGGCAATCAATAGGTAAATCATAAGTTTCCCTAGTCTAAGTTAAGATCCAGACCACTTTTTATTGATCAAGCTCAACTAGCTTTAAGCCGCAGATAATTGCTCTCAATCTGGCACCATCTCATGCCTAGTTGTCCACCATTTATCAAGGAAACTATTAAAAAATATATGCTACAAAATTGATTATATGTACATGCAGAGCAAACGCACAAAGTGAGCTGACACACCACCTTTATGCATGGTACTTAGTTGACATTGACATGGTCCAACTTGGAGCCCTGATAGTGCTGAGCTGTCCCTGCAAAATTCAAGACAAACTAATATTCCAATTTGGCATATACTGCATATATTTGTCTTGAAAAATGCATCTTATATTTCTTTGACACAGCGGCCATGGGATGCTAGTTCTGACCTCCGTTGTGTACATAAACACACCTGCACATTCAGGAAACAGTGCAACTAATCTGCACAGTTAACAGGAACAAAATTTGCTTCAGGAAGGCAACTGCACCTTGCACCAGTCTGACAAATCAGAATTTTATTATCATACCATTGAGAGTTAGTCATTCTCAGATTTGGAAATTGTCTAGAAAAAAAATAACTTATCCCACCGCCTATCATTCCACATTCTTCCCATGCCAAGCGGTAATTGTTGTGTGACCCAATGTTGCAAACATCGGCATTGGGATAAAACGGCAAGGGTCTGGAAAACCAAAAAATCGTAAAAATCGGGAAAATATCGGTAAAAATTGGCAAACATCAGCAAAATCAAGATACCATCAAAATATCGGTAAAAATCAGTAAACATCGACTAGGCCAAAAAACCATGATTTTGGGATAAAATCGGGATGTTTTCGACTCTCAAGATGTTCGCAACACAACTTCTGTCTTCATCTTCTGCAAAATCTGTTATGCTTCACATTCTCAACCTAAAATCTGTTATGCATCATCTTCTCAACCTAAAATCTGTTATGCTTCAATTTCTCAACCTTTCACATTATTACTTTTACTTCACTATCTTTCTTCTCCTTTCAAAGCTGTGCCACACACATAGACATCAAAAACTGCAAAATCCTTTAAACTATTTTGCTAGAGTTTACACTCCTAAATCGCCTTGTAGTTCCTTGATTGTGTGTTTGGGGATTTCCCTTTGAGAACTCAAATCTGGAATTTACCCTAAAGAACCTCAGCACTCTAATCAATCTTGAATCCTAATTGTTCAATCCTTTGATTGGTGGCATTTGAAGTATAAGCCTTAGGGGGATCTTGACTTGGTTTGACTGAGCCATTAGAACCCTAATATCGACTAGGGAGAACCCCCCTTGAGCTGGAGGAGAGTTGGCTAGAAGCGAAAAGAGGGTTGATGGCCCCCTCTTGAGTACACAAGATCCCATATTGGAGCTTTTGGATTTTATCTCGATAAGTGCAAGATTTTGCTGTAATAGGGCTCAAGTAAACCAATGTAGTCATCAATTCATAGGCATGTACACAAGTCCAACGCAACATAAAAAGTGATTCAATCCAATTGTAAATGAACCCCTCTTGAGTACACAAGATCCCATATTGGAGCTTTTGAATTTTATCTCGAGTAGTGCAAGATTTTGCTGTAATAGGACTCAAGTGACCCAATGTAGTCATCAATTCATAGGCATGTACACAAGTCCAACCCAACATAAAAAGTGATTCATGTCAATCGTAAATGCCATTAAGTAGATCACATTAAGCATCATCTTCTAACTTCACACTAATTCATATAATTCATACAATTTTTCAAGTTAAGGTATGGTGGGGGCATCATTAACCGCTATTACATGTGCCAATGCCTAACAAGAGAAGTAGTTCACAAGAAATCCCTTCAAGGAGTAGGTGTAGTGATAGATACTATGGTTTTGAGGAGGTAACTTCATGCTTCATGAATTGTGTTACATGTGAAAATTTCTAAATCTAACAAACAGAAATCCTACTGCAGTTAACTGATTGGCATTTCCTACTCGTGTTCTTCAATTAACAAGTTTATTTACAGAATTATTCAGTAAATATTAAAGAAAATACACTGCAGCCTACACCAATATACAGATCAAGTATTGAAAAATAAGATGAGAAAATCACGCAAAGGACACACTTATTTTTGGACTAAACGTCCACTGAAAAACCCAATGTGGGAAAACCGGTGCAGCAGATATGAGGGTTTTATTATTAAGCAAATTTTTGAATACAACTAGTATGTGAAATCTGACTCACCCAACAGAGAAAATCTCGACAGAAGTACCTCTATCCGGAGACAGATATTTTGGCTGATCCAGCAGCTGAATGATCAAACCCCACAAGTGACTGTGTTGCCCCCTGTGCTACGCAACAGCAACTGCTCCCAGCTCTGCACTGAGACTATGTCACCCCCTCTAGGAGCTGTGTCACCCTCCTCGTGAACCTTCTCGGCTCATAAATTGATCAGATGAATTGCTGCCTGATCTGCCTCACAGAAACCCTAGTGCTGCCTCTTCAGTGACTGCGTCACCACTCCAGGCTCTGCGTCACTCTCTCAGGTGTTGTGTTGTCTCTCCTTGGTGTTGCGCTGCCTCTCTGCACTATATTCTTGCCCTTGGACTGAAGTCTCACTGTCGAACTGCCCCTCTCTGCATTTGAACTCATTCCGAAATTCTCAGCAAACCCCTCCCCAGAATTTTGATTTTGCTCAAGTGCTGCTCTATGTGTGTGTTCTCCAACTGACCCTCAAGCCTTCCTTTATACTTTTCCTATTGAGATATCAACGATTGTTATCAAATCTTTAATCAACAGCTTAAGATTAAAACAGACTTGATCCTCGTCAGTTAGAAGCTTCTCACCCATATTTACATTAATTCACTTTAATTATTTTAATTTTCTAAGTTTTAACTTAGGCTCCATTAAAAATATTTAATTATTTGAATAACATGCACTTCGGGCGAAATTTCTCCAAACAATTTATGGGTCTTTGAGATCTCATGTGTTCTAGGCCCTCCACAAAATTTCGGAGCTAGAGCACATTCAATGCTACCCAAAAATCAACGCTCCCTCTTAGCGAGGAATCTGCTCTAGCAATACTTCTCACCAGAAGCATCACCCTGATCCACGACATTGGTCCTCTGCGCTGTTGATGCTCGGCCTACTGCCCTTCATCCACTGCGTTGCTACAATATGTATTGTTGCCCATGACATTGCCATTGTCACTGTTGCATTTGTACCATAGCTCCCTCTCAATATGATGTATCATGATGCCCATAGCACTGCCACAGTGCCACTAGCCCACTGCTAACTGTTGCACTACAACTCAGTTGCTGAGAGTTAAGCAACTGAAGGAATCCCAAATCCTGACATACTAGTCAGTCTGGATGCACCTCGATGTTGAAGCTTCCTCTGCTGCTAATTTGTGCTAACCCTCTGATGCTACTGCGTTGTTGTTGTATCTCCTTTGTGCCTCCCGCACTGCTGCAACACTCCACTGTGTTGCTTCAGACTTTGTCGCTCCAGCTCTGCCATTGTCGCTCCATCATCTCTCACACACCAATTGACTCTCGTCATTATGCTACTGTCATTAAGGGCTCCCGTAGCCATATGTGATCCAACAGTTTGGGCACCTCAAGCATCCTGCCCCTTTTTTCTTCTCTCTATAGCTCCAACTACAGCTCCATCTCGCCCCACCTTTTAGGTGCATGAGCACTCATGGCGCAGGACAGCAAGGGTGACGTTGTAGCTGCAGGAGGCAACGCAATAGTTGTTGGGCCAGCATAGAGGTTTATGAGCCTAAATCTTTTCGATTGTCGTGGCTAGAGGTGCAGTTTAATTTTCTTTTGGAGTTGTTGGCGGGGCATTGTTTCTTTTGGTGCAGAACAGTTTTTAGTGGGGCAGTGGAAAAGTAGAGGGAGGCAATTCCTCAGAAGACTTCTTGCCCAGAAGTCTAGATCCAATGTTGATCAGTAGCAAACAGAGATTGGAGAGGAGTGTTTCGACATCAGCTGGCAGAAGGATTTCGGTGAAGGAAATCAATATTCAAAGGGAGCTTGTTCCTTAGAGGGTTTCTAGTGCCAAGAAATCCAGATCCGAGTTTTGTTGGGGCAACAACAGAAGAGGGAGAAAGGGACTTGTTTGACACCTAGTTGAGCAAAGATGGTCGTGAATGGACTGAGGGATCGGGACAGGATTGATGGAGCATCCAACTTTGTCATCTGGAAGGCCAGGATCCTAGCAGTTTTGGATGAACATTGCATCAAGGATCATGCCTTGAACACTATTGTTGTTCCGGTTGATGTTGATCCTCTCAAGAAGTACGAGGAGGCTCAGGCAAAAGCAAAACGCGTGTTGATAGATATTCTGATGTTGACTGGGTTGGCAGTGTGGTGGATAGAAAAAGCACATATGGATGTTTTTTTCTTTGGGATCTGCTGCAATTTCATGGATGAGCCAAAAACAAAAATTTGTTGCACTAAGCACCACAGAGGCTGAATATATTGCAGCTAGTATGGCCTGTTGTGAAGCTATTCGGTTGAGGAAACTCTTCAATGAGCTATTTGAGCATGTGTTGGATACCACCATCATTTATTGTGACAATCAAAGTGGGATTCGTCTCTCAAATAATCTCGTGTTCCACAACCGATCCAAACATATTGATATCAGGTACCACTTTATCCGAGATATGGTACAGCGAGGAGCAGTAAGGCTCCATCACATCAAGACCAAAGTTGCCCCCCCCCCCTCCCGGCTACAACGCCCGATCCACGTCCCGTATAGGATTCGTCGTACGAAACGCGGATCCGAAAATCAGAAACACAGATCAGGTAGAAAAAGGCAGTTCTTGCAATTTCCAAACCGCCCCACCGGATCCACATTTCCGTGTGTCGGATCTGCGTTTCGTACGGCGGATCGATGTACGGAAACGTCGCACTTCGGAGGCAATCCGTACGGATCGCGACTACTTCCATATTGTTGAGATTTTGTGTAGTTGGGGTAGCATTGGGTGTGCTCTAGCCTTGAAACTTTGTGGAGGGGCTAAGAAACACATCACCTCCAAAACCCAGAAAGCATTTGGAGAAATTTCATCTGGTGCTGAAGTTATTCAAATAATTAATTATTTTAATGTAATCTCTAAGTCTAAACTTAGGGAAATTAAATAATTAAAGTGAATTAATTAACAAGTGCTGAAATGTTCTAAGTGACGCGGATCAAACAGTCTTTTAATCTCAGCCGTTGATAAGTGATTTAATCACGGTCGTTGATGTGTTCAACAAAAAATTATAAGAGAAATGCTTGAGGGTCAGTTGGAGACACACACACGAAGGCAGAGCTGAGAAATTAAGCTGGAATTCTAGGGCAGGGTTTGCTAAGAATTTCCGAAGGAGTTTTCTGCAGCGAGGGGTAGTATTGGCTGAGGAGATGATCTGACCCTAGAGCCAAGAGTCAACGAGAGGTAGAGGAGCAGCTTTCAGGGTCAGTGAAGAGGCGCAAGGGCAGCAGCTGCGCAGCACAGCTTCAGCCACTACGCAGGCCCAGGAGGGGCAACGCTGCAGCTTCAGAAGGCTTCCAAAGTTACGCAGAGGCAACGTAAGGACTGCGTCACCCACTTTGGGGTTACGCAGTCCCCTTCTAAGCAGCGCAGAGGCACGCATAGCCTAGCAAGGTTGACACTAGGGCTTTAGGGGTAGCGTTGGGGTTTCTAGGGCCAGAATCGTGCTGAGTCTTGTAAATCCCATTTGAGGGTGTGGATCAGTCAGAATCTTGGTCTCAGAACAACATGTTAGTTGCAGATCTACTTTTTCTCTGTCAAGTTAACCATATTTGGTGTTCAGATTTGTTGTACTTAGATTCTACATAATAATAATAAACCCTCATATCTGTTGCACCGGTTTTCCCGCATTGGGTTTCTCCGGGGAATTATGTCCAAAAATCTGTGTGTCACTTTGTTGAATGAGCGTAATATTCAGTAAATGATCTGCATGTGTAGGCTGTTAGTTGTGTTTACTTCGGTATTTTATGAATATTTTTTTATGAAAATAACTTGTATAACTTAATCAAGTAGGAGAAGTAAACCATGATACTACAATAGGATTTTTGCATAACTGTATTCAGGAATTTTCACATGGTATCAGAGCGATAGCAGATCAAGCTGAATCTCTAGCAAATCAGCTGAAGAATATTTTTTCTGTAGGACAGCAGCAAAAGCAGTAGAGATCCGGAAAGGGCAGCTTGGCAGTAAGAGGGCGTAGACCCAAGAAGGGGCAGCGCTGCAGCTACAGAAGGCAATCAGGCTTACGCAGAGCATTCCCAAGCCAACGTCACTTTTGAGCAGCGCTGAGGCTACGGTGGGCTAGTCAGTGGGACGCAATCCAGTCATTCTTCCTGTTGCAGAGAAGTTTTGCCAAGATCCGGAAGCAGTGGTCCAGATCTTCAGCAGTGCTGGTGTGGTGGAGATTCTGCCAGTGCAGAATTGTGCCTAGCTAAGTCAACAAAGAGCGGGAGAAAGACAGTCACTCAGCAAATACGAGCCAAACATATCTGAGATTCGTCCAGGAGGGTGATCGGAGAGAACTGTCCAATTGGTTTCCCTGAAGATTTCCAGGAGGGAAATCAGTTGTCAAAGGGAGCAGCTACTATAGAGGGTTTCTATTCGCCAAGAAACCCAAATCCAGCATTTATGTTAAGTATTGCAACAGAAAGAGGGAGAAGAGTCTCTATTCTGACAGATCTGAGCAGATGGTGCCATATGGACTGAGAGAATCAGGATAGGTTCGACGGCATGTCCAACTTCCTTATCTGGAGGGCCAGGATCCTGTCAGTCCTGGATGATTATGGCCTCAAGGACCAAGCAGAGAGAGTCCTAGGTATGCCAACTGATGCAGATCCTCTAAAGAAGTACAAAGAAAATCAAGCGCGAGCTAAGCGTTTGATCATGGACGGAGTTAAAGACCACGTCGTGCCTCATATTGTCGGAATCAAGCGCGAGCTAAGCGTTTGATCATGGACGGAGTTAAAGACCACGTCGTGCCTCATATTGCCGAAAAGAATACGGCAAATGAGATGTGGGTAGCATTAGACACGTTGTATCAAGGAGGCTCTGTCCAAAGAAGGATGCTTTTGGAGAATCAGATGTGGTTGTTCCAGATGCAGAAGGGTGAGGAGATAGATCCCTTCCTCTTCAGACTTCAGACTATCCGGGATCAACTGATTTCCATGGGTACAAATCCGAATGAGGGGCTCCCGGTGAGGACTACCCTGAATGCAGTCACTAAAGAATGGGAAACGTTTGTCCAAAGCATTTTGGGCAGGGGAATGTTACCATCATGGGCAGACATGTGGAAATCAGGAGGAAATCGGGAGATTCACCAAGAGGCAAAGCAGCGGAAGCGGATCAGCCAAAGTAAAGAAAGAGGAGGAAGATGATGCAGCCCTTGCATCGAAGGAACGAAGGCAGCAAGGGAAGAAGAAGAGGGACCTATCCAAGGTCTGCTGCTTTAACTGTGGCGAACTTGGACACTTCGTCGGCACTTGTCCTAAGAAGAAGGACAAAGAATCTTCTAAATCCAAGGCTGCAGCAACAAAGGATGATGGCTCTGATGATGATGCAACCATGAGTGCTCATGTACCTCGAGAGAAGAGGTGGGGTGATATGGATCTATAGAGCAGCTACAGACAGGAGTGGCAGGATCCTTGAGTCAGCCCTACTCTTGGATCACATACGAACTATGGGAGCCTTAAGAGGGTAGCGAGATGTAATATTCCCAATTAGCGATAGCATCGCTAATTGGAAATATCAATTTTGATCAATTTTGCCTTATTATAGTCAGAGCATGAATAAAGTGAGAAAATATAAATTAACTCACTTAGGATAAAATACTTTCCTAAAGTCCACAACAAAATTAAAGGTGTGGGGCCTAGTGGCCAAGTGGATAGCGCAGGAGAGGGACGCAGACCACGTAGGCCAGCGTGGGGCCTACCTCACGCAAATGAAAGGGACAGCGTGGGCCAAGGAGCACGTGGAGGAGGTGGGGCCAAGAGAGAGAGAGGCCCAGCGTTATAAAAGGGAGGAGAGCCCCCTCATTTGGTCATTCATGTTTATGCATATTGAGCTAGTCATTTCGACTTGGAGCACGCTGGCTGTTTAGCTTGTCTGCAGCACTGTTCAGTGCTCGGGTGTCTCCGTTTAGAGATCCCACCCTCAGCCCCGGGAGACTTCGAGTGCTTGCTCGGGTGAGGTAGTTTCATCAGCATTTTGCAGGAGGATCGGTGTTTGCATTCGTGGGAGGAGCAAAGCCATTAGAGACTGCGCAGTCTTGAGAGGGAGGACGCAATCCATCTTGAGGGAGCTCCGGAGTGGCACTATTTTGGAGGATTTTGGCCGGAGGATTGAGCAAGGGGTCAGCCCTTGCCTATTGGAGGCATTTGGCAGAGTGGGAGGCCATATTTTGGAGGATTTCATCCAGCACCAGCGTGGCCCTTGGGAGGATAATGTACATCCTCAAGGGAGGCATTTTCAGGGGTCGTCCATTTCAGAAACGCTCTCTAGGCTTTTCTGGGTATTGTGAGTAGAGGCTGATTCCAGAGTTTCAGCTTTTTCTGAGTAGGGGAGCAACCCCAAATACTCATCTTGTTCCAGCAATAGCAGCAGCACGACAGCTTTCCAGCAGCTTGGACATAGAGCAGAGAGCAGCCATTCCATTGATATTCTGAGAGTATTCCTACCCTTGCCGGGTGCAAATCGAGGTGCCATCACTCTGATCACCTCTTGTACTCATTTCTATTTCTCAGTATAATAAAATGGCTCATTATTCTCTCTATTTCATGTGTATCTGCTTCATGTTCAGTTTTTCGCATTTTGTATCTTGTTGTATGCTTTGTATTGTCGTCTATTTCCCTTTCGGGATATTACAAGAGATGAGTCGAGAGATGGTTGCAGAAGGTCACACTGAAGCATACGGGAGTGCTGAAGCGCTGAAGAGGGAGCAGTGTAATGCAGAGGCAACAGCGCAGAGGCTAATGGGACTTCAGCAGCGCAGAGAGGCAGGGCTCACGCAGTACAGAGTTGTAGCAGCACAGTAGCTTCAAGAGGGCAGCGTAAATCAGCAGCCAAGGGAGCTTCAGTGATAGGATGTAGCCTGACTTGTCTGTCAACGATTGGGCAGGAGTCTTCCAGTTGCTTACTTCTCGGCAACTGAGTTCCAGTGCAGCAGTTAGCAGTGGCAGTGCTATGGGCAGCATGATGCAGCAATTTGAGAGGGAGTTGTTGTACAGATGTGGCAGTGTCAGTGGCAGTGACATGGGCAGCAGTACAGAAAGCAGCAGTGCAGTGGATGGAGGGCAGCAGGCCAAGCATCAGCAGCACAGAAACCAATACCAAGATCTTGCGATACATGGTGTGGATATATTGCTAGAGCACACTCCGTGCTAAGAGGAAGTGTTGATATTTTGTGTAGTTAGGGTAGCATCGGGTGTGCTCTAGCCTTGAAACTTTGTGGAGGGGCTAAGAAACACATCACCTCCAAAACCCAGAAAGCATTTGGAGAAATTTCATCTATTGTTGAAGTTATTCAAATAATTAATTATTTTAATGTAATCCCTAAGTCTAAACTTAAGGAAATTAAATAATAAAAGTGAATTAATTAACACATGTGCTGAAATGTTCTAAGTGACGTGGATCAAGCAGTCTTTTAATCTCAGCCGTTGATAAGTGATTTAATCACGGTCGTTGATGTGTTCAACGAAAAAGTATAAGAGAAAGACTTGAGGGTCAATTGGAGACACACACACACGGAGGCAGAGCTGAGAAACTAAGCTGGAATTCTAGGGCAGGGTTTGCTAAGAATTTCCGGAGGACTTTTCCGCAGCGAGGGGTAGTATTGGCTGAGTGGATGATCTGATCCCGTAGCCAAGAGTCAGCAAGAGGTAGAGGAGCAGCTTTCAGGGTCAGCGTAGAGGAGCAAGGGCAGCAGTTGCACAGCACAGCTTCAGCCACTACGCAGGCCCAGGAGGGGCAGCGCTGCAGCTTCAGAAGGCTTCCAGAGTTACACAAAGGCCTCCAGAGGCAGCATAAGGACTGGGTTACCCACTTTGGGGTTACACAGTCCCCTTCTGAGCAGCGCCGAGGCACGCAAAGCCTAGTAGGGCTGACGTTGGGGCTTCAGGGGCAACGCTGGGGTTTCTAAGGCCAGAATAGGGTTAAATCTTGTAAATCCCATTTGAGGGTGTGGATCAATCAAAGTCTTGGTCTCGAAACAGCAGGTTAGCTACAAATCTACTTTTTCTTTGTCGGGTTAACCAAATTTGGTGCCCAGATTTGTTGTACTCAAATTCTACATAATAATAATAAACCCTCATATCTGCTGCACCGGTTTTCCTGCATTGGGTTTTTCCGAAGACTTATGTCCAAAAATCTGTGTGTCACTTTGTTGAATGAGCGTAATATTCAATAAATGATCTACATGTGTAGGCTGTTAGTTGTGTTTACTTCGATATTTTCTGAATATTTTTTTTTCTGAAAATAACTTGTATAACTTAATCAAGTAGGAGAAGTAAACCATGATACTACAGTAGGATTTCTGCATAACTGTATTCGGGAATTTTCACATGTACAACGGCGGACGGATCCGACTTGCGCCCCATCAAAAAATCGATTTTTTGGTTTTTTTTTTTTTTTGCCTTAAGTTGGGTTAGGGGGTGGGTTAGTGTTGAGTTAGGGATGGGATGAAAAAGTTAAAAGCTCACTTTCACCTCTCATTTCCTCACTTGTGTTTTTGGAGAAGAAAGGAGAAGAGAGCTTGGAGAAGAGAGGAGAAAGATGTTGATTTTGTAGCATTGGAAAGTGTTCCAAGTCTCATATTTTGGGAGGAGGCTTGGACATCAGTATTCCAAAGAACCCAGAAACTGTTTGTAGAAATTCCACTCAGATCATGCTTTATTAAAATAATTAATTATTTTAAAGTGATTCCTAAGTCTAAACTTAGGGAAATTAAATAATTGAAGGGTATTAATAAAGCAAAGTGTGAATCTTCTAGAAAACAAAGATCAAGTCATCTTTTAATCTCAGCCATTGATTAGAGATATAATCTAGGTCGTTGATTCATCAACGAGAAGGCTTGAGGGTCATTTGGAAAGCAAGTCGAGAACACACTCAGTACACAAAGGAAATCAATTATGAAGCAATAGAATTTGATTTCAAAGGGAGAGGGTGTAGAGGCGAAGTTGCAGAGGCAGAAGATGAAAGGGGGAAGTCAGCAGAGAAAGAAGAAGGCAGAAGGAGGACGCAGAGGGGTCAACGTTGAGCAGTAGCACTAGTCGTCCATGCAGAGTGACGCAGTCCAGTGCAGTGATTGCGCCGAAGACCCATCAGAGTGGCGCAGAGGGAGGAAGGGTGCCTCCAAAGTGTTAGAAATTCTTTCGAAGGGTTCAGAAAATTTATCTCAAGTGTATTCTAGACATCTGCTTGTCTAATTTCTGTAAATGATTTCCACTGCTGAAGAATAATACAAACCCTCATCTCCTGCACCGGTTTTCCCGCATTGGCTTTTTCCGGGGACAATTGTCCAAAAAAAACTGTGTTCATGTGATTGTTTCTCTTGCATTATATGCGTTCTATTTGATTTTCTGCTCATGATTAAGTGAATACTACAATTGTGTTAATTTCATAATTTACTGAAGTATCTGTAAATAACTTATCATAAACAAGTAGGTGAAATTAATCAATCACTGCAATAGTATTTCAGCTTGAAATTTTCAAAAGAGAGGAGGAGAGAGAGTTGAGGAGAGCTTGGAGGAGTGAAGGAGGAGGAGCTTGGAGGAGTAAAGAAGGGCTTCCATCTACAAGAGCTAAAGAGGTAAGTGCAAACCCCAAAATTTCTCATTTTTTTGTCATTGTTTTTTGTATTTTCTCTCCTCCCTCTCCTACACTTCCCATTCTTTCTTCTTGCTCATTTATTTGCAGGTTGTCCACCACCTATATTCATATTCAAACTTCAAAGATGATGTTTTTTTGGCTTCTATGTATCATTCCGCTCTTGGTTTTCATGATGGCAAGGGGGAGTAGAAATAGAAGAGAAGAACAAGAAGAAGAACAACATAGTGGTCCCCATATGAGTGACCCAATGTATGATGAGGAGGAAGGGGATGATTTTGATGAGAACATTGAAAAACTAGAGGGGAAAGTTGCGTTGACACCCTTGTGGAACTATGTGACCAAAGTTGAAGCAAGAAAAGGTGGTGGAAGCTACAAGTTTTTGTGCCCTCATGGTTGTCATGGAGGAAAACCATATAGTGGTTCATATACCCGTGTGAGGAGGCATCTTTGTGGGGTGATGGACAGTGATGAAAGAAAGGGTGTCGTGGGGACAGAAATTTTCCCAAAGGTTTCAACTGAACAAAGAAGAAAATGCATCCAAATAGAGGAGGTTGCACAACAACAAAAACAAGAAACAAAAAACTCAATCTGAATCAAGTGCAACCTCCAGATCTGGTAGCTCATCTCCTCATGGTACTTCTATAGGCTTTGGAGGTAAAAAACAATAGGGGATTTCCTTAATGTTGTTGGGAGGGATGATGTCGATGGAAAGATAGTCCGATTTCTTTGTGCTTGCAGTGTACCATTCAATGTGCCTCGCTCTCCCTATTGGCATGACATGGTAAAGGCCATCAATGAAGCTCCAAAAGGATACAAGTCCCCCAACTATGAGAAAGCTAGAACAGTGTTATTAGAAAGAGAAAAAGGAAAGGTTCAAATAGCTAACATGTTTTATAAATGAGTGGGTGGATTGTGGGGTATCCATTGTATCAAATGGGTGGACAAATATCAGAAACCAACATTTGATAAATGTTCTTGGTGTTTCTGCTAGTGGTGTTGTATTTATTACATGTCATGAATCCTCCATCAGTGCAACTTCCCAAAACATTACAAATATCCTATTGCAATCAATGAAAGATGTTGTTCCTAGTAAAGTGGTTCAAGTGATCACAGATAACGCAGCAAATTGTAAGGCAATAGGAAAAATTATTGAGCGTACTCATCAACACATATTTTGGTTTGGGTGCTTGGTGCACACACTGAACCTTTTGATGCATGATATTGCGAAGCATAAAGAATGTGGGTGGATTACTGAGCTTTACAAGATAGGGAAGCAACTCATTAAATTTATCACAAGGCATACAAGGGTAAACTACTTCTATGGCACATACTCCAAGTTGTGGTTGCTTAAACTTGCAAAAACAAGATTTGCAAGTTATTACCTCACCTTAAGGCGACTAGTGAAGGTGAGACAAGCTTTAACTAATATGGTCACCCCTAAATCATGGGACGAAATTAACACTGATAGAGATGGTGCTAACGTAGCCAAGGACACTATTCTTGACATGTACTTTTGATCACAGGTTAAATATGTTTTGCAATTCACCAAACCAATTTATTACATGATCAAGTTTGCAAATTCAGATCGACCAATAATTGGGGAGGTGTGTGAGAAAATGGATAACATGTTGGGGCAGATTAAAGACATTGTTGAGCCTAGAGCTATCACCTTGTACAGTTATATTCGTGCAGAGGTGGAAAAACGATGGGATATGCTAAATGTTTCATTGCATGCATTAGCATATGTTTTGACACCTAAATACTATCATCCATCATGGCTTTCAACACCAGCACCTAGTGGGGGAGCAGGAGAAAACCACACCTAGATCCAGAGGTTCTAGAAAAATATATGATTGCAATGACTAGATTAGTCCTTGATGAGGAGGAGGTTGCCTTGGTACGGAAACAATTGAGCAACTATACGCTTTGCACTGGTCCATTTGGGAGCATGCATGCAATTAGAGATCGAGAGACATTTTCTTCTATTAAGTGGTGGAACATGCATGAGGTGATACTCCAATTCTACAGACTTTGGCATTGCGGGTGCTATCACAGGTGGTAAACACTTCTTCTACAGAGAGGTTTTGGAGCTCTTATTCTTTCATCCACAGTGTTAAAAGGAACAAGTTGAGTTTAGACCGGGCAGAGAGCTTGGTTTATGTTCATTACAACTTGCGATTGTTGTCCCATTACTGTGATGATGCAAAGAGTAATAAAGACCTTAAGGTTTGGGACAGGGATCCAGAGGAGCCCAATTTGGAGGATGGATTGTTGCGATTAGAGCAATTAGAGGATGCTCTTATCCATGATGATGATGATCGAGTTGAAATGCCACCCCCATCTGGTCCCTTGCTTCCCAGGTTCCACAATTCAACACCAACAATAGGGGCTTCGTCTTCATCAATTGCAGTGCCACAACTTCCACAGCCACCATATTCTTCATTGCCACTACGTGGAGGCCCACCACCACGTACTCTTCGTGGTGGGAGGAGAGATTTGTAGATATATTCACAATTAACTGCTTTTGTCATCGATTAGACTTGTAGGCTTGTTGTGAATTTGAACTTTTTTGTCTTGGTGGTGGCCAAGTCGCCTATTTTGTAAACATTATTATTTGAATTTTGGACATGACTAATGTTGACAGTTGCTCACTAGCTAGATAATATGCTTTATGTTTTATAATATGGTTAAATGTTTCATGTTTTATAATATGCAGCATGCTTAAATGTTTTATGTTTTATAGTATGCTTGAATGTTTTATCATTTTATGTTTTATAATATGCTTAAAAATTTGATGTATGTTTGTAATTGCTAGAATCTAGAATCTAGATGGTTGATGCTCGAATAATTAATTATTGATGTACAATGGAATCATGAATGTCATATCTATCTTGATTTATGTAAAAATTTGCATGTTTTCATGTCTTCTACAACTAATTTGGTATTTGGGATGTTTGTTTTGAATATAAATGCAAAAAAAAAAAAATATATATATATATATATATATGTGTGTGTGTGTGTGTGTGTAGCAGACGCTTCGCTTCCTAAATTTTTGGAAAATGACGCTTTCGCGTCCTTGCTTCCAAAAATCGTCCCCACTTCGTGCAACATTGATCAGGATGGATGAACAAGTTGCTAACATCCTCACAAAGCCTTTAGGAAAGGCCAAGTTCTTAATCTTCAGAGAGAGACTTGGAGTCAGGGAAAGACCATCTCATGAGGGTACGGCTTGAGTTGGACATTGAGCTCTGGAAGCTCCTAAGGAGCCTGGGGTACTTCTTGGAGCTATATGAGCACAGGGTGAGTGGTTCACCTTCCCCTGTGGAGGTCACTATTTGAGCATAGGGTGAGTGGTTCACCTTCCCCTATGGAGTACGCTATATGAAAACAAGGTGAGTGGTTCACATTCCCCTGTGGATGCCCCAACATACATCCTACCCATGCAGTCTAGGACTCATGGGAAGTGCTTCTCATCTGGTCAATGAATTGGGAAAAGTGGATAGGGACCATTAGCACTACTAACGAACGTGTCGAGTACTTGCGTACTCGCTATGTCTAGGATGCATTATGTTCAACAGTTTGATCACTAAGGATCAAGCCTGGTAGGGGTTCTACCCCTGGACATGAGGACTTACCTTTGTCATATGGATGAGGCTGGTAGGGTCTTGTGACCCACCCTCCATGATCTTTTCAGAGATGACACTTGACAGCGTTTGATTGGTCTGTTGTTTACCCTTTTGGCAGTTATTAGTTGGGTTTTTGGAGGACATTTTGGCAGTCAAAGGTTTGACTTTGACTTCATTATCATTGTACTTTATTGGATTTTCTCTCTCTTTGTACATTTGATATTCATTAAGAAGAAAAGATCAGTTGGATTTTCCTCTTGTGGATTTTTCCCTGGCATTAACCTAAATATTTTTCTTCTCTTGTCTTGGCTTGTCTTCTGCATTTTATTGTTTATGTTCTATCTACAGTTATTGTCAATGTTGATCTAATGGTTAATGTGATTGCTATTGAAATCTAAGTGGAAATTTCCATTGGGCTAATAAAAGTACATTGAAGTAATTGTTGTAAGCATAGAACAAACCATTGTCAAAATTAACAACCAATGACCCCATACATAAGGCATCAACACTTAATAAAAAGCTATGTTGCATGTACCGCTCCCGGCCATTGGAGAGCACGTACCCTAAGCTCTGATGCTCCTGGGAGCTCGGGAGCTAGTACGAAACGTCCCGAAATTGGCGGGAGCTGGTACGAAACATCCCGAAATTGGCGGGAGCTTCATTTGGTACGTTGGAGCGTTTTGGGAGCTTACTAATTCATTAATAGGTGTTTTGGGTACTGGTTTCTGCGGGGAGCGTGGATTGGAGCTCCCACAGCCTCCCGAGCCATGCGTACCGGAGAGTCGACAATGAAAAGGAAAAACCCGGGAAAAAAACCCAAGGAAAAAACCCGGGAAAAAAAAGGGCGCGAACCTTTGGCAGAAAATCACTCTTTTTTTTCTATATAATCAGTCATCCAAAGCTTAGAAGCCATCATTCTGATTTATCATTTCTCAGACTCAGCGTGGGTGAGCGACGCAGTGAGGGTCTAGCAGCTGCAAGTGTTTCAAAGGCACAAGTGCTGCCATTGTCTAGGTACCTGCCATTTATGCACAGAGTCTTTGACTCTTTTATTTTATACATTTATATTTACATCGCTGCT
Organism: Pinus albicaulis; assembly: GCA_034641835.2. Taxonomy (NCBI): domain Eukaryota; kingdom Viridiplantae; phylum Streptophyta; class Pinopsida; order Pinales; family Pinaceae; genus Pinus; species Pinus albicaulis. The sequence goes on along the minus strand of CM076575.1, from coordinate 574,408,238 downwards.
TTTAGTTTTAAATTTAAACTTTTATGATTAATCGACAATTGCAGGTTGAATCGATTTCTCATTTCTCAGTTTCTGAATTTTTTTTAAAGGCTTGGCAGTTAGATAAAGCTTCGAGCGAGCTATTTTAATTTAATCATGTGTGTAACTGCAGTCCATCGAATTTTAATTTTAAAATTTTTCTAGTTCTATGGGTCTAGACTCTGAAATTCCAATCGATCTGCTCGCTCTATGTCAACCGTCTAAAACTGCCCGTCACTTTGTATTTCTAACTTTTTTATTGAATAGGCTGTCACTTATCAAGTTATCTGGTATCCCTCTCCATCGCTGCATTAAATTTTAAATTTTTAAACTCTACCACTGGTGATTCCAAGTATATAGTTGTGAATTTTTTCTGCGGGAGCCTGTGGGAGGAAAATGAGCTCAGTTGGGACTTACACCGATTTGTATCCCTTTTAACTTTTAAGTTTTCTGAAAATTTCGAAATTCTGATATATCATATGACAGATTGTAAGTTTGTTGTGCAGGTTTCTCGTTAGCCACTAAATCTGTGTGACAGTGTGCGTGTTTTTCTTTGGAACCGACCTTATTTTCAATTTTGTCATGGAAAAATCAAATTTACAATTTTACACTAAATGTTTGCTTGAGATTTTCATTTTGAAGTTACTTTGTTCTAACTTCTCTTTAACGATAATCGTTTGGATGAATTATATAAGTATACATAAGATTTGTTTCAAAAAAATGTCAAATTTAATGTGCAACATCATCTTATCTGTGAATTACATTTAATTTGTTACGGTTTTGTATTAAAGTTTTAAAATTTAAACGCTAGACATTACAGCGTCACAGTTCTGAGTTTTAACTTTTCTATTAACGTTAGAAATTCAGAATTATTTTAGGCTTTAGCATATTTTATTGTTAAGTTGTTTTCAAACTTAGCTTAATAGTAAATAATTTGACCTTTGAAATAAATTGTAAATTTAAATTATAATGCAAGTAGTTTGTTAATTCAAATCGCCAGGAAATCATTTCGGGGTTAGGTTCAGCGTTTTGGTGAGTTCTAAGCTAATACGATATTTTAAATTTTTTCTATGCACACTGCACTTTAAATTTATTATTTTTATAAATATTTGTGGAATTTGTTATATAATTTAATGTATTCAGTATTACTTGAATTGTAAGTCCTTTTTTATTATTTAATAAACCCAGTAATGTTCGTTCATGAATCATAATTTAAATTTAGCTAGTAATGTGCGGGAGTTATTCACCACTGACTCAGTTTCAATTCACAGTACTCAAGGCATCTAAATCTGAATCTCAGATTATCATGCACATTTTCAATTTATATTCTAAGTTCTTCCATTGCTAAAACTTATATAATGAAAACCTTAGATTTCCAAATTATTGGTGCATGAAAATTAAACATTCATTAATATAAATATTTGACTACATTGTAGCAAAAATGTGCACTAATTTTCAATTTCAAATTTATGATTTATCATTTGAGGCAATTGTACAGCCTAAACATGAGAGTTTTTTAATTTGCTTCTATCCGAACACAGTGCACACATTAGATTTCAGAAATGCAGGAATTAAGGTGTAACCACATAGAATTAAAAAATTAAAAATTTTAAAGAATTAGGAATCTTCAAGTTTCGAGAGAAGGCTTATTTAAAATTTAATTTATATTTTTAGTTGAGCAGAAGCTGATCCTTTTTTGTTTTTGATGTAAATTTTTGGATTTAAAATTCCCTCTTATTAGAAAATTCAAAACATGAATTTTGTTTATTCTACATTTTACAAATTTCAATTTCAATTAATATCTTTTAAATTTTTCTATTTTTAATATCTTTTAATTTTTATTTTTAAGTGTGTAACAATTTTAAATTCCTAGTAAGTTCTAATTCTAATCCCTTTTGTTTTTTATGGAAATTTTCAGTATTAATACCATGGATAGAGGCTTGGCTAATCAACGTGGGGAAAGCAAAATGAGACCCCCACTACCTCCACAAGTCCCACAAGTTGAAGAACAAAATGCAGAGACAACAATAGCTACACACAATCAATCAAGCAACATTTCCAAGAAGCCCTTACTGAAGTTCATGAAAAAAATAACACAAAACAAGACAAAAATTAGTGTCAGTTGTGAGGTATGGCAATGTACTTTGTGTGATCATGTATTTAAGGGTAGCTATACAAGAGTATGGCATCATCTTTTGGGCATACCTGGGTTAGGAGTGAAGGGTTGCACTTGCAGTATTGAACAAAGAATGGATATGACTAAGCTTCACATGAAAGCTAATGGAAACAATGAATGTGATAGGAGCACAGTATCTCCTAATAAGAGAGGTAGACATGAAGATTCATCCCAATGTATGAATGAACAAAGTCACATCCAAACTGAGCCTGCTCAACGGGGTTCTAGTACTAGGAGGACTAATGTAAGTGAATCCATTCATAAAATGTACAATGTCTTGCATAGGGATGAAGCAGATGATGCCATAGCAAATTTTTTATGGCAAATGGAATTTCATTTAATGCTACTCGTTCACCATACTATAAAGAAATGGTGAGAAAAATCATACTTGAAGGGACAGGATATGCACCCCCAAATTACAACAAAATGAGGACTTCATTGTTAGATAGAGGGGTGACAAGAATGCATGGATTTATGGAGGACCTCAAACAATCTTGGGTTCAATTAGGTTGTTCAATTGTCATGGATGGTTGGACAGATATTCAACAAAGACCTTTATTGAATGTTATTGTCACATCACCAGAAAGGCCTTATTTTTTAAAAGCAATTGATTGTAGTGGAAAAACTAAAGATGCTATTTTCATGTTTGAAATGTTGAAGGATGCAATTGATGAGGTTAGTCTTTCAAATGTGGTAAATGTCATCACAGATGCAACCCCTATTTATAGAGCAACAGGATTGATGATCCAAAGTCGATATAGGCATATCTTTTGGACTCCTTATTGTGTACATGCCCTTAACAATCTCTTAAAAGACATTGGTAAAATACAGTGGATTGCAAAGATCATTTCAGATGCAAGGGAGGCACAAATGTTCATCTGCAACTACCGTGTTTCCTTGGCAATTTACAGGATGTATTCAAACAAGCATTTCTTAAAGCCTGCAAAAACAAGATATGCCACATACTTTATTTTGCTTAAGCGCATGGTTGAGGTCTATGCATCTTTACAAGCCAGTGTTGTTTCTTCAAAGTGGAATGCATGGACCAAGTCTAAGTCACCTCAAGCAAAGAAGATAAAAGAAATGCTTCTTAATGAAGATTGGTGGGTTGATTGTAAATATGTTGTCTCTTTCACAGCTCCAATTGTGGAGTTGATCTGGTATGTTGATTCAGATTCTCCTGCTCTTGGAGAAATATATGAGTGTATTGATACCATGGTGGACAAGGTAAAGCACATCATTCGCCAAAGAAACCCTTATTTGGAGTTTTTCCATGAAATCCACAAGTTGATTGAGAAAAGATGGATTAAACTCAATACCTCCCATCACATGGCTGCATATGCCCTTAATTCAAAGTGGTATATGGAAAGACCAAATAGAATTCTTCCTATTGATGATGAAGAGGTAAAGCAAGGGTTTCTTGATGCTATAACTAAGATGTATACCGTTGATGAAGCAAGCGTGATACAGGAGCAATTTATTCATTTTGGTACATTAAGCCTTCCCGCATTCACCCAAGATGCAAAGAGGGACATCAAGCATTATGCTCAGAAGAAACCCCTTGGATGGTGGAGAATGTATGGGGGCCACGTGCCAAAGCTCCAAAAGCTTGCTTCACATTTGCTATCTCAGGTTGCAATTTCCTTAGCTGTTGAAAGAAATTGGTCCACTTATAGCTTCATACACTCTGTTAAGAGGAATAGACTTACCTCTAAGAGAGCAGAGAAACTTGTTTGTGTGCATAGTAGTCTTCGACTTTGTTCAAGGAAGCTACCTGAATATTTAGAAGGACCTGCTACACGATGGAATGTGAATGCTGAAGATGTTGCCCAAATTGACGATGATGATGACAATCCTGTACCAAACGCAGGATTGGTTGGCATACCTTTAGATGACATTGTTGCATCTGATGATGATGATGATGATGATGATGATGATGTTGATCCAATCCCTAGTGAGGTTGAAGCTTGTATGGATCTCCTTGATGCTGAAGATCGTACTCTATGATCATCTTAAACTTTATATTTTTGTTGTTATATTTTGGGCCTTGGCTCTTGGGCATTTTGAATTATGTACTACTTTAGGCTTTTGCCTTTTTTCTAATATGAACATCAATATGATTTGGGTGGCTTTTAATTTTGGTTTTAAACTTTTAACTTTTTATGGTTCTCTTGAATCATTTAAAAATTCAATTTGGTATGTACATTTAATAATTACACTTTATTTAAAAATTATATATATATATATATATACACTTTAATTTTTAAAATTTTAATTGTTAATATATTATATTATTGTCACTCCCAACTTGACGCTTCCTGTAAATTTTGGCAAAGCTTCTAACCATATCGGATACTCGTTACCACGTACCCAAAGTACCCACATACTGGAAACTCGTGCAACATAGATAAAAAGCATGGAAATAATGTACCTCGTGTGTGTCGAGTACCATAATCATTAATGCAAGTAAGCTAGGGAAAATGTGGGAAGCATCATCAATCAACTATTTGTTGAGAACCTAGATCTCATCTATAAAACTATATATGATAAGAATCATAGGAGAAAATCTCCTCTAGTTAACCCTAGATGTCAAGGGGTAACAATTCCCTCTTTCAAAGTATTGTATTTCACTTTAGCTTTGCACTAGTAGAGATTAAATCTCATAGATTAGCTTTGCATGTTGCTTTATAGGAATGACCTTTGCACTCCTAATATGTCTCGTCACTTAGGTACTAAATAGTCCCTTTGAGCTACTTTTGGTCATTTGTTGGACAGTAGTAAGCCTATGTTATCTTATCTCATAGAACTCTCTAGAAAGCACAATTGTTTATTTATAAAAAACAATCCACCCTACAAAAAGAAATCAAGAAAGATTTTTCTATCCTAAAATGTTGGCTTCTTACAAGCTTTAAAAATCTTTTTGCCATTACAAATATGGAGAAATGTGCTCACTAAGTTCAAGGTGAGACAAGTACAAAATCATAGCATAAGTACAAAATCCTTTAGATACTTATATTAATCCCAAGGAACGAAGATAGATGCAATACAAGATCCCGCAATATAGAGTAAGTATTATTGCAAATTTATAGCACCCATGTCCCGAAAAAATCATTCTAAGTATCTATCTTTGTGTTTTAGAGGAGCATGTGACAATTACCCATAGCCAGCATTTAGTTACCATTAACATTAATTGATGTCAATCAATAGCCATCAACCACCATGTCAACCAACTTGTTGATCAACCTATTGACCAACTCTACCAATGTCGTTAAATCCTCCAACTCTACTAACAATAATGTTATTAGAAGAAAATTCGGAATTAAGCTAATTTACCTCAAAAACCAAAACCAAACTACTTGACCCCACACACCAAAGACGGAGCAGAATGAACAAAAGAACCATATATATAAAGAAAAAGGTTGAGCAAAAAATATATATGTGTACAACATATAACTCTAAATTATTACACACCAAATATGTAATTTTCTCTCATGTATATGTAATGTCCCAAGAGAAATTTTCCCTTATGGCTCCGAAAATCATAAGACAAACACTACCAACTTTTCCACAATATTCTTCCAATTTTAATCAAAGATAAAATAGAGTACACAATGATGCAAACAATAGTAAACTTGAAAGTATATCAATATAACAATCTGCCACTAGGGTTGTTTATACCAGTAGTCTGGAATAACTAACAATTGTTGTCTACCAATACAAAATATCCACTTCTATATTTACAACTAAAATCAACAATAATAATCCTCTAAACTCTTTGACCAACTTACAGATTGATTATATACTTGACCTCTGCCTCCTAAGGATTGTTTGTGTCCTAATCATCCATCTTCTATCTTACACAGGCCTGCAAATCCTTGCTACCATATTTATGCATTGGGCTTAGCAGAATGCCCCAAAACTCACATTTGAGCTTGCTACCCTAATCTTCCTACGTGTAATATCCCCAATGGGAAATAGACAGCAATACAAGCATACGACAATATAGGAAATGCCGAAAATAGAACATAAAGCAAATACACATAAAAATGTCGGAAATGCTAAGCCATTTTATTAATCTGAGAATATAATGAGATACAATGGATAATCAGAATAAATGCACCTATCCTTGCTCAAGGCAAGTGAAGAACCCTCTCAGAAAAACAGGAAATGGCTGCTACAAGAAACTGCATCCCAGCTGCTGGAAAAAACTGCCGTAACTGCTGTTGCTGGAATGAACTGAAGCTAGGGGCTGATCCCCTTGCCGGAATGAGCTGAAAATCGGCAGACCACCCGAACTCACCACCCCGGACAAAACCCAGAAACCATATACAAAACGGACCACCTCCGAAAATCACCCCCAGAAACCCTCCTCCTAGAAAAACGCTGTCCCTCCAAGAACTGCGCAAACACCAACTGAAATAGACTGAAATGGGGCCACAACTCCTCAAGAAACTCACCAAATGATAAATGCTGAACCTCCACACCGGAATAGGCCTGAATCTACTGCAGAAATCTCTACCACTGAACAGCTCCAACTCAAACTGCGTCCTCCCTCCAAGGACTGCGCAGTCACCCAATGAAGCTCAGCTCCTCAGCAAAACTCCCAACAAAACACCTACAAATCTCCTGCTAAAGACTGAAGAAAAACCTTGCCCGAGCAGGCACTCGAAGTCCCCCGGGGCCAAGGGTGAGATCTCCGACCGAAGACACTCAGTCGCACTAAACAGTGCTGCAGACCGACTAAACAGCCAGCGTGCTCAAGTAGACAGAAGTCTAGCTCAATATCATCAACAATATCAATAATGCCCCAAATGAGGAGACTCCTCCCCCTTTTATAGCATTGGTTTCCCTCCAAAACCAACGTCCTCTCTCTCATTGGCTCCTCCACGTGGTGTGTGGCCCCCCTTGGCTCCCCCCTTAAGTTACAACGTTGCATCTACTAGGGAAACACTTTATTTATTTAAGTGAGTTAGACCCCTTTTCTCACTTTTATTTATTAATAAACTATAGTCGGCAAAACTATACAAAAATCAAATATTCCAATTAGCGGTGCTAATTAGGAATATTACAGTCTCCCCCGGCAAAACGTTGCTTGTCCTCAAGCAACTGAAGTGATGGATGCTGCAATGTCTCCTCGCTCCCCCAAGGGGCATCCTCATCCGGCAAAAATTTCTTGTCCTCAAGCAACGCTTGAACAAGCCTACTCTCTAGCTGATGCTCCCTACCGATACTGCAAAATGTGCCTGGGTCCCACCGAAACCTCTCTGACCTCTGCATCACCCTGATACGAAGGGATATCTCAATGCCAGGATCCCAAGGTGACCTCTCACAGTACCAGTCAACCAATAATTCCCCTGGATCCCATCGCCACCATGGCCAATAATCGCCCAAGTCCCACGGCTCGGACTGTGCTCTGCCTCTGGCTATGACTAATGCTCTAAGAGGTGAAGACCACCAATAAGCATCAATGCTCCTGGGCTCCTGCTGCGTTGTACCTGTAGCTGCATATGCTACCCCTCCAACTGCATACCAACTCATCACCTCTCTCCAATCCACGTCATGACTCAATCCCATGCTGATCCTGCTCTCCTGAAATTGGGAAGGAGTCCTGAAGTAACGACAACTGGTGCCCTCCTGCCGACTGGGATCTGTAACATCTACTATGTCCAAGGGCCCCTGCTCCACTGTGCTCTCTACGAAGAATACCGTACCATCAAGAGGGTACCAACTCATGATCTCCCGCCAGTCCATCTTGGAGGAAGCATCTGATGTAGCAACAACAACTGCATGTGGAACTTGCCTGGAAGGTTGCCGCCAACCCGTAATCATCTCCCACTGCCAAACTATCACCTCTACCTCCAACGTCTCCAGAGGATATGGATCTGTAGCTGCTGTCACGGTACTCGGTGTCTGTGCATCTGACTGCTCCACCTCAAAGGATGACCCCAATGCTAGCCACATATCCATCATAGGCTTAATGTGGGCACCCATCTGGACCTCACCCAAGGGAATGTCATGCCTGATGTCCATAGTATCCTCCTCTGCTGACTCAGGCTCCCTCATGTGCTGCTCTAGCTAAAGCGTCACAAGTGACTCATCACCCAGAGTATCTCCTATACAGTCCCCTGACTGCTCACCCTGCACACTGTAATACGGCTGCAATCTACTGTCATCATACCTGCATGACTGCTCTTGCTCCACAGAAGCAACCTCAACTGATCCTATGGACTCATATGAAGAAGAGTCCTCACTCTGGCATACAGGAGAAAGGCCCTCCTGTTCTACCTCCACCACCTCATCTGCAATGAATATGCCATCCACCCTCTTAATGAAGTGTCGATACAATGTTTGGAGTCTAGACGCATGCTGGAATGCTATCTCTACTGAACCCAGTATCCTCTGCTCATGCATGATCTCAACATGCCCTGAGGGAAGAATGATGCATGTCTCCCTCATGACCTGCTCCCCAAGCGTAGGCTCAACAATGACTAATGTGCCACCACTGCAGAGGATCATCTCATCCCCTAAACTGTGGCTGTCAACTAGCGTACTGACCCAGTGCCACTGCTGAGAAGTCTCTCGCCTAGTGTGCTGAGGGCCATCCAAATATCTTGGGTGTGCCTCACGGACCCTGCTGCCCATGCCCAAAGTGCCAAAGGACAACAACAAAATCAGTTGTGCCCATGAGTGATGTAGAAGAGTGTCGGATGTGTGAGTCCCCACAGATACCATCAAGTATCGCTCCTCTGTCTCCTCATCGATCCTGGGTGAAATACCCCCAAAGGTAAGCCCAGTGTCCCTGTCTGTGAGTCTCCCCGGATGCAATACTCTAAGACCCTGCTGTGCTGCGCCGTACGCCCTCGCAAGCCACCGGTCATCCATGTACTCCTCAACATGCCACTGCACACTAAGGCATACCCCTGAATACTGTTGGATACCCCATGCTACTGCTGTACCACCCTGTACCGTCTCGTGCCCTGACTGTGTCCAGGAATCTGTCACTCCCCGCGTGCTCTCAATGTGATGTAGGGCACTCCTACTCCAAAATGCAGTCCCACGCACTACGGTACACCACCATGTAGCTCCATGTCCACCAGTTGTCCACTGATCACTGCTAGAGGCTCCCACACATCCATGGATGTGATGTCCTAGAGCTGTGCCTCTACATATCAGACTACTACCAATCGGTATCGTCATGTCCACCGTCGCATCACTATACCCACCGGCAAATGGATCATCACTGCAAATCCTCCTCGAGGGGTCCGAGAAGTGAATCTCCCTATGGGTCAGTAGTGTTACCACCACTGCTCGGCTCCGCTGCGTCCTCTGTGCCCCACACAAAGGTGAAGAATCCTTGGCCCCATACAAGGTGCCATCTAGTGGCCTGCCAATGCCACCTCCTCTGACAAGCTCCTGCCAAGGTGTGCTGACCACCCCGTGATCCCGTGTATGAATGTCATGCCAAGACAACCTAGGGAGTCTACCCATAAACTGGTTGGCCACTGGAGCTGACCGAAACTGCACAGGCTCTACTACTAGGCCAACTGTACTCTCCAAGGCATAGTCAACCGACCTGCCTGGGAAACAGTAGGTGATCCCACCTGGATCCCAATGCCAATTTGGGGTCCCTGTATTCCCCATGCATAGAAAATCCTGCTGAGCTACACTCGGATCCATCACTATCTCCATAGCCCGCTCCACCGAGTACCAACTCAAAATCTCTCGCCATCCAACCTCAACATGCGGATGCTGTACCCTGTGCAACTCTGATCGTCCCATACTGCTATCCAAGTCAACATATGAGATCTGACTAGGTGGCTCTGCCTCTCTCTCTCCAACGGGAAGAGATGACCCAGCAACACTGCTAGTCCCATCCATGCATACCTGAAGGGGAATGATATGACGCTGCAATGTGCCCCCGGGTTGTACCATCAGGGAATCCAGTTGTTCCCCAATGCGGGCCAACTTGGCAGCCGACTCGGCACAAGCCACTTTCATGCCCTCCAGCTCCACGTCCTGCAACAAAATGGCCTCCCGAACTGATGCGGCCTTCCCTTTCAAAACTCGAAGGTCTGCTCGAAGCCGACGATACCGCTGCATGCGACCATTCATTCGATACCTCTGTATCTCCTAGTGCCTCATCGAATGGGGATACATCTCCTGACACTGCACCCATCTGTGTGCTGCTACCACCCGAAGACTCGGACGCGACTCCGGTCATCACCTCAATGGATGGCTCTACTGGGGTAAGCTCTACCTTCTCCCCTAGCACATCAACCGACACGGCTAAGGAGGTCTCCAATGAGGGTGAATCCTGTGTCACACTAGGTGTAACCTCGGACTCCCTGCAATCCTGTGTGCCCTCATCCTCCAAGTGCGAGGTAACCATTTTAATGGTTTCCCTCTCCGATACTCGGTCAAGCTGGAAAGAGGTATCCAACTTATCCACCCAAGCTTTTTCTGAGCGCCTGGATGACCCGTCAAATGTCGATAGATGGAATCTGTCCACTGTGCGCTGTAAGCCCCCATCATGTGAGCGCCTGTTCCCTCTGCGAAAGTTGTGAGGTCTACTATCCCACTGGAGCTGAACAAAATCTCTGAATGAGATAAGATCTCTGAGCTCCGGCCCATATGCCTGATACTCAGCGAAATAATCACACATGTGGCCAGGCTCTGGCTCCTGCTATGCTCCTGCCTCTGTGTCTTCATCCAGAAAAGTGGGCATGGTAGAACGTGTGGGTGTATGTGATGCCATATGCCGAGTGGCATCATGCTCCGGCAAATGGTGGGATGTGCCTGATCCCTCACCAATCCGAAATCCCCTTGGGGTTTCCCGCTGCCTAACCTCCAGCGCAGTGAGTCTCTGTGACAGATCCTGCATTTGGAGGAGCGCCTCTCTAAATCTCCTCTCATCATCATCACCTGCCATCGGCTCTTTCTGCTATGTGTCTACAGGCTCCCCATGAAATGGCACTGCTGCTCCAAAACCATACTACTGCTTAACTTCGACCTCCGATTTACTCACTGGAAACTGCTCAGAAAATTCTAGGAATTTAGGAAGGTGATCCTTGCCCAAAACCCAGAAAAACCCAGAAAACGTTTCTTCTAATTCCAACCTTCAAAATTTGACCATTTATATTTTGGCCCTTTTTCCAATTTCGTTTTTGGTACTGCAACTGCTATTGCTCTCCAAAATTCCAGCAAACCTCTGTATGATCTCTTTCCCAATGTCATAGACCACAGGCTGAGCCAGAACTATGCTTTGATACCACTGTAATATCCCCAATGGGAAATAGACAGCAATACAAGCATACGACAATATAGGAAATGCCGAAATAGAACATAAAGCAAATACACATAAAAATGCCGGAAATGCTAAGCCATTTTATTAATATGAGAATATAATGAGATACAATGGATAATCAGAATAAATGCACCTATCCTTGCTCAAGGCAATTGAAGAACCCTCTCAGAAAAACAGGAAATGGCTGCTACAAGAAACTGCATCCCAGCTGCTGGAAGAAACTGCCGTAAACTGCTACTGCTGCAATGAACTGAAGCTAGGGGCTGATCCCCTTGCCGGAATGAGCTGAAAATCGGCAGACCACCTGAAATCACCACCCCGGACAAAACCCAGAAACCATATACAAAACGGACCACCTCCGAAAATCACCCCCAGAAACCCTCCTCCTAGAAAAACGCTGTCCCTCCAGGACCAGCGCAGACACCAACTGAAATAGACTGAAATGGGGCCACAACTCCTCAGGAAACTCACCAAATAATAAACGCTGAACCTCCACACCGGAATAGACCTGAATCTCCTGCAGAAATCTCTACCACTGAACAGCTCCAACTCAAACCGCGTCCTCCCTCCAAGGACTGCGCAGTCACCCAATGAAGCTCAGCTCCTCAGCAAAACTCCCAACAAAACACCTGCAAATCTCCTGCTAAAGACTGAAGAAAAACCTTGCCCGAGCAGGCACTCGAAGTCCCCCGGGGCCAAGGGTGAGATCTCCGACCGAAGACACTCAGTCGCACTAAACAGTGCTGCAGACCGACTAAACAGCCAGCGTGCTCAAGTAGACAGAAGTCTAGCTCAATATCATCAACAATATCAATAATGCCCAAATGAAGAGGCTCCTCCACCTTTTATAGCATTGGTTTCCCTCCAAAACCAATGTCCTCTCTCTCATTAGCTCCTCCACGTGGTGTGTGGCCCCCCTTGGCTCCCCCCCTTAAGTTACAACGTTGCATCTACTAGGGAAACACTTTATTTTATTTAAGTGAGTTAGACCCCTTTTCTCACTTTTATTTATTAATAAACTATAGTCGGCAAAACTATACAAAAATCAAATATTCCAATTAGCGGTGCTAATTAGGAATATTACACTACGCGATTTTACACAGGTTGGCAGAAACACAAATTGTTGGGTTGGTATTTGTTGTTCAAGGGCTCCAAACTCACTGTCGCAAAGGTCTAAACTTCCTGCTATGTCAAGTATGCCCACAGCACTAGTTTCGTTGTCCCAGCAATTCCCATAAGTAGGCTAACTGCAGGTGATTCTAGGCCCCAATTCGTCCTTAAGCCATGATAGCGTCTGAACTATATTTCTATGGATGGTCGCAACCCCAGAAGGGCTTATCACTAGGTTGTTGTCCTCAAAACGAGCCTCAGACTTGCCCGCTACTTCATTTCTCCTCGTTGTGCCGCAAGAAGGGAACCAACCTTAGTTGTATCCTCTGTTAGCATAAGTTGCACCTTCAATGCCTCTAGAATAGCCTCAAACTTCAAATGAGAAGAAAGAACACTTTATCACAAAGAATATCTTCCTTGTTGGCAAGAACAAACCCGAGTTGCTTCAAGAGATTATGTTGTAATAGAAAAAAAAAAGGAAGAGACTAGTTAGGGTGGGATCACCCCCACCGAAACTAGTCAACAGCAATGTTATCGGAACCGAACCGGTCATCGAACTGGAAAACCTTGTGGACCGAGAACCAGTTAGAACCGGAAAAAAACTGGAATTAAAGAGAAAGAATTAAAAAACAAAAAAAAAAAGAGTTTACCAAAAACACATAAAATATTCATATTTTAAAGAAAAAACAAATATATTCATGTGCATCCATATGAATCCAAACCACTTATACACAAATATGCAAAATTTTTCATTTATATAGCAAGTAATAGTGCATACAACCAAAATAGCACTTAGTGCAAAACATCGTTGAACCAAAAATGTTACTGACATCAAGATGCAGGCTCTAAAAGGCCTTTATAGTCCAAAATAACATCATAGATCATAGTATTATACTACAACCTACAATACTACAACAAATCAATGATCAAATCATCAATCATCAATTATCAACAGAATCATCATCCTGATCATCCTCTTTATCCTCATCTGAAGAATGAGTAGCATCCAAGTCTACAATGGGATTATGGCTTGATTCCCCTGGCCCTTGATTTACCCTCTAAAATTTTGGAGAAAATAAGCTTCAAAACCTTTTGAAATCAACTATTTAGCAACCGTAACAAAATAAAAAAAAATCTTCCACCAGTTGCAAAAACCACTGAAGAAAACCCAAAGATTTTGGGAAAAAAAAAATCTTTGAAGTATCTCGAAAATCTGCCAACCCAACAACTATGCAAGACTCCAATCAGCTCTTCAAGTCTGCAAAAAATCTCCCTTAGAACAACCCTACAAAAAACTTTTTGAATTCTCCTCACCGAACTCAGCTCAAGAACTGCAAAAGACTCGAATGAATAGTGTGAGTGAAATAGAGAGGGTGGGGGTGTTTAAGTAGCTTTTGGGGGGGCCTAGGGTAGCATTAGTAACTAGGAAAAATAACAATTTAAAAAAAAAAAATTTAAAAAAATTTAAAAAATTAGGAAAAAAAAAAAAAAAATTTAATGCCTAGGCTTGTGAACCGATGGAACCGATCTCTGAACCGGTCCAAACCGGACCGGTACAGAACTGCTCGGTTCGGTACCGAACCGGTCATTTCCGATTCGGAAGGCCGGTTCAGACCGGTTTTGCCTCCAAACCGGTCGGACCAGCCGGTTTTTCAGAACCGGTTCTGATAACACTGGTCAAGAGAAAAAAGGCGTCTTAAAACCCTCAAAGTCGTAAGCTCAAAAGAAACAGAGATATTCCAATCCAAATTGATGATGAGAAAACGATTCCATCTCTCATTTATTTATAGATTCCTCATGGGACTCTCTCTTCCTTAATCTAATGTGAGGGGTTACAAGTGTAGCCCAAATTTGGGTTGTTCGCCCTAGCTACCCAAAATTTAGCCAACGTTGCCCCAAAACATCGGATAATGGGTTTGCCCCTTTATCAAAGACTATAGCCTATGAGGTTGGATGGGCTATTTCGTCCTCCCTTGGGCAATTAATCCATAGGTAACATTACAATATATAGCATTGCGAGGGTGAATATAGCAAAAAGACACCTAGGGCAATATATCTATACCAAAATACATACAAATTGAGGCTCTCGATAGCTTCTAAAATCTAAAAATAATCATAGTATAGTCTACAATCTATGTTTCAAGAAAAATCTAGTATAGGGTTGTACCAAATGTGTTTCCATACAAAAACACATGGTATGACCTTGAAACATGTTTCTGGCCATACGAACACATTTCACACATGGGAAACACATTTCATAAGTTTGGAAATGCATTCCAAGCAATGCCAACATTCGTAAAATGTGTTTACAATACTAAATATGCATATTTTGAAACTACCACTAATTGTTTCAAGACGTTTGACAATGGTTCCAATCTCATTGGACTTCATATGGAGAAAGTAGAATTTCATATCCCATTCAAAATTCAACAAACTTAATGGGTTCCAAGATTTGAGGATTGGTCCAATTGCAGTATTTTCAAAGGCTTTTATCATGTATGAGTGTGTGGGATTGGCATTTAATCAAGAGCATCAAGCTCTTTATGTACCCCATGTTGGTGGTGTTGATTGTTCAACTTCTATCACAGCATTAACAAAAATGTATCATTAACTCAATCCAAATCATTGATTAGGCATGTTAAGCTTATTTACCATATTTTAGGGCTTGGATTAGGCAATTTCATCAAAATTGGATGGTGTTGATTAATGTCCCTAGAGGATCAAGGTTGAGGCAACTGTTATACAAGAGGCAAAGGGTGAAACTAACAATAAGGATTCCAATATAAGTGATAGGCAACTGTTATACAAGAGGCAAAGGGTGAAACTAACAATAAGGATCCCAATATAAGTGATGGTGAGACGTTTATCATTTACGCTTGTCATTTAAATGTACTTGCTCATTTATTCATAATGTTTTGTTTCAAAGTTTCAATTCAGTGTGCTATTTATAAAACAGCAGAGCATTCATATAAATACATGCATACATACATACACAACTACATGTTGCTTTTCAAAGTTTCAATTCAGTGCGTGATTTATAAAATAGCAGATCATTTATACATACATACAGGCATGCATGCATACACATAAATACATACATCCATATATGCATGCATGCATACACATAAATACATACATCCATATATGCATGCATGCATACATACATAAATAAACACATACATGCATGCATAATGTAACAAACCCCCCCTTTATCTAAAATTATTGTTGTTATTATTATTATTATTATTATTATTATTATTTTCAGTTATCTTAGTTTGTTTCAATTTAGCTATCTTTAGCTATCTTAGCTTGTTTCAGTTTTGAAGTCATCTATTCTAGAAGAACTCATTTCAGTATTAAAAGCTGTGGTCAATCTAACATTTTCTTCTGATGCAGTGGCATCAAAGATGCTCACCAAGGATATCATGAAATACTTAAAAGTTGTTGTGTGCACACACAGAAATGAAGGTTCAACAACTGGCTCTACTGGCTGTTGACAATTTGGTATTTTACTTTGAACCAAATTGCAGCTAACACAAGTACCAACATTTGATGACAAGATTACCCCTGGCAGATATTTGAGCACATGGTTGGAGGACAGTTTGATGTATTTTTGGCCACTTGATAAGCCAGAGCCACCAGTGAGGAGTTGATAATTACCAGCCAATTATACCCAGCAATTAGGACTGTTATTTACAGACCAGCAAGCACGAATTATGGCAGTAGTTCCATATCTATTCTGGGCATCAAATGACCACTTTTAGAGCTCACTAGATCTATCGACAGGAAGTTAAGGCACAAACTTGTGATGCATATACAGTAGTCAAAAGATTCACCTGTAAGGAGAGTAGATCCAGGTTTGCTGATCAACACTATCACTTGGATAAGGACGCTATACTAGCCTCTTGCCATTCATTTTTTTTTAGAGTAATAACCTCAGTTCGAGACTCCTCCAGGGGGGCATCCCAGCTATAGAGATCCAAGGACCATAAACCTTAGTGACATTTGTTAAAGAAACCTGAAAATCACTTAATAGAGCAAACAAGTGCAGTTGTTAGGTTTCTACTCGTCCAGTAATATATGCATTACTACTGAGCCATCAAGTTATATTGATCTTGTCTCCTCTATGTCTGATGCTCATAGAATCTCTCAGCTTGAGAAATGCTAGTTGCCACCGAGGATCATTTACATATCAAATATGCTTGTGATGAAGGTTTTAAAGAAATGCTCAGAAAGGAAAATAAAATAAGGCAGACTGGAAGGAAAAGGAGGCACATTACCTTCAGACTTGTTTCAGCATCCAAATTTCACATGTGTCACCATTCTCAGATATGTTCATCTTTGAAAACAGATGACATATTGGCCAGGCAGATGACTATAACACCCTCACAATTTGAGAAAGACACCTTACCATGGGCACTGAACAAATGAGCGGCAGCGCTTATCATTATTTTAATATGAGGTTAACTTGGCCATAAGGAAGAGTGCTCCACAACAGATGAAGACAAAAACTCAATAGTTCACTCATATTACATCCACATAAGTACCAGGAGCTGAATATATTGGCAGACAATCTCTCAAAGGAGAGCTTGTATATGGGAGCTGAAGCGTAAAACTCAGAAATGGAGCGTTAAGCTCAGTAATAAACAGGAGTATATATATATTATTGATAAATTGATAAGATGATTACAAAATGGGAGAGACATGGCTTAAATACGGCCTTGTGGTGTCTCTTGGTGAAGGGGCATGATCTTTTGTCTAATACAGCCTAATATAATTACATTTAATAATAATTAATAATTTGTAATATCCCAAATGGGATATTTTTCCGATTTTACCCAAATATTACTAATCCAGCATTCTACCGTAAAACTAATGAATCAATTAACATAAGATTGCCATGAAAAAATAAGACATGTAAAATGCTGCAATCCATTAACACATCAAATAGGAAGAATCTCAGCTTTTATTATAAATGATAACTTGGGTTACATATACATCTGACCAAAATGAGCTGAGATGGAGAACTGCCCATCAATATAAATTGCTGCATTGCACTGGCCTCCAAAACTGAACTGCTGCACTCTCCCTCCGACAACAGCTGCCACTGACCCCACTGAAAGACAATGAAGCACAAGTTGAAGATCTGAATGATCCTCACACCAATCCCTGAAGCTTGGCGAAACTTCTAAATGAAGTCTCCTCAAAGAGAGTTGGGTTTTCGTCCAACAGTCACAAATCACCCGAGGGTTTACGTCCTGGGGCTACCAATGGAGTAGAGAACCAAGTTGTCAAACCTCTCACACAAGAAAATGATCTAATTCCAAGATGTTCCTCAATGGCCTCCACCCTTTCTTTTATAGATCCCTTGGATCCTTCTAGAGCCTTATTTTATTATTATTTTATTCATGGAGCACTTTTCCATCTTATTAAAATATTCCTTTTTAATGCAGAAAAGAGAAAATCAGCTACCACGTCTCCTTCGGTCACTGAAACTCGTGTCCAACCGTCCCATCATGTAGGTAGCCTCATCCCGGTTCCAATGAGATATCACACTAAGGTGTTCTATCATGTATTCCTCCCGGAATGCCACCTTGAACATAATTAACTGAGTTAAGCCCAAAAATAACTCAATTTCCTGAAAGTTGTCGAAATGCACCGAAACGAAAAGCAAGCTGCTCGGATGATGGAATACATCAAGTGAATGCCACCGGACCTCATAGAAACTCCTCAAAACTCCTCCAAAAAGCCCCTGAGCCCGTTGATGACACCAACCTGTACCTGTGACCTGTCTACTCCTAACTCTAGAAGTCCAACCTAACCCTGTCGTAGGTGACACCAAAAAACGGAATATTACAAACCTTTCACCCCAAAATTGCTTGCCCTCAAGCAATCCAAATATGTGGGCCACTCTATTGGCCCGACGCAACTAAGACCCAATGCCCGGATCCCATACAAACCCTCTGGTGCTACTATGTGCCTGTGTCAATCCACCCGGAATAGACCCCTCAATGCCGGGATCCCAAACTGATCTCTCACTGTACCTGTCATCAAACAATCCTCTTGGATCCCAACGCCACCATGGCCAATCATCGCCCAAGTCCCACGGCTCGGACTACACACTGCCTCTGGCTATAGTTGTTGCTCTATGAGGCGAAGACCCCGGCTCCTGCTGTGCTGTAGCTATGACTGTGTAATTTGCCCCACCAACTGTGTACCAACTCATCACCTCTCTCCAATCCAACCCCTGACTCAATCCAATGTTGATCCTGCTCTCCTGAAACCGGGATGGAATGCTGAAGAAATGTCGATCTATGCCCCACTGCCAACTAGAATTTGTATCATCTGCCATGTCTAAGGGCTCCTGCTCCGTTGAGCTCCCTACGAAGAAGATCGTACCATGAAGAGGGTACCAACTCATGATCTCCCGCCAATCTATCCTGGAAGAAGAATCCAATGTAGCGACAACTACATACAGAACACATCTGGAAGTGTTGTCGCCAACCCCTAATCAACTCACGCTGCTCTATCATGTTTGCCGACGAGATATGCATGCAGAAGAAAGCCCCTCTCTCTATAATGGGCCAAATTGGGCAAGATATGCTGCAAGCCCCATCGATGTACTCCTGGAGAGTGTTACTCCCTGAGAGTATTGCGGCTCTGCTGACTGCATGTGCATCTATCTGCACCTCATCAATGTTTCGGCCCAAAGATGGATGCTCCACCATCTCCAACAACTCCTCCCACTCCTGATCAAGAATGTCATGCTCCTGCTGTCTACTAGCCCCCTGTAGAACTATCCCATCAACCTCCAACATCTCCAGAGGATATGGATCTGCAACTGCTGTCACCGTACTCGATGTCTGTGCATTTGACTGCTCCTCCTTAATGGTTGACCCCAAGGTTAGCCGTATATCCATCATAGACTCAATGTGAGCCTCCATCTGGCTCTCCCCCAAAAGGACTATCATGCATGATGTGCATAGTATCCTCCTCTGTTGATTCCTACTCCATCATATGCTGCTCCGGCTGAATCGTCACAAGTGACTCATCACCCTGAGTATCTCTCGTAGAGTCCCCTGACTGCTCACCCTGCACACTGGAATACAGCTCCAGCCTACTCTCGTCATCTCTGCATGACTGCTCTCGCTCCCTAGAAGCATCCTCAGTCGATCTCATGGACTCGTCTGAAGAAGATTCCTCATCCTAGCATACAGAAGGAACGTCTACATGCTCTACCTCTGCCACCTCACCTGCATCTCTCAAACATGAGTGATCAATCCCCCAAGGTTCTTTGCAAATGAAGCAAAGTCCCTTCCTCCTCAGCTCATTTCTGTTGCCTGATCCACCAAAGTGGAGTAGCTCCTCCCTAGTCAACTGTCTCCTCAAAAGCTCAATGTTCTACTCAACTAGCCCTTGGGCTAGCTCATAAGCAGCGGGTGAGACCAACTGCTCTCTCCTCCAAATGCTCAACAACCTAGTCTGCAGCTCCTGACAAGTGGCATCACGGTCTCCCATACATGACGACAGGATGGACTGCATGTGAGCTATGACTGTGTCAGAATGATGTCTCCTAATGCTGAAGAATCAATGGAACATCTGCAAAATCAAGCCATCACACTCAAGATCAAACATGACATCATAAGTCTGGGTCATGGCCATGACTTCTAAGACCTTAAGCTTCCTCCCAAATGTAGAGCCTGCGCAGTTGTCCAAATCCCGAAAGGTTCCTACTATCAGTCTGAAAATTCTTTTCATAATATCATCATTGTAGGGAGGAAAGGGTGCTACTATCCTCAAAATATCACTGAAACAAGAGGCAGCTATAAGCTTGACTCTCTCACTTGGATATTCCAAGAATCTAGCTTGTACCAATGCAACCATAGATGGCTCCAAAGCCCAATTTAAACTCCAATCTGATTGCTCTACCTTTGAAAGACAGGATTCCAATTTCTCCAACATGGGAAAATCATTTTCTGATCTTCCACTCTTTAAGTCCATCCCAAGTGCATAAAGCCAATTTCCCACTTCTCTCTCCTTTTGTAAATCCCTCAGATGCCTTCGTTGGAGTAAACTATGTACCTGCTTGGAGAAGGGTCTGTTGTTTTGCTTCAAGGTACTGACTTCTGCATTGTTTAATCCCTTCAATTTGCTTAGGAGTTCTTCCATGGTTCAACCCAACGATGACAGGAATTTTTATGATAATGAGGCTGTTGTTTTCTGAGTTTAATGCATTTTTCTTGAAATACCCACAAAGTTCTAAGTTTATAGATTATGGCTTAGGGTGGTGTTTTGACAAGGTTGCTCACAAAGTGTTGTAGATGATTTGACCTCAAAATGGATGTGCACAGTAACCCATATACATCAAACAAAACATTTAGACAACTCAAACCAATAATTCATAGAAATGCATGCAATGCTGGTATAATGCCAATATAATAGGGACAAACATGAGCAGGTCTCTCTTTATAAAAAATAATGACTAGTAAGAATAGAGGAACCTGGAACCTTGTTCAAAGAGCAGGTCCAAAATATCAGCCATACGTGAAGATCAAACCAGCAATGTAGATCCATATACAAGCGCCAATAGATTCAACTCAACCAGCGCAGAACTGAAGACATTTGATTATTGCTCAGAAAAAATTATTGCCTCTGGTTTTGACTGTCTTCTTCTATCAATGATGGCGTATTGGTGTTCAGCTCGCATAGTGGGAAGCACCAGCAAGAATACTCAACACTTAAAGTCAAACTCGGCTCTTCTCTAGAACAGAGATTGAGAAATTCAGCCTCTATACTTCGTGGTACTCGCTCCAACTGAGTACTAGACAAATTTAGCCCATAGAAAATATAAATGTCTGTCGCAATTACTCCACTTTATCTTCCATAGAAGCTCCTATCCTCGTATACAAGTCGTTTAATGAAGGGATTGAGCCACCAAAAGAGCAGTACTAAGTGCTGAAACGACCATTGTTGGGTATCCTGAGCAACAACTATTGTAGCAGTGTGTTTCAGACCTCTGCCCAGGTGTAGCAATCAATGCCAAATTCATGCTCTGGTTTTTTGGAGGAGTTCAACATTCTAAATATGATCTCTGCCTTGTACGCATAGCAAGAGGAAACAAATTCATGCTCTCAGCCCACAATCCAATACGTTGGCCAGAATTTGTGTTGTCAGAAGTGATGATGTTGCTCACGAACAGGGGGGGAACTTATTCCTTTTGGTTCGCACTCAGTTCCAAGCATTTCAATAAAGTGCAGGTCCCTTCCCACACAACTCGAACTCCACAACAACAAATAAACTAACAATTTAATTCGACCCTGAAGGAATTAACTCGATTCCTTGCTCTTGGAAGAGAATACGATCTAAATTAGCAAAGAATTTGTCCATCAATAATGGTGCATGCACCCTGGACAAATATTCTCTCAATTCGACAAGAAGCCAATCGTTGGAGTGCCAGCACTCTCGTCTCAAACTCGGCTTTTTCTCTTTCGTTCCTGCTCAGAAATGGTTCCCGACTTGTACCAAAAACACAGTCTCTCCTGTGAAGATATTCATGCCCAGAATTGCCTCAGGGCCTCAGAGATCTTGAAATAGCAGTGGCTTTTTCCAAAAGAAATTTCGTTGTCGGCTCTTTCTCAACTTGACGGCAATCACAATCATAAAAATATATTCAGACCTTAAATAATTCGATCAACTTTGCCTTGGAATGATTCTTCACACTCTCCCTTCACGGCCCACTTAAAATAATACACTGCGACCCTCAAAATCATTCGACATTTTTTGTATACACATAGGGTAATTGTAAATTTTTGTAGATGTTCTATGCTTGATGCAATTTTACTTTTATAACAGCAATCACATATATAGTTAAGTAAAATGCTGATAGAACATACCAATGGATCTATAGAAGACAAACCACAAACAGGAGAATGTGTTGGTGCATTACGGCGATCAGCGGGATGCTTCAACCAGCGAAGTCTTCTTGGTCGGCCAACCCAAAATGTGTCACAACGGTCCTCAAATCAATTATCTAGTCAACTTGTTGTCGACAGATGTTGTCGCTCCTAGAGACAGCCTAGAGTTGCTATAGACCAGTGCCTAGGACAACTTAGCATAGCAAGGAGTGTATAATGTAATGTGTGAAGTTATCAGCTTCAGCTCACTTGCTATCTTCTGTAAAAAGGAAATGTTGATTCAAATGGAACCAAGACCCTCAGAAAGTGTCACCGTGAAAGTCATGTTGCAAGGACAAGATGCAAAGCTCCCATATAAAAGCATCAGACAGTTAAGAGACAATTTACTATAAAGAGGGCCAATTCAAGTAATATGTCACAAAAATCAAATGTCAGAAGGTGTATGCGGTGAAAGAAATATTAAGAAGATACTAGTTACCTTTGGACTAATACTCAGATACACAACAGAACCATACATGGGCTTATCAATCTAAGAATCCATACATGACAATGGCGTTTTAAAAGCACCCTCCCAAAGAAACTAATATAGCAGAAATATGGATGAAATGAATATGGAACAGTATATCATGCATGAGCCATATTTAAAGCGCTTGACTGATCCAAGCATGGGCATCAACTAGGATGAATCCATGCCAAAAATCAGTGAGCCACTCGCATTCCAAAACATGATACAGGAAAGATGGATACAATGAGATATTGTATTAAACACATAAGAGAAGGTTACATACTGTGAAATACCAAAGACCAGAATCCTCTAAAACATATAGAACTCCTTTTCACTGAGACCCTATGGGCACTGAGCCTTCATACAAAAGCTTTTACCAAATGTATACAATAATGCCTTTCACAGCATCGTTTTCTGATAAAATCTGGAACCCTAAATAATTCGTTCTTCTGGAGTTTTATAGGAGAAAAGAAAACTTAATAAAAGAAATAGGTGAAGAACATTTAATTTGCCTCATTAAGACAAAATGGCGGAAACATTCACGCCCAAACTGCTGAATGACTATGCTGTGTTGTATGTACTCTGCCACCGGCTTTCTGAAATAAATGCGCTGGGTAAAAATCTCTTCAGGAACACGGCATAGAATTAAAATCACATGAACATTCCGTCCTTTCCTGGAGAGAAAAACTCTGCTGAAATAGAGCCTTGAGGGTATTGTTTTCCGTGCATAAATCTTTCGAGTGATCTGCAAGATCTTCAGTTTGATACTCGGCCTTCAAAAAGGTTAGATCAAGGCCCCAAAATCTTCAACTACGTGCCTTTAATTCTCTACCTTCCACTGATACTCTTTATCTGCAATATTAATGCCTCAATCTGCGCAATCTGCGTCTTTGAATGACTCTGGAGGGTTTGATAGAATTTAACCCTGTTTCTTCAATGGATGTCTTGTCATAATGGCTTCCTGGACCTTTCTTCATAATTGCAGCTTCCGAAAAATAGTCCTTTGATGTGCTCTGCTACTGCAATCAAGATTGTAAATTATAACAGTTTTCCATCGCTGAAACCCTGCAAAATCCGCAAATTTGTTAGAAAAACCAGGACAGGGATGGTGGATGTGGTGGGGTCAATGGAAATGGTCGCACGGACATGGCGAAATGGTGGAACAATGCAGGGTGGCGGAAGAACGCAGCAAAATGATGGAGGACGAACTGGCGTGAGTCTTTAACGTAAAACATTTGAAATTTCACAAATGGATGAAATGTATAAGGGCGGAGGAAAAATACGACAAACACGTGGAATGGGTGACGTGGAGGTACGAAGTCAATGTTGCGGCGTGGGTTAAATCTAGACCGTCCGATCTCAGGGGGAGATCGACGGTTTAAAAGGCATTGGGAGCGATTGACAGTGGGCCCGAGGTGCGCATCGCAATCGCAAATCGGGAGATGGAATGGAGCGGAGTGATAAACATGGGATTTGCGATGCAATGAGCAATCCTTTGTAAACTCAGTATATAACAAATTTCCCGTTTACAAAGGGAAAAGCCCCTTAATGTATGAACCGGCGCGAGAAATAAGAGGTGGGGCCCGGGGGTCTATCGCAATCGCAATATCGCAGATCGGGAAGGTCAGCGAGGTGTCACATAAAACATTGCGAGTGCAATTTGGCGGGGAGTGCGGTGACCGTTGGATCTGGCGGAGGGATGGATGGCTGCGATCGGAAGGTTTGCATGATCGATAGATCGCATCGCAAATATCTGCGATGGGTGATCTGAGCGTTTCAATAGAACATGTGATTTTGTGATGGATGCGATTAGCGCCTTAAGGGTCCACGTTCGGTCCCAGGCTAAGGGCATATGTGGGGAAGTGGTTGGGGCTTGCGATAAAGGGGCTAGGGCCTTAATATAATGTTCAAAGTGGGTTTTGGCCCATTTTTAATGTATTTCCAGATTGGGAAAGGGCAACGATAGAGAGGAAAAAGGGGACTTTGGCCAAAGGGGGGGGGGAAGGGGAAAAATGGGGAGTTTTGCAGAGATACAAGAGATAAGTAGAGGCCTTTGAAGCACATATTTTTAGCAATCGGTGAGACTTATTGACTCCAGAATAGCAGAGGGAAAGGAATTAAAGAGCAGGGAATCATGAAAGGCTTCAAGGATGATGTCTTTCTCAGAAGGAAACCATTACTTGAAAACTCAAAGACAGTGTGACCCCCTTGTTTGTTTTTCAAAAATTAGCAAGGAGCTAAGATGATCAACACAACTCAAAGTCAACCCCAGAAAAGTCAACGCAGTTCAGAAAAAGTCAACTCAGGGCAGCAACAAGAAAGTCAACGCAGCTCCAACTTCAGTCAACTATTTGACCTCGATTTTTGTGCCAATGAGTACGGCCTACAAAAATCGAACTC
The DNA here is from genome assembly GCA_034641835.2 of Pinus albicaulis. Lineage (NCBI taxonomy): Eukaryota > Viridiplantae > Streptophyta > Pinopsida > Pinales > Pinaceae > Pinus > Pinus albicaulis. The sequence goes on along the minus strand of CM076575.1, from coordinate 574,382,811 downwards.
TCCACAAAATTTCAGCTCAAACGGACCATGCGTTGACTAAAGTCAACGCTGGTCAAACTTGCCCAGAAACCCTAACTGCAAAAAATTTGCTGCGATAAATTTCGTCCTTTAGCTGCAGTGGATTTCGTCCTTCTTCTCACGTGGGAGATGAAACTGCTTCTCAAATGCTTGTAGATAATGAGAAGTGTGTGGATGAGATGAGTGAAAAGCTCTCCAACGTTGACTGTATTTATATCCATCATTGAGGTGTGTGACACATCTGTTGGGGGTGTAAAACCTTAAGGCCGACCTGCACTTAAATTTATTATAAATAATAAATTCAAAATAAATGTTCTGCTCATCAGATTAAAATCAATTTTATATCGATTTTACACCTCTCCGAAAGAGGAATCCAATACAAATATTGGAATCTTCATCTGAGCATCACAAGATGGAGTTTTGACCTAGTTGTCCAAATTTAACACTCCCTCTCAACTAGGGAGAACTCCATCCACCAGTGCAATCAAACATCGTGCGTCATCCCGCCGTAACTTGCTTTGTTGGCCTCTTTATTTCAGAACAAAAGTGGGTCAGTCACAAAGACATCATCCCCCTGCTGACAAATTCAGCCCAGAGGTCCGAAACCTCTATTAGACTCATAAAGAGTCTCCAACCAACCCGAAGTTGGTTCATCTGACCCGAAGTCAGGCGGAGGTCCGAGACCTCACCGGACTTGATCCCAGATCAAGTGGTTGGACCGTGCCATCCTAGATAGAGAGTACAGCAATCTCTGATGCGTCCATCAGTCTTTGCTACTGGTCTCTAGCTTTTCCCATCTCATTGGCCAAATGAGAGGTACTTCCCATGAGCCCTGAACTCAATGGGTAGGATGCATATGGGGCACAGATAATGAGAGGTGAACCAACTCAATAATCACAATAGTGGGGTCCAAGCACACCAACAAGGTTTGGCAAGCCTAGCCTTGTGGTTGCTCATAGCTCCGAGAAGCTGTCCCCAAAGCCCCCCAGAGCTCCTCGAGCTCATCGTCCAACAGGACCCACATCATAGGGTCGTTCCACGATACCAAGTTTCTCACGGAAGGTTAGGAACTTGACCTTCCCCAGGGGCTTAGTGAGAATATCCGCGACCTGCTCATCAGTTCCTATATGATCGAGCCTTACGGCACCTCGCTGTACCATATCCCGGATGAAATGGTACCTGATATCAATATGCTTGGATCGGTCGTGGAACACAGGATTCTCGGTCAAGCGAATCCCACTCTGGTTATCACAGAGTATCACGATGGTATCTAGCACATGTCCAAATAGCTCACTAAAGAGCTTTCGCAACCAAACTGCTTCACAACAGGCCATACTTGCTGCAATGTATTCGGCCTCTGCGGTGCTCAAAGCCACCGACTTCTGCTTCCTGCTCATCCATGAAATCGAAGCAGAACCAAGATTGAAGCAGCATCCCGATGTGCTCTAACGATCCACCACACTGCCAGCGCAATCGGCATCAGTATATCCACAGAGTGTCACGCTCCCGGCAGTGTATCTCAGCCCATGGTTTATCGTGCCTCGAAGGTATCTCAGAAGATTCCTGGCACCAACCTAGTGAAAGTGATGAGGCTCAACCATCTGTTGACTCAAAGTGTTCACTGCAAAACATATATCTGGACGGGTGTTCACTAAGAACATCAAAGCTCCTACGAGTTGACGATACTCAGTAGGATTGGCCAATACGGGCCCAGCAGCGCTGCCACTCAACTTCTTGAAGTTGAGTTCCATTGGTGTTGACACGATCTTGCAGTCCACCATACCAAATCTTTCCAGAAGTTTCACAATGTATTTTCCTTGAGAAAGGAAAATCTCTCCAGGTCTCTGCCAGACCTCCAGGCCTAGGAAGTAGTGCATCAGTCCTAGGTCCTTCATCTCGAACTCAGCAGCGAGCTCCCTCTTACATTGATGAATGAGAGGGTCAGCACCTGTCAAGAAGAGGTCATCCACATACAGCACTAGAATGAGAGGCTTCTCCTGCACAACCTTGAAGTAAAGGTTCGGATCAGCATTACTTCGAGTGAAGCCCAGCTTCATCAAGTAACTATCCATCCTCTCGTACCAAGCTCTGGGTGCTTGCTTCAACCCATAGAGGGCTTTCTTCAACCTGCAGACATGAGTGTCCCGATCCTGAACTTCAAACCCCAGAGGTTGTTCTACATACACCTCTTCTTTTATTGCACCATGCAGAAAAGCGGTCTTGACATCCATCTGATGAAGACTCCATCCTTGCGTAGCAGCAAGGGCTATGATTGATCGAATGGTGGTATATCGCATAGTTTTGAAAAACGGCCGATTCGAATCGGACCAGGCCTGGTCGACCGAGCCATTAGGCTTGCCGGTCCGACCAGGCACAAGAAACAGCCAGTTGGCCGGTTTGTTACCGAGCCGGCCGGTTTTTGTACCGGCTCGGTAACAAACTGGCCAACCAGGCCTGGTCCGAGTTAACTCGGCCGAGCCAATTCCGCCGGCCGGTGGGCCCAAAAAATCGATTTTTATGGACTTGAAACCGAATTTAATTCTGCTGTTAGGTTTGTTTGAGGTTTTCTGAAGAGTTGTGGAGTTGGTTTTTTGAGCAGCTTCTGGTAATGTTAAATTCTTAAAGTAAAAGTGACATTCTCCTTAATCTTCATTTTCATCCTTTTACTTAAATTGTTAACATTACCATGAAATGACTCGGGATGTTTGAGAGTGGTTCCAACCTCATTGGATTTCATATGGAGAAAGTAGAATTTTAGATCTCATTCAAAATCCAGCAGACTTATCAGTTTTTCAGGATTTCAGGATTGGGTTATTGTAATGTTTCCATCGAATTTTGTCATGTATTAGGGTATGGAACTCGTATTTAATCAAGAGCACCAATCCCTCTATGTACCTTGATGACATGATGTTAGTGACAATGACCAAGAACAATATGTGATCATAAAAGCATGAGATACAATATAGGGTTTTAATACACTAATGGAGGATGGAATTCAAAACATCATCCTCATCTAAATACCCTAGAATCCACAAACCCTAAAAATTAGGGTTTCATATGTGAGCTAGGGTTTTTCATGAGCCATCTAGGGTTCTTATTCAAATTAAACCCTCCATCAAAAGAGCCTTAAAACAAATAAAAATAAATAAATGCATTACACATACTATCATCTATGAGAGAGACCATACCTCTGATTTTACGTTCATACAAGTTGCTACAGGGATTTGCTTCAAAGTGCCTTGCACTTCTTCTATTTGTCAGACTTTCAAGGGCACTATCATCTTTATCCAAAGGTGCCAACATAGAGGAGCTACATACTTTTCTTAGATGAACTTCCTTTGCTTCAACTGCTAGACAAAAATAGAATCACATGAAGGGTTGCCACTAAACCTTCTTAAAATCACATCAGCTGCTAGATAATGAGCAGCTTAGTCAACAATATGACATCATGGAGAGCTTTTACTATTCTTCAAAAATCATTTTCAAATTGATGTCTAAAGAGACCATCCCTTCTCATAACTGCATTTTGTATTTTCATTGACTTCAAGGCACCTTTTATGAATGCTTCAAAGACATGAATATATATTAATTATTGATTTATAAGTCGGCTTCGATGGAACTAGCTTATAATACTTGTGTGTGTGTGTGTGTGTGAGAGAGATTGTAACAGTGATAAGGACTCAGCCTCTTCTTCTATACACAAAATAGGGTTCCTTGATTTTACTGATATAGATGACAAAGGATGCCCGCTAATTGTCTTTTTAAGGCTACAATTCATACCTTGCAAACGTATGTATACAAGATCTCGGCTTCCTTAAATTATGGAGGGCCTTAGAACTGTCCTTTATAATGATATGCCTCTAATTCTAGGACAAGTCCTCCTCACGATCATTGATAGGATACCACCCTTCTAGTTGTGAATGAAGTCACCTTTTAAGTCCTCATAGTCCAGTGACCACAATGTCAAATGCCGAATTTTTCTTTAGATTAGGGGATTTAACTTTCTTCGGAACAATGAGAATAACAAATTCATAACAAGGATGCACTGTCAAGAGAAATAGAAGAAAAATACCCTTCAATTCTACTTGAGCAAAGAAGTCCTCCATAATTGCTTCAAACGAGGGGCATAAATACCTTGTTTATACTTAGAATCAAGCCTTCAAAGTAATGTACAAAGATGTCGTGAATTGATCCACGTTAAATTCTCAACGTAGATAGGGAACTTAATAACTCAATCTGAAGGCTATTGTGGCTCAATTGCAAATGCTTTCTTATTTGAAGAAAAACACAATGAAACCCTCTTCAATCAGGTCACAGAACTTAACACTGTAGGTTTAATCCACGGTTCTTTATATGCTTTGAATTACCACAGGCCTTCTAGAGGGTTGATGTCTTGTCGAAAGGAGTCACCCGTGACATTGGTTATGTTTTTTGTTTTGATCTCTATATCATCATCCTGTATTGGACAGTGCACTAGGTGCAATTTTGATATAATGGATATATTCATGAGCGTACTTTGATCATATGTTGTCTTTTGTGACTTATCTATATTGTAATGCTTTGTGTTTGGAAACATGAATAAAAATCTTTAAATTTATGTTTTTGTACAAAAAAATTAATATTTAATGTATTTTTTACAAAAACCGAGCCATTGAAACCGAGTCGACCGAGTCATTACCGAGTCATTACCTCGACCTGGTAGCTGACCGATTCCGTTTTTTAAAACATTGGTATATCGTGCCACAGGTGCAAATATGTCATCATAGTCTATTCCTTCCTTTTGAGAGAAGCCACGGGCAACAAATCTTGCCTTGAACTTTTCAGCACTTCCATCAGATCCATGCTTGATCTTGTAGAGCCATTTCACGGTGACAACTGATTTGTCCTTCGGTCTTGGAACCACATCCTAGACATCATTCTTCATTATGGACTCATATTCTTCGTGCATAGCATCCTTCCAGACTTGATGCTTTACGGCTTCCTCAAAAGATCCAGGTTCAGATTGTACAATAGTACTCATGGCAGCCAGATACCCTTGGTATCTACACGGCTTCTTGCTCTCTCGGAATGTCCCCCTCGGGGCAGCATGTCCTTCGGCATCTTCAAGAGTGTCCCTGAGCCATGATGGTCTCTTTCTCAGTGAAGGAGATGGATCGATTGGGTCCATTGGTCCTTCAACATCAGGCATTGTCTCATCCTGCGGTTCTTCTTGATTTCCAGGCCTTGCTTCATGATTTTCCTCAGATCTCGAAAGATCTACTACTTTCTTCCGGGAAGCATCTTCGTCAAAAGTGACATAATGGCATATCTCTACTTCCCTTTGACCAGGTACATAGACTCTATAGGCCTTAGAGGTTTCGTTGTAGCCCACAAACATTCCTTTCTTTCGAAAAGCATCCAGCTTCCTTCTCTTTTCTTTTGGCACATGAAAATAAACAAGACATCCAAAAATTCTAAAATGTGAGACGTCAGGTTTCTTACTAGTGAAAACCTCTTTGGGAGTTTTGGAGTCCAAGGCGGAATGAGGGCATCGGTTTTGGATGTATACAGCAGTATTCGCAGCTTCTCCCCACATAAACTTTGGTAGACCCTGGTCACATAGCATGGCACGAACAACTTCCACAATGGTCCTGTTCTTTCGTTCAGCAACGCCATCTCCGCTCGTATATAGGTAGTAGTAGTCTCCCCTTAATGCCAGCTCGCAAAGTCCTTGAACCTATTTGACTCATATTCGCGTCATTGTCGGTCCTCAAAATCTTGATCTTCTTCCCCTCGTCATATTTTCCACCAAGGCTTTGAAGGTACGGAACCACATGAAAGCCTCATCCTTCTTCAAGAAGTATATCCAGGTTTTGCGTGAGAAGTCATCAAGCAACATAGTAAGAACATCCTCCCAGGGATGTCACGGTAGCACACGATAGACTGCACGGACCGCTTGCAAATATCGTATGTCTTTGTGACGCTTGAGGGAAAAGGTCCCTTGTATGCTTTCCTTTGGCACAACCCTGACATACACCTTCATGATTATTTGTGAACTCGGGCATCCCCGTCACCACCTTCCTTGCTTCGGGAAGGGCCTTGTAGTGAAATAATGAAGGTGCCTAAACCTAGGTTGCGGGGAAGCTTCAAACCGCCTTCGTTCCCGTTTCAGAAACGCGCTCCGTGCGGGAGCGTTTTGGAAACGCTCGGAAACGCGCTCCCGAAAATACTTCCTGAGCGGAGCGTTTTCGGGAGCGCGTTTCCGAACTTGTTAAAACGCTCCCTGCCTTTTCAGGAGCGTTTCAGGAAGCGCTCGGGAGCAAACACTCCCTGAGCGCTTCCGATGTTTAAAAAATGCTTCGGGAGCGTTTTTTAAACGCCGGAAGCGATCGGGGAGCGTTCGCTCCCAAACGCTCCCCAGAAAAGAAAAGAAAAAAACGCTTCCCGCCACGCGCAAATATTTTTTTGAGAAAAATCGAATTATTTAAAAGGGGGGGGTTCATTTTAGTTTTTATTGTTTGTTAACTGTTGAAAGAGCGAGAGTGAGAGCGAGAGCAAGAGTTGAAGGAGAGCAAGGAAGGAGAGCAAGGAGCAAGGCAACAGGAGGATTGCAAGAAAGAGATAGGCCTTCTAATCCAATTTAGTATTTTCTAGGATGAATTTGTAGATTGTTAAATTGTTTAAAATAAAACTTTAATTTTCTTTGAATGTTGCATTTTATTGGATTTAAAACTTAAAAAAATGAATGTTTTTTTCCTATGTTGTACTTCCTATTCCCATTTGGCATTTTTCCATTTGTTTTATAAAAGTTAGAAACTTGGAAACTTGCTTCACCACAGCCATATGGTTGTAGATTTTCTCATGTTGGTTCCTTTCGTGATAATGTGTGGAGAGTACTAGAAGAAAGAGGCAAATCAGAGAAAAGGAGGATGAAGAGGAGAGTTATGGTGGATCTGAAGAAAATCCTGAAGAGGAGGAGAATTATGCTGAGGAGGAAGTGGGGAGTGGAGAACCTGAGAATATAGATTCCCCAACTAAACAAGACCAAATTCCTTTGTGGAAATATGTTCAGAAAATGGATGGAGGGAAAGGTGGTGGAACCACTAAATTTATTTGCCCCCATTGCAATAAACAATACCATGGTTCATACACCCGTCTGAGAAGGCACCTTTGTGGGATAATGCCAAGGGATGGAACTAAAAATCTTGGAATCAAAGTTTGTGCTTTTGTGCCAACACCACAGAGAGAGATATATAGGAAGGAAGAGGGGGTTGCCCTACAGAGATCATCTAAAAGATCTAGGGGTTTCGTTGATTCAGGCCCAACACATCATAGACAAACAAGTTCAACTTCCACCCATGCCAGTGGTTTTGGAAGCAGTGGCACTGGATTAAGGCGTAGAACCATATCCGATTTCCTAGACGAAGGGTGTAGGAATGATGTGGATTCAAAAGTTTATCGGTTTCTATATGCATGTGGGGTGCCATTCAATGTTCTTCGCTCACCTTATTAGCATGAAATGGTTTCTGCCATTAATGATGCCCCCAAAGGCTACAAAAGCCCTGGGTATGACAAGGCCAGAACCATGGGTCTTGATCATGAAAGAGCTAAAATAAACAATTCTTTGGCTAGAATGACAAGTTCGTGGAATGAGCATGGGATGTCCATTGTCTCTGATGGATGGACCAATGTAAAAGGAAAACCATTGATAAATGTTTTGGTTGTGTCGGTTAGTGGTGCAATCTTCCTGGCAGCTTATGATTATTCAGAGAAATTCAAAACCGGCATTAACATTGCAGAACCATTACTTGATATAATTGAAAAGACTGGGCCATACAATGTCATACAGGTCATCACTGATAATGCTGCTAACTGTAAGGCAGCAAGAGCAATTATTGAGGATAGATACCCCAACATTTTTTGGTCTGGGTGTTTGGTTCACACAATGAACCTTTTGATGCATGATATCATCAAAAACAAACAACCTCAATTCAAATGGCTTGGTGATTTGTACAAGAGAGGTAAAAAAATGATCAAATTTATTACAAATCATAGCAATGCCCATGGGCTTTTCCGTACTCACTCCAAATTGGAGTTGTTGAAAATAGCAAAAACTAGATTTGCTAGCTATTACCTCACCTTCAGGCGCCTTTTGAAGGTAAGAGAGTCATTGGCTGCAATGGTATCAAGCCCACACTGGCAGCTATTAAAGGACAGGGTGGCAACAGTGGTTGACAGGCAAAGTTTTGAACATGTGGAGGAGACCGCCCTTGACCCTCAGTTTTGGGCACGTATGAGGGAAATTGTGAGTTTTACCAAGCCCATTTATAACATGATTCGCTTTGCAAATACTGATAAACCAGTGATTGGAGAGGTTTATGAGCAGATGGATAGCATGTTGGGGAAAATAAAAGATATTGTTAAGGATAATGATCCCAACTTGTATGTTATGATTCATGATTGTGTGTGTGCACGGTGGAATAAACTCAATGTTCCACTACATGCTTTGGCATATATCCTTACACCAAAATATTACTCTCCATCTTGGTTGGGCCAACCTGCACCTGGAGGTGGGGTTAGGGTGAAACCTCACACAGATCCAGAGGTACAAGAAGGGTACATGAAGGCATTGGACAAATTGGTACCTGACAGGGAAGAGTGTGCTAGATTACGCCTTGAATTAGGCAAATACTTTAGTTGCACTGCTAACTTTGGTTCATTCCATGCAATGGAAGACAGGGACAGATTCGATGCTCTCACATGGTGGGAAGCATATGGCGGCATGGGACTTTTGCCAAAGTTGGCTAAAAAAGTTCTCTCACAAGTTGTGAACACTTCTTCTGCAGAGAGGTGTTGGACCACCTACAACTTTATACACAATGTGAGAAAAAACAGGCTGAATGAAAACCGAGCTGAAAGCTTGGTTTATGTGCATTATAACTTGAGGTTGCTCAGCCATTACTGTGATCGGGCAAATGAGGATCAATCATACAGAGTCTGGGACAACAACCCAGAAGATGATAATTTGGAGGACGGCACGTTACATCTAGAAGAATTGGAAGCAAAACTTTATAGGGATGATGATGAAGCATCAGCAGCACCGCCACACACAGGGCCAGTCCCACCATCTACTGGTAGCAGTGCGGGTGCCAGTGCCAGTGCCAGTGCCACTCCTCGATATCACACTGTTGTTCCTTTGCAGATCCAGCCTCCACCTTCTAGTCGTGGTCGTGGTACTCCTAAGAGTACTAGAAGACCAACATTTCCTCGTGGCTCACAAAAATTAGACATTTCTCGTGGGCGTGGCAAGGGGCCAGCCAGATAAAATAGATTTGTTGTTTACTAGCCTTTTCTATTTGTTGTTGATAGTTGAACAGTTGAAACTTGAAACTTGACTCTTTCTGATTTCATATATTTAATGACAATTTAAGTTTGAAGTCTGAATTTGAAAGGTGAAACTTTGAAGTTGGCATTTATAAGTTTACTGTTTACAAGTCATTATGAATTATGAATATGATGCTTCATGAAAGTTATATGGTGATCAATGAATCAATGATGATAAATGTTATATAATATCAATGATGACAAATGTTATATATTGAATTTTGAAATCAATGAATCAATGATGATAAATGTTATATATCAATGATGATAAATGTATATTGTAATTGAATTTTGAAATCAATGAATCAAGGATGATAAATGTTAGATATTGAAATTTGAAATCAATGATGATAAATGTTATATATCAATGATGATAAATGTATATTGAATTTTGAAATCAATGAATCAATGATGATAAATGTTAGATATTGAAATTTGAAATCAATGATGATAAATGTTATATATTGAATTTTGAAAGCTTGAAACCTTCATATTGATGATTTGCGAGACTCAAGAGTCAATATGTTGTATGCTTCCAACTCGTGGGCGTGGTTGATGAAGATTATAACTTCTAGATGATTGATGTTATATGATTCAATCTATGTTTTTATGTTTTTTATGTCTAATTCATCATTCTACATGTTTTTGTTGACATATATGCATCAAACTATAAAAAATATTAAAATATATATATATATATATATATATATATAAAAACGCTCCCGAAAACGCTCCGGACCGGAAACTTTTAAAAAATGGCGCTCCGCGCTTCGCTCCCGCTTCCAAGTAACCTTGGTCCAAACCTTTGATGCCATAGTTCAGTTTGTCGGATAGTATCACATGTCATAGCTCCCAGTGGACTTCCTTCAACCTGGTAGAGTGTTCCAACTCTAAAACCAATCACGATAGCTTCCTTGAGATTCTTTTTCCACATGCGCACCTTTCCATCAATGAATGCCACATTGAAGCCTTTGTCTTCGATCGCTGATATAGACACAAGGTTCTTCTTCAATTTTGGTATATAGAGTACATCCTGCAAATGTAGGACTTGTCCTTGAGACAAGTGGAGGGTCACAATCCCTATCCCTCTCACGGTATATGTGGCATTATCTCCAAGGATAATTTCCAGATTAGTATCCTTCTCAACCATGTCAGAGAGTGCTTCCTTGAACCCAGTGATGTGTCTTGAGGCACCACTATCTATCAGCCAGACATCCATAGTGTCGGGCGGGGATGCAACAGAGAGGGCAGATACAAGAATGTATTCATTTCTTTTATCAACAACATTTGACTCCTCATACCTGGAGTTTCTAGACCTTTTAAAAGGTTGATTGTTTCCGCCAGAGGGAGCCTTCCTCTTTCCTTTGGACCTGTCGTTTCTTTGATTTCCATTTCTCCGGTTGTTGTTGTTGTCATCACTATCGGGAGAATCCTTCTAGAAAGGACATTCTCTAGCATAGTGACCAGGCCTATGACAAGTGAAACACTTGCCCTTCTTTCCTTGGGCCCTTGCTCTTCCTTTGTTCTTAGGACCACCAGAGTTCTTCTTTCTAGAATGAGCAACGTAGGCAACATTTCTGTCATTTTCGTATTCCTTCATTATTGTCTCTTCTTGCATGCATCTTGACAGTAGTTCATCAAAGTTAGGAATTGTACTATTATTGAGAATGGTAGTGTTGAATACTTGCCATTCATATGGGAGCCCTCCAAGTGCGGTGAGTACCATCTCACGATCGGCTATTGTCTCCCCAATAGCCAGCAGATTGTTCCTGATCTTGGTCAATTTCAGAAAGTATGTTTGGACAGACTCATCCCTGCCTTTCTTCAGATTCTTCAATTGATTCTTGAAGAATAGCACTTGGTTTGCATTGTTTACTTTGAACATTTGTATCAGTTTATCATACATCTCCTTGGATGTGCCTAACTCATATATGTAGGCAACCAGACTTTTATGTATGGATTCCCTGATCATTAGCTTTGCTTTGATCTCCCCCTTCTTATACTTGGTTTTAGCAGCAGCAGTAGCAGTGGATGGAGGTTCTTATATCTTACCCAATACATAGTCCATGAGATCATGGTCTTCCAATTTGAGATCTAATATCATCTTCCAAACATGGAAGTCATTCCTTCCAGTCAGCTTGTCATCCTCCTTGAAGCCATAACTTGTGGAACTCATTTTTCTCAGTTGGTGATTGCTATAAGTTAGGGCTTGTCTTTACCTCAGCTCTGATACCATGCGAATTTTTGTAGATGTTCTATGTTTGATGCAATTTTACTTTTATAACAGCAATCACATAAATAGTTAAGTAAAATGCTGATAGAACATACCAGTGGATCTATAGAAGACAAACCGGAAACAGGAGAATGTGTTGGTGCGTTACGGCGATCAGCAGGATGCTTCAACCAACGAAGTCTTCTTGGTCGGCCAACCCAAAATGTGTCACAACAGTCCTCAAATCAATTATCTAGTCAACTCAAAGTCAACCCCAGAAAAGTCAACGTAATTCAGAAAAAGTCAACGCAGGGCAGCAACAAGAAAGTCAATGCAGCTCCAACTTCAGTCAACTATTTGACCTCGATTTTTGTGCCAATGAGTACGGCCTACAAAAATCGAACTCTCCATAAAATTTCAGCTCAAACGGACCATGCGTTGACCAAAGTCAACGCTGGTCAAACTTGCCCAGAAACCCTAACTGCAAAAAATTTGTTGCGGTAAATTTCGTCCTTTAGCTGCAGTAGATTTCGTCCTTCTTCTCACGTGGGAGATGAAATTGCTTCTCAAATGCTTGTAGATAATGAGAAGTGTGTGGATGAGATGAGTGAAAAGTTCTCCAACGTTGACTGTATTTATATCCATCATTGAGGTGTGTGACACATCTGTTGGGGGTGTAAAACCTTAAGGCCGACCTGCACTTAAATTTATTATAAATAATAAATTCAAAATAGATGTTCTGCTCATCAGATTAAAATCAATTTTATATCGATTTTACACCTCTCCGAAAGAGGAATCCAATACAAATATTGGAATCTTCATCTGAGCATCACAAGATGGAGTTTGGACCTAGTTGTCCAAATTTAACAGTAATCAACTTTGGTTTAAAGTTTAAACGTATAATTCAGCCACTCTAATTTTCTTCATAAATTAGAAGCGTTTGGCCTCTTTATGGAAATATTTGATGCCGTTTAAAATAAAAAATTTAGAGAGTCGAGCCAATAAAATAATGATGCTCACGTCCTGTAGAATGCACTTGGCTCTCACATCGACAGGTACCCCAAGTTAAGGAACGGTACGCGACGTATTTTGATGGACTCCTTAACACAGTGCCAAACGTTCACGTTGGTCACAAGACCCCATCAATTTATTACAACTTCAACAATGTCACTCGTTTTGTCTCGAGATGGAGGGTTCAACCTCCTCCAAATCGATTTAAATTTGGCCGAACATTCTGTAACAACTGATTTAGGTCTGGCAATTTTACACGAAACCCTCAGGCTGGCAGGAACACCAGCTCTGATACCACTGTAATATCCCAAATGGGATATTTTTCCAATTTTACCCAAATATTACTAATCCAGCATTTTACCGTAAAACTACTGAATCAATTAACATAAGATTGCCATGTAAAAATAAGACATGTAAAATACTGCAATCCATTAACACATCAAATAGGAAGAATCTCAGCTTTTATTATAAATGATAACTTGGGTTACATATACGTCTAACCAAAAAGAGTTGAGATGGAGAATTGGCCATCAATATAAACTGTTGCACTACGCTGGCCTCCAAAACCGAACTGCTGCACTCTCCCTCCGGCAACAGCTGCCACTAACCCCACTGAAAGACAATGAAGCAAAAGTTGAAGATTTGAATGATCCTCACACCAATCCCTGAAGCTCGGCGAAACTTCTAAATGAAATCTCCTCAAAGAGAGTTGGGTTTTCGTCCAACACTCACAAATCACCCGAGGGTTTCCGTCCTGGGGCTACCAATGTAGTAAAGAACCAAGTTCTCAAACCTCTCACACAAGAAAGTGATCTAATTCCATGATGTTCCTCAATGGCCTCCACCCTTTCTTTTATAGATCTCTTGGATCCTTCTAGAGTCTTATTTTATTATTATTTTATTCATGGAGCACTTTTCCCTCTTATTAAAATATTCATTTTTAATGTAGAAAAGAGTAAATCGGCTACCACGTCTCCTCCGGTCACTGAAACTCGTGTCCAATCGTCCCATAATGTAGGTATCCTCGTCCCAGTTCCAATGAGCTATCACACTAAGGTGTTCTATCATGTATTCCTCCCAAAATGCCACCTTGAGCGTAATTAACTGAGTTAAGCCCAAAAATAACTCAATTTCCTGAAAGTTGTTGGAATGCACCGGAACGAAAGGCAAGCTGCTCGAATGATGGAATACATCAAGCGAATGCCACCGGACCTCATAGAAACTCCTCAAAACTCCTCCAAAAAGCCCCTGAGCCCGCTAATGACACCAACCTGTACCTGTGACCTGTCTGCTCCTAACTCTGGAAGTCCAACCTAGCCCTATCGTAGGTGACACCAAAAAAGGGAATATTACATAATTTTTACATAACATTGCCTTCCTCTCAAAAGATACCTTGTCCTCAAGCATGCGCAACGACGGATGTTGTTGATGAAATGCTTCGGTCTCCCAAGAAGCTTCTTCTTCTGGTAAATCCTTCCACTTGATTGAGTACTCCTTGATTACACGAGATCGGAGCTTCTTTTCTTTGGTGGATATGATAACTTCTGGCTCTACAATGACCCTTCATCATCTAAAAATGGAAGTGTTGTCTGTGCTAACTGATGGTCACCAAGTGCCCTTTTTAGGTAGGATACATGGAAGACGTTGTGAACACGACTTTTATCTAGAAGGCTTAAACTATATGCAACTTGACTGATCTTTTTGTTGATTTAATACAGTCCATAGAACTTTGGTGCTGGTTTATGTTTCCCTTTTTTATTCAAGGACAACTGTTTGTATGGCTGGAGCTTGACAAATACCCATCCTCAACCTTCAAATTCTCTCTCCGTTCTATTTCGGTCAGCTTGTTGCTTCATACGATTTCTTGCATTATTCATATTTTCTTTTAGGGTCTAGACGATCTTTTAGGTTTCTTCTAGTTGGTTTTTAACAACTGGTAGCTTTGTCTGGGCGGAAGCTAGATCTTTCCATTTCGGGGGTTCGTATCCATACAAAGCTTGGAATGGAGTCATTTTTGCCGATGTATGGTAAGTAGATTTATACCACCATTCAACGAGATGCAACCATTGAACCCACTTATTTTGTTTTTCTGTAGCGTAACAACATAGGTAAGCTTCCAAACATTTATTGACAACCTCTGTTTGTCCATCTGTTTGAGGGTGGTAAGCAGAACTCATGTTTAGGTAGGTTCCTATATGGCGGAACAATTCCTTCCAAAAATTACCCTTAAATTTTCCATCTCTGTCGCTCACAATGACTTTCGGAAACCCGTGTAGTTTATAAATATGCTCACTTTATTGTGATTTGCTTTGCTGAGTCTGATTTCTTTATCGCAATAAAGTGAGCATATTTAGTGAGTCTGTCGACTACTACGAATATCTTATCCTTGCAATCAGATACAGGGAACCCTTCAATGAAATCCATTGATATTTCTTCCCATTTCCGATTCGGAATGTTTAAGGGGTGAAGTAATCTAGATGTCATAATATTTTCACTTTTATTTCTTTGACATTTGTCACATTCTGCTACATATTTTTGAATATCGTGACTCATACCCTTCCAAAAGAATGATTGACGTGCACTTATCCCATTGAATACCTCCCACGCACGTTCATGGTTGCCCTGCTGCTGCCCTAGCCGCGCCAGGCTGGCGCCCTCCTCCTTCGAGCGATCCTCTTGGCTATGGATCACGGAGGCGGCCCCGAAGCCTCTCCTCCTCCGCCCACGGAGCTTGAAGCATTCAGATCCCTCATCGCTGCAGCTGGGAAACGCCCTTCCTCAAGTTCTCAACAGAAGTTTGTCAAAAAATTGGAAAACATCCCCACGGTGTCTCTGCCTGTGGAAGAAACCTGCAGAACAGCGCTGAACCTTGCCGAAAGAGGCCTCATCGGCTAGTTCACAGGGCTATGGCCTTCCCCGAAAGCAGTCGAAGATTGGGTCAAACGGAACTGGATTCCCCTGGTCACGGAAGGTATAAAAAGTCACTTCGTTGGCAAAGGGTTCTTTGTTTTTGTGTTTGATAACGCGGAAGATAGAAGTCTGATCTTCAGAAACGGGCCATATTTCATGGGCCCTCAAGGGCTTTACTTGAATAAATGGTCGCCAGATTTCAATCCAGCACAGGGCGTGCCCACGGCAGTGCCTGTATGGGTGTGTCTTCCACACCTTCCCCTCCATTGCTGGAACCAGAGTTCGCTGCAATCCATCGGCAATGCTTTAGGCAGATACATAGATCAAGCGCCGAGGAAGGATCAATTCTCCTGCGCCCGAATATGTGTAGAGGTCGACCTAGAAACCGGATTACCTGAAGCCATTAAACTCTCGGTAGCGGATTGGACATATATACAGGAGCTTGACTACGAGCAGCTCCCCTTCAAATGTCGACACTGCCACGAATACGGGCACTTCGCAAGATACTGCAAGAAAAAAAATGAGGAGACAACAGAGAAAGAAAAAGGAGATCAATGGAAACAAGTAAAGAAATCAGCAAACAATAGGCAGAACAACAAAAACAAAAGCAAAGAGACAGAGAATAAATCAGGGCAAGAAAGTGTAAGCACTCAAACCACTGGAAGCAAGGAAACCATCAGCATCGAGGCAGATAAAAACCCCTTTGAATCTCTCAAATCACATCCAGATCCTCCAGAGGCTGAGCGGGACGGTCTTCCTCAGCTGAACAACATCGACTCTCTAGATCCAGGTAATTCTTCAAACCCACTCCCAGGCAATACTTCTTCCCCTTCATATGCAGATATAATTAAAAAAAAAAAAAGAACACAGAATATGTGAGCTCTTCGGATGATGAGACCTTTGAGAGGCCATCAAAGAGAGCTGGGAGGAAATCAAATAAGGAAACCAGGGAAGAAGAATCAGAAAGACTAAAAACTCTTGGTAGTCAAGCCACCATTGAAATGACCCTAGGAAGGAATAAAAGACCAAGGGCTCCTAAGGGAGGTGGACCCACCCCAACAAGTTGTAAATGATGCAGTTGGTCTCTTGGAACTGCAGGGGTTTGGGGAATCCCACTAAGGCAGAGGCTATAAAAGACCTATTGAAAATGGAATCCACAGACATACTCATGCTCCAAGAGACAAAAATAGAAGGGGATCTCCTTCTAACCACAAGCAACACAAAATGGAAATTTGATTCAGGAAAGGCAGTCAGTGCTAGAGGCTTGGCTGGAGGAATAGGCACATTCTGGTCTAAAAACTCCTTTTCACTAGATAGATCATATGATACCCAACACTGGATATACACAGAACTGCGCCATACAGCAAGCAATCTCACCCTAGCTCTATTCAATATGTATGTTCCCGTGCATTATGAGGAAAAGAAAGAGTGCTAGAAGTCACTTTCGGATTATCTAGAGCTCCTCAATCCTCAGAATCTAGTCATAGGAGGAGACATGAACATA
Source organism: Pinus albicaulis (assembly GCA_034641835.2). Taxonomy (NCBI): domain Eukaryota; kingdom Viridiplantae; phylum Streptophyta; class Pinopsida; order Pinales; family Pinaceae; genus Pinus; species Pinus albicaulis. The sequence goes on along the minus strand of CM076575.1, from coordinate 574,365,793 downwards.
ATCTTGGTCCCCAAAGAGAAGAGAGGTGGGACCTTTTCAAGGGATCCCCTCCTCTCCATAGTGGAAGATCTCATTCTCCAGTGGGACTTAGTTGACTTTAAGCCAGTGAAAAGAGAATACAATTAGACCAACAACAGAACAGGGGAGAATCACATTTCAACAAGGCTGGACAGATTTCTCACCAGCAGCTCCATCATGATGGACAAAAGAATTGCTTTCACCAAGATCCTTCCAAAACTCACTTCGGACCACAAACCAATTCTCCTTTCCCTGAAGGATGAAGAAGATTTAGGCCCTCTGCCCTTTCGCTTCAGCCCTCTCTGGGCTGAAAGAGAAGGATTTTTCAAAACAGTCCAAACAGCCTGGGAAAAAGAGGTTTCAGGCTCTCCAAGCTTTGTGTGGGAACAAAAAATGAAAAATGCAAAGAAGGCCTTAAAAGAATGGATAAAGAAGGCACTAAAATCCCCCTCCAGCCAGAGGAAAGATGCAGTCCATCAGCTGGAAGATCTCCAACTCGAATTGGAAAAGAAAGAACATTGGCGCTTAAAGTCTCGCAGCTTGTGGCTCAAAGCTGGAGATAGAAACACATCATACTTTCACAGACAGTACAGGGCTCGGCTCTCACGAAACCATATTGCAAAAATCACTACATCCAGCGGTCAGGTATGCAAAGGATTTGATCAAATCAAGGTAGCTGCTGTGAAGCACTTTCAAAATCTCCTTAGTGCAGAAAGGGATGGGAGCGAGGAGGATATTTCAGTCTTCCTCACAAACATTAGTCAGCTCAGAAAATAACGATACCCTCTTGAGCCCTGTCACGGAGGAAAAAATCTTAAAAATTGTTTGGTCCATGGAGCCAGACAAAGCTCCTGGACCTGATGGATTTTCAATCCATTTCTACAGAATCTGCTGGGAGCTAATCAAACCTGATCTCTTTAGAATGATTCATGGATTCATGAGGAAGGCAAAGGTCGGTGGCAGCATAAATTCCACATTTCTCGCCTTAATCCCCAAGGAAGCAAATCCAAGCACTTTCTAAAGATACAGGCCGATCTCACTTTGCAATGTGTCCTACAAGATTGTGGCTAAACTGATGGTGAATAGAATCAAACCTCTTTTGCAAAAATTAATTTCTCCAGCTCAAGGGGGATTTGTGAAAGGAAGACATATTCTGGACAATGTCATCCAAGTTCAAGAAGCCTTGCATTCCAGCCATTCTCGCAAAGAACAAGGTATGCTTATTAAATTGGATATGTGCAATGCCTTTGATAGCGTTAATCGCTCTTTCCTGTACAGGGTTCTCTCATCCTTTGGATTTAGCCAGGACTTCATCAATCTCATCAAAGCCTGTTTAGAGAAGATATGGATTGCCCCCATGGTTAATGGTAGACCAGTGAATTTCTTTTTAGCCACCAAGGGATTGAGGCAGGGATGTCCTCTATCCCCATTCCTCTACATTCTGTTGGCCGACTCCTTGAGCAGAAAGTTGACCTTGGAAAAGCAAAATGGTTGCATACCTGGAATTAGAATCGAGAAAGGAATTGATCCGATGAATCACGCGCTATTTGCCGATGACTCGCTTCTACTCGAGGGAGCCTCACCAAGAATTGCAAACTCATTCAAAATCATCCTCCAGAAATTCTGCAGCATCTCGAGAGCACTAATCAGTGAAAGGAAAAGCGTTGTCTATGGTTGGAACTCAGAGCACCACGCAATAGAGAAAATTGCAAATGATTTGGGTTTTACAGGTCACGCAGACTGGGACAAAATTAAATACTTGGGCCTCCCAATTACGCTGGGTTCCAACAGAAATCAATTATGGGAGGAAGTCATCTCGAAATTCAAGAAGAAGATTGCTGCGTGGGGAGGCTTTTGGCTCACCACCGGAGGCAAACTCACGCTCATCAAATCGGTTCTAACAGCTCTGCCCACTTACCAGGCTTCTCTGATATTGGCTCCAAAGCTAATTTCAGATCAAATCTCTAGATTAATGCGCAATTTTCTGTGGAAGGATGGCCGTGGAAATAACAGCAGATTTCATTTAATAAGCTGGGACACAGTGAAGAGTCCTCTCGTTGAAGGAGGTTTGCAAATCCGCGATCCACTGCATGCTAACTTAGCTTTGGGTTGCAAATTATTATGGCAGCTCTTCGCTGAGCCTAACCACCCAGTCAGCCAAATTTTCAAGATCAAGTACCTCAAGAACCAGCCAATAAAATCCTTTACAGTGGAGAAACGCCCCAAAGGAACGCAGGCCTGGAAGCTGTGTAGCAGAGGCATCGAATTTTTCAAAACCTACCTGTATCGAATTCCAGGGAACAGTAAAAACACACTGCTTTGGAGAGACAATGTCATGGATCATTCCCCTCTTGCAGAAGCCAACGATATCTCTGAGTTAAGAGACTAGTTATATGCGAAAGGAATCATGAAAATTGAGGATATCTCGGATTGGGACAGCAATGGAAATTGGCAGCGCTGGATTTTTCCTAGAATCCTAGTGCATTTAAAACCTCAGTTAGAAGCTCTCAAAGACGCAATTTCGGACTTTGCTCCGGTGCATACAGAAGACGAAGACTCCTAGGGCTGGGGTAAGACGGGGGTATATATAGCAAGTCAAGGATACCTTCAAATGCAAAGTAAAAAGGATTCGCCTTATCCAGAGTCCGTGTGGAAACAGATTTGGGACAGCTTCAGCATCCCCAAAATCAATTTCTTCTTTTGGACTTTGTTCCACAATAAAATTCTGACAGGGGAAAATTTGTGCAAAAGGAATATAGCAGGCCCTCACCATTGTGTCCTCTGCAAAAGAGCTTTGGAAACTTCAAACCATATGTTTATTGAATGCGAGTTTGCGAAGGAGGTCTGGTCCATTTTCCTGTCTGGACTGAATGTGCATCCTCCTGCTCAATGCTCGATTGACACCATGTTCTCCTCCTAGAAATCTAGCTATCCTCACAACATTGTCAGAAAATCTTTATGGCACAGGGTGTGGACAACAGCCCCTAAGTATGTCTGCTGGAAGCTTTGGTTAGCCCGGAACGAAATCATTTTCAGCAACAATGAACTGCCAACAGCAAAATTTGCGGAACAGCCAAAGAACCTCCTACTAGAAACTCTGAATCACTCTCAAATCAAAGATGACACCACTCTCCGAATTGAAGAAAAGGGGTAGTTGGATGCTTACATCTGCAGGGCTAGACTCCCAGCAAACATACGATCAATCAACAAGGAAAGATGGCAGATCCGAGATCCGGAGGACAGATTTCATCAGTGGTGGAAATCTCAGGGCAAGTGCACTATTTTTTTTGATGGAGCCTCAAAAGGCAACCCGGGGAGGTCAGGAGCAGGAAGGGCGATCTTCTTTCCGAATGGGAACAAAGATGAATTCAGTTGGGGTCTTGGAATGAAAACCAACAATCAAGCAGAAATACTCAGTCTTTTGAAAGCCTGGCAAATGGCCAGAAAAGAAAACCCAAGCGAAACCTTAATTTTTGGAGACTCACAAGTGTTGATTAAAGCAATAGTAAGCAAGAAAGGGCTCAAGGATCCGGTGCTTAATAAACAGTTAACAAGAGTGAACAGAATCTTGAAGAATCTACCCTCGGTTCAAATTTTCCACATCCTCAGAGGGCTGAATAAGGAAGCGGACAGATTGGCAAATATAGGCTGCAATTTACAAAATGGAATGATCAGTGTAAATGCAGAAGTACCGATCAAGGCAACCATCCCCTAAGTGGTTATCTGTGCTCAAGAATGTAATGGTTGTTTAGGCTTTGCCCAACCTGTCTCTTTATCAATAAAACATAACCGTTTCAGTTTAAAAAAAAGAATGATTGACGTGCATTGTAGTAAGTTTTAAAGAATCCTGCATGTCTGACTAACCTCATTTTGAATTTTCGTCATCACTGTCAATCTCGCAATACTCTGAAAAATGTTGCATCTGTGCTACTGCTGACACTGCACTATACAATTGTATTGTTGCCAACTCTGCCACTGCACTACAATCAACTAACAGTCTCTCTCAAGTTGTTGCTACTACTGCAACTACTACAACTAAGATCCAAAATACTATATATTGAATCAACTATGTCCATATGCTACAACTATCTCCTGAGTCTCTAACTACTGCTAGTCTCTGCGCTGCCCACTGAGTCTGTATGCGTTGCAACTGCACTGCACTCCTCAGCATCTGACTTCAACCAGCAATATAATTGGCCCTCAAGAACTAACTGCAACAAGCTGACATTGATCCAACCTGCTACTAAATATTGTGGGCCCCTGTAGCAAGGGTAATGATCCATGAGAAGAGTATACTACAATTGTTGTTGCTCTCCTATGAACCCTGCCCAGCTTTGTGCAACTCTGGAGTCTAGAACTCAATATCTCCCCACTTCTCGCCTGGAGGTATAGCTGAATACAAAGCAAAATCTTCCTCCAACCTAGAGGATAATTGATCTATCTCTATCGAAGTTGTCGCATGCTCTTGCTTCTCCTTCTTGTCCTTCTTCCTCTAAGGACATTGTGTATTGTAGTGAACAAACTCACCACACCTAAAGCATTTAACCTTTGACAGGTCTTTCTTCTTCTCTCCTCCCTGCAAGCCTTGTCCCTGACTGGGACCCTTCTTTACTTTTCACTTTGATGCAAGGGCTACATTCTCCTCCTCCTTCATAGTCTCCAATCCTTTGTTGTTGCCACTAAGACTACTCTAGACCATAGCAAGTCGCATCTCTTCCTGCGTGAAATCTGACCACAATCGATCCCATCCAGGTAGTTGATCTCATCAAGTAATCCCTTGGACGAAAGTAGTCCATGTTGATTTTTTCGGTAGCATCAGATGTGCTCTAACTCCGAAATTTTGTGGAGGGGCTAGAACACACGAGATCTCCAAGACCCAGAAATCGTTTGGAGAAATCCCACCCCGAATGAATGTTATTCAAATAATTAATTATTTTTAATGGAGCCTAAGTTAAAACTTAGGGAATTAAAATAATTGAAGTGAATTAATATAAATGTGGCTGAGAAGCTTCTAAGTGACAAGGATCAAGTTTGTTTTAATCTTAGCCGTTGATTAAAGAATAGATCACGGTCGTTGATTTATCAACAGGAAAAGAATAAATGAAGACTTGTGGGTCAGTTGGAGATGCACCAAGCAAATACCCAGTGACCCGAGAGAAGTCGATACTCCAGGAGAAGAGTTCGAATTCAGAGGGAGAGTTGCAGGGTGAAGGAAGAGGAGGGTATCAGCAACAGTCGGAGACTAAGGAGGAGGGACACAGAGCAGCAGAGAGACAGCGCAGAGGGACAACATAGAGAGGTAGCGCAGCAGAGGACATAGTCCTCACGCAGAAGAGGACGCAAAGGTGACGCAGTAGAGATTGGAGGGTCTCCAAGGTGTCAGAATTTCTCCAGTGACTGGAGGAAAACTATCTCAGGTGTTTTCATAAATTTTTCTCCATGATTCTCCAATCATTCCTTGTAAAGAGATTGTTGTTGAAGAATAATAAATAAACCCTCATCTACTGCACCGGTTTTCCCGCATTAGGTTTTTCTGGGAACAATTGTCCAAAAACCACTGTGTTGATGTGATTGATTCTTGTGCTTGCATTTCCTTGTTCTTTTCTCTATGTAATTATGTGATAACTGCAGTAGAATTTATTTCGTTGTTTACTAAAGGGTTTTGTAAATAACTTATTGAGAAATATAAGTAGGAGAAATAAATTAGTTACTGCAGTAGAATTTCAAGTTAGAAATTTTCACATGGTATCAAAGCAGAGATACCATATTTGAAATGTGTAGAAATTGTTATATGGGTAACAATTTGCTTTAGACATATTGATACATATTGTTACCAAACCGACCGCGTGATGACAAAACTCCAAGAACAATTGAGATGCACTGAGATTCCATGATAGGGTGTTAACCCTGGTCCTACTAGGAGGGGTGGAGGTGTTACCCACCGTTTATCCTCCAAAACCTGGAGTCATGGGAGGGTTGTGCGAGTCACGCTCCCCTAGACGCGTGATGATGACTGCCGGATGCCTACTAGTTAATCAGGTCGACGTAATTGACGCTGACACCCCTAAGGTCTATGGATGGTTGAATCAGTGAAACTTATGCCATAGCATATTCCTATAGAGGACGGATAGGATGGAAGCGAAAGAGAATAGGGAGGATAGGATGATTCTAGAATAACTTGGGAACACTGTTGGGGCAAGACGTGACTACTAAAATTTGTAAACCAATAAATGATCAAAACATAAATGTTAAAGTGTTCTCACACATTAAATGAAAATTTAATTACGGTACACCACCCTTATATGATTATACTAATCACTAATTAATGATATACAACATAAAACTTAACTTCGAGACAGTTTCTGAAAGAGGGGTGTATGTAATGACTCAACTCGAGTTATAGGGAACATAGAAATATTAGCATGCATATGAGACCTGCATATGATAGCTACATATGCATGTATCACGTGTACTGCACTAGTACATGCACTAATCAATTATGAAAAATCTCACTATAGAGTAATGAGTGAATTACTGAAGTATTGAGGAAATACCTAACTCACCAGAATATAATGAATGTATTAGTTATACCTACCACTATCATAATATAAACTAATACTTTGTTCAAAGAAAATGAAAAGCATTGACTTATGCAAATAAATGATGATATTTTAATAAATCCAAGATATTTATTAAATAATAATATTTTAATAAATCTTAGATATTTTAGAAATCCAAGATATTTATTAAATAATAATATTTTAATAAATCTAAGATATTTTAGAAATCCAAGATATTTATTAAATAATAATATTTTAATAAAACTAAGATATTTTAGAAATCCAAGATATTTATCAAAAGAGGATATTTTAATAAATATCTTAAATGGAGTTTGTGTATAAAAGGAGAAGAGAGGGAAACTTGATGGACATGGGTAGTGAGGTGGGAAAACTGACCTGGATGCTGTCAAAGGAGTTCTAACTACGTGAGACATGAACAGTGAGTTCTAACAGAGTCATGGAGTGATCTCGATTGTTATTGGAGTTTTGGGCACAGGGGCCAGAAGACTTGTCTTCTAGATCTGGGGACCGAAGAGGTTGACCTCAGATAGGCTGGGAGGAAAACGGCGGTTTGGTAATGGGAGTTGGAGCCATGGTGGATTAGGAACATCTTCAAACATGGTTCCAGGTAAGTATTAAATAGTCAATTGATATATATTCTGCTTCAAAAAATCTCACTCTGGATTGTGTAGTATAAATTCTGTTAATGATTGTTAATTGTGAAAGTTATGGTCATTACACATGGTATCAGAGCCAAGTTACTGTAACACACTAATACTGTGACTATGCATATCTTGTAAATTGTGAATTTCTTATTGAAAGAGGAGGAAATTATTATTTATCAACAATTGACGTCTTGTTGAAAACATGACACTCTTAGTAGACCAAGTATAATGCGAAGTGAATAATGCATTTTCAAGCAGTGACAAGTTCCTTCTATGAAAATAAACCTCTCACTAAGGGATCTTTAAAGTAGTCAATTAACTCTTCCTCCATCTCCAACAAAACCCTAATGATTAGCGCTGCAAAACCCTACTCCTTGGCTTCTAGATTTTACGCTGAACATGAGCTGAAATAACATGATAAAGAAGTTAATGTTATTATTATCTCTTGAGATCTAGATTACAGATCAAAGATAATTAGACTTAAAAGACAAATAAGTAACAAGAATTAAAAGATTGGCTGGATCCATATGTAGTTTTGTGTTTTAGAGTTGTTAATCAACCTGTATCAAGAAATTAAATCATGCTTCGACTAAACAGTAAGTGTTTTGTGCTCTTGTTTCAATTCATTTCGTTTCAATATATGCAATCATAAAGGTTGGAACATCCCTCCATTTGGATATAAGTCTCAACCTGTGACTTTTTACAAGGTTAATCGGGTAATATAGTATAGAAAATAGTAGCTACACCCTTATTTGTATATCTGTGTTCGATTATTCTATGTGACATTTATAACTGTGGGTTATATTTATAAGCATTTAAAAGCCTATTTTGCATAATCTTACCTTATTTTGGATGTATACTTAAGACTGTCATTTTGTACTATGACATGTGAGAATATATTAATTGCTTAAACATTGTTGGTACATGGATACCAATATGAAGAAAGTTTTGCTTACACATTGTTGGTACAGGGATACTAATATAAATTATGAATTATGTTATGGATATGGTATCTATAATTTTACATATCAACATAAATGATGAGATAGAAATAAAAGAGTGATGGCACTTGACTATTAAAGCTGAAAATGAATTTACAGACCTATTGGATAAACATAACCAAGTATGTTATATGACCTCAAGGATCAATATCGTAGATAGACACATATTTCGAATCTGTAGAAATTGTTATATGGGTAACAATTTGCTTTAAACATATTGATACATATGTTATAATTTGTGGACAAGTGTTGTACATCGCAGATGATATTGTTACCAAACCGACCGTGTGATGACAAAACTCCAAGAACAATTGAGATGCACTGAGATTCCATGATAGGGTGTTAACCCTGGTCCTACTAGGAGGGGTGGAGGTGTTGCCCATCGTTTATCCTCCAAAACCTGGAGTCATGGGAGGGTTGTGCGAGTCACGCTCCCTTAGACGTGTGATGATGACTGCCGGATGCCTACTGGTCAATCAGGGCGACGTAATCGACGCTGACACCCCTAAGGTCTATGGATGGTTGGATCAGTAAAACTTATGCCATGGCATATTCCTGTAGAGGATGGATAGGATGGGAGCGAAAGAGATTAGGGAGAATAAGATGATTCTAGAATAGCTTGGGAACACTGTTGAGGCAAGACGTGACTACTAAAATTTGTAAACCAATAAATGATCAAAACATAAATGTTAAAGTGTTTTCACACATTAAACGAAAATTTAATTACGGTACACCACCCTTATATGATTATACTAATCACTAATTAATGATATATGACATAAAACTTAACTTCGAGACGAAGTTTTCTAAAGGAGGGGTGTATGTAATGACCCAACTCGAGTTATAGGGAACATAGAAATATTAGCATGCATATAAGACCTGCATATGATATCTACATATGCATGTATCACGTGTACTGCACCAGTACATGCACTAATCAATTATGAAAAATCTCAGTGTAGAGTAATGAGTGAATTATTGAAGTATTGAGAAAATACCTAACTCACCATAATATAATGAATGTATTAGTTATACCTACCACTATCATAATATAAACTAATACTTTGTTCAAAGAAAATTAAAAGCATTGACTTATGCAAATAAATGATGATATTTTAATAAATCCAAAATATTTTAGAAATCCAAGATATTTATTAAATAATAATATTTTAATAAATCTAAGATATTTTAGAAATCCAAGATATTTATTAAATAATAATATTTTAATAAAACTAATATATTTTAGAAATCCTAGATATTTATTAAAAGAGGATATTTTAATAAATATCTTAAATGGAGTTTGTGTATAAAAAGAGAAGAGGGGGGAACTTGATGGGCATGGGTAGTGAGGTGGGAAAACTGACCCGGATGTTGTTAAAGGAGTTCTAACTGCGTGAGATATGAGCAGTGAGTTCTAACAGAGTCATGGAGTGATCTCGATTGTTATTGGAGTTTTGGGCACGGGGGCCAGAAGACTTGTCTTCTGGATCTGGGGACCGAAGAGGTTGACCTCAGATAGGCTGGGAGGAAAACGGCGGTTTGGTAATGGGCGCTGGAGCCATGGCAGATCAGGAACATCTTCGAACACAGTTCCAGGTAAGTATTAAATAGTCAATTGATATATATTTTGCTTCAAAAATCTCACTCTGGATTGTGTAGTATAAATTATGTTAATGATTGTTGATTGTGAAAGTTATGGTCATTACAGATCACATACGGCTACGGGGGCCCTTAATGACAGTAGCAAAATGACGGGAGTCAGTTGGTGCGAGGGATGATGGAGCGATAGTGCCAAAGCTAGAGTGCCAAAGCCTGCAACAGCGCAGAGCAAAAGCAGCAACAGCATAGCAACAATAGTGTAGTGCACAGTGGTGCTAAGCAACAACAGCGCAGTAGCATCAGAGGGTCAGCGCAAATTAGCAGCAGAGGAAGCTTCTGCATCAAGGTGCATCCAGACTAACTAGTATGTCAGGATTTGGGACGTTTTTCCATTGTTTAACTCTCAACAACTGAGTTGCAGTGCAGCAGTTAGCAGTGGCAGTGTTATGGGCAGCATGATGCAACATTTTGAGAGGGAGTTGCAGTACAGATGCAGCAATGATAGTGGCAGAGTCACGGGCAGCAGTACAGATTGCAGCAGTGCAGTGGATGAGGGGCACTAGGCCGAGCATCAGCAGCGCAGAGGACCGATGCCATGGATCAAGGTAATGCTTCTGGTGAGAAGTATTGCTAGAGCACATTCCTCACTAAGAGGGAGTGTTGATTTTTTGGGTAGCATCGGATGTGCTCTAGCTCCAAAATTTTGTGGAGGGGCTAGAATACATGAGATCTCCAACACCCAGAAATCGTTTGGAGAAATTCCACCCAAAATGAAAGCTATTCAAATAATTAATTATTTTTAATGGAGCCTAAGTTAAAACTTAAAATGTGGGTGAGAAGCTTCTAAGTGACGAGGATCAACTCAACTCTATTTTAATCTTAGCTGTTGATTAAAGATTAGATCACGGTCGTTGATTTCTCAACAGGAAAAGTATAAAGGAAGGCTTGAGGGTCAATTGGAGAACACACACGGAGAGCAGCACTTGAGCAAAAGTCGAACTTCTGAGGCATGGTTTGCTGAGAATTTCGGAGTGAGCTTGCAGTGTAGAGAAGGGCAATTCGGCAGCGGGACTTCAGTCCAAGGCCGAGAATACAATTGCAGAGAGGCAGAGCAGCACCAGGAGAGACAGCGTAGCACCTGAGAAGGTGACGCAGAGCTTCAGAGGGTAATGCAGTCACTGAAGAGGCAGCACTGGGGTTTCTATGAGGCACATCAAGCAACAATTCAGCAGATCGATTTCTGAGACGGGAATGCTCACAAGGAGGGTGACGCAGCTCTCAGAGGAGGTGACACATTCTCAGCGCAAAACTTGCAGCAGCCATCGTTGCGCAGCACTGGGGGGATAGCACAGTCACCTGTGGGGTTTCTTCATTCTGTTGTTGGATCAGCCAAAATACCTATCTCCGAATAGAGGTACTTCTGCCGGAATTTTCTCTGTTGGGTGAGCCGAATTTGGCACCCTAGATTGTATTCAGAAATCTGCTTAATAATAAAACCCTCAGATCTATTTGTAAATTTATGTAGATATTCTATGTTTGATGCAACTTTACTTTTCACCACAACAATCACATAAACAATCAAGTAAAATGCTGATAGAACATACCATTGGATATATAGAAGACAAACCAGAAACAGAAAAATGTGGTGGTGCATTACGGCGGTCAATAGGATGCTTCAACCAGCAAAGTCTCCTTGGTCAGCCAACCCAGCATGTGTCACAACAGCCCTCAAAACAGCCACACGGTCAACTCAAATTCAACCCCAGAAAATTCAACGTTGCCCCAACGGCAGCAACAACGACAGCAACGGCAACAACAATGGCAGCAACCACGGCAGCAGCAACGACAGCAACAACGACAGCAACAACTGCAGCAACGGCAACAACTTCCTCTTCGTCCTTCTTTTCCACGTGTGAACTGAAACTACCTCCAAGGAGCTCGAACCAATCAGAAGAGGAGAGATGATGTGTGAGGATGAGATGAGTGAAATGTCCTCCAACGTTGACTCTATTTATATCAATCACTGAGGTGTGTGACACATTTGTTGGGGGTGTAAAACCTTAAGGCCGACCTGCACATATTTGAAATTATTAAAAATAAATTCAAAATAAATGTTCCGCTCATCAGATTAAGATCAATTTTATATCGATCTTACACCTCTCCGAAAGAGGAACCCAATAAAAATATTGGTATCTTTATCTGAGCATCACAACATGGAGTTTGGACCTAGTTGTCCAATTTTAACACTCCCTCTCAACTAGGGAGAACTCCATCCACCTGTGCAATCAAACATCGTGCGTCATCCCATCGTAACTTGCTTTGCTGGCCTCTTTATTTCAGAACAGTAATGGGTCAGTCACAAAGACATCATTCTCGGCTGACAGATTCAGCCCAGAGGTTCGAAACCTCTATAGGACTCACAAAGAGTCTCATACCAACCCGAAGTTGGTTTATCTGACCTGAAGTCAGTAGGAGGTCTGAAACCTCACTTGGACTCAAGAGAATCATATATACTAACCTGAAGTTAGTCTCACTGACCCGAAGTCAGTTGGAGGTCCGAAACCTCACATGGACTCAAAGAGTCACATACCAACCGGAAGTTGGTTCATCTGACCCGAAGTCAGTAGGAGGTCTGACACCTCACTAGACTTGATCCCAGATCAAGTGGTTGGACACGTGCCATCCTAGATAGAGAGTACGGCAATATCTGATGCGTCCATCAGTATTTGCTACTAGTCCCTAGTGTTTCCCACCTCATTGGCCAAATGAGAGGTACTTCCCATGAGTCCGGAACTCAGTGGGTAGGATGCATACGGGGCACAGATCATGAGAGGTGAACCTACTCAAATATCATAAAGGTGGGGCAGAAGCACCACAAGGTTCGGTAAGCCTAGCCCCGTGTGTGCTTATAGCTCCGAGGAACTATCCCCAAGGCCCCCCTAGAGCTCCCAGAGCTCATCGTCCAACAGGACCCTCAGAATAGGGTCGTTCCACGATTCCAAGATTCTCACAGAAGGTTAGGAACATGACCTTCCCCAAGGGCATTGTGAGAATATCTGCGACCTACTCATCAGTTCCTATATGATTGAGCCTTACGGCGCCTCGTTGTACCATATCCCGAATAGGTACCAGCCATCAACATGCTTGGATCGTTCGTGGAACACGATATTCTATGACAAACGAATCCCCCTCAGGTTATCACAAAGGATAACAGTGGCATCTAGCACATGCTCAAACAACTCACTGAAGAGCTTTCGCAACCAAGTGACTTCACAATAGGCCATACATGCTGCAATGTATTCGGCCTCAGTGGTACTCAAGGCTACCGACTTTCGTTTCCTGCCCGAAGCAGATCTACGTGTGAAGCAGCATCCAGATGTGCTCTTGCGATCCACCACACTGCCAGCCCAATCGGCATCAGTATATCCACGGAGTGTTATGCTCCCGATAGTGTATCTCAGCCCATGGTCTATCATGCCCTAGAGATATCTCAAGAGTTTCTTGGCACCAACCCAATGAATTTTATGATCAACCATGTGTTGACTCAAAGTGTTCACTGCACAACATACGTCCGGATGGGTGTTCACTAAGAACATCAGGGCCCCTACGAGTTGAAGATACTCAGTAGGATTTGCTAGCACGAGCCCAGCAGCGCTGCCACTCAACTTTTTAAAGTTGAGCTCCATTGGTGTCGACTCGGACTTACAGTCCACCATACTAAATCTTTCTAGAAGCTTCACAATGTATTTTCCTTGAGAAAGGAAAATCTTGCCAGGTCTCTGCCAGACCTCCAGGCCTAGGAAATAGTGCATCAGTCCTAGGTCCTTCATCTCGAACTCAGCAGCGAGCTCCCTCTTGCACTAATGAATGAGAGGGTTAGCATCTGTCAGGAAGAGGTCATCCACATACAACACCAAAATGAGAGGCTTCCCTTTGACAACCTAGAAGTAAAGGTTTGGATCATCATTACTTCGAGTGAAGCCCAGCTTCATCAAGTAGCTATCTATCCTCTCGTACCAAGCTCTAGGTGCTTTCTTTAGCCCATAGAGGGCTTTCTTCAACCTGCAGACATGGGTGTCCCGAACCTGGACTTCGAACCCTAGAGGTTGCTCCACATATACCTCTTCCTTTATCGCACCATGTAGAAATGCGGTCTTCACATCCATCTGATGAAGACTCCATCCTTGCGTAGCAGTAAGGGCTATAATAGATCGAATGGTGGTGTATCGGGCCACAGGTGTAAATATGTCATCATAATTTATGCCTTCTTTTTGAGAGAAGCCACGGGCAACGAATCTTGCCTTGAATTTTTCAGCACTTCCATCAGATCCATGCTTGATCTTGTAGAGCCATTTTGAGGTGACAACTGCTTTGTCCTTTGGTCTTGGAACCAAATCCCAGATATCATTCTTCATAATGGACTCATACTCTTCGTGCATAGCATCCTTCCACACTTGATGCTTTACGGCTTCTTCAAAGGATCCAGGCTCGGATTGTACAATAGTACTCATGGCTGCTAGATACCCTTGGTATCTACTCGGCTTCTTGCTTTCACGGAATGTTCCCATTTTTGGGCTGCATGTCCCTCAGCATCCTCGAGAGTGTCCCTGAGCCATGATGGTCTCTTTCCCAATGAAGGAGGTGGATCAATCGGGTTCATCGGTCCTTCAACATCAGACATTGTTTCATCCTTCGGTTCTTCTTGATTTCCAGGCCTTGCTTCATGATCTTCCTCAGATCTCAAAAGATTGACTACTTTCCTCAGGGAAGTATCTTTGTCAAAGGTGGCATCGTGGCATATCTCCACTTCCCTTTGACTAGGTACATATAATCTATAGGCCTTCGAAGTTTCGTTGTAGCCCACAAACATTGTGGTCTCCCTCTTGATGTTGGCTCCTCTGCAAAAGTTCTTGAACTCGTTCGTCTCATATTCAGTGCCATTATCGGTCTGTCGGATAGCATCTCATGTCATTGCTCCTAGTGGACTTCCTCCAAACTGGTAGAGTGTATCAATTCTAGACCCAAACGTGATAGCTTCCTTGAAGCTCTTCTTCCACATGTGCACCTTTCCATCAGTGAATGCCACATTGAAACCTTTGTCTTCCATGGCCTATATAGACACAAGGTTCTCCTTCTAATTAGGTACATAGAGTACATCCTGCAAATGGAGAACTTGACCTAGAGACAAGTGGAGGGTCACAGTCCCTGTCCCTTTCACGGGATATGTGGCATTATCTCCAAGGATAATTTCCAGATTGGTATCCTTCTTAACCATATCAGAGAGTGCTTCCTTGAAGCCAGTGATGTGCCTTGATGCACCACTATCTATCAACCAGACATCCATTGTGTCAGGTGGAGATGCAGAAGAGAGGGCAGATACAAGAATGAATTCATTTCTTTTATCAACAACATTTGATTCCTCACACCTGGAATTTCTTGACCTTTTGAAAGGTTGATCATTTCCGCCGGAGGGAGCCTTCCTCTTTCCCTTGAACCTGTTGTTCCTTTGATTGTCATTCCTCCGGTTGTTGTTGTTGTCATCACCATCGGGAGAATCCTTCTTGTATGGACATTCTCTAGCATAGTGACCTGGCCTATGACAAGTGTAACACTTGCCCTTCTTTCCTTGTGCCCTTGCTCTTCCTTTGATCTTTGGACCACCAAAGTTCTTCTTTCTAGAATGAGCAATGTAGGCAGCATTCCCTTCATTTTCATACTCCTTCATTCTTGTTTCTTCTTGAACACATCTCGACAGTACCTTGTCAAAGCCAAGTATCACATTATTATTGAGAATGGTAGTGTTGAACACATGCCATTCGGATGGGAGCCCTCCAAGTGCAGTGAGTGCCATCTCTCGATCAGCTATTGTCTCCCCAATAGCCAGCAAATTGTTCTTGATCTCAGTCAGCTTCAGAAAGTATGATTGGACAGACTCATCCCTACCTTTCTTCAAATTCTTCAATTGATTCTTGAATAATAGTACTTGATTCGCATTGTTGGCCTTGAACATGAGAATCAATTTATCATACATCTCTTTGGATGTGCCCAACTCAGAGATGTAGGCCACCAGACTTTTATGAATGGATTCCTTGATCATCAGCTTTGCTTTGATCTCCCCCTTCTTGTACTTTGTTTTGGCAGCAGAAGTAGCAGTGGATGGAGGTTCTTGGATTTTACCCTGCACATAGTCCATGACATCTTGGTCTTCCAATTTGATATCCAATATCATCTTCCAAGCATGGAAGTCATCCTTCCCAGTCAATTTGTCATCCTCCTTGAAGCCATAGTTTGTGGAACCCATTTTCCTCTTCGGTGATTGCAACAAATAGGGCTTGTCTTCACCTCACCTCTGATACCATGTAAATTTATGTAGATGTTCTATGCTTGATGCAACTTTACTTTTCACCACAGCAATCACATAAACAATCAAGTAAAATGTTGATAGAACATACCAGTGGATCTATAGAAGACAAACCAGAAACAGAAAAATGTGGTGGTGCGTCACGACAGTCAGCAGGATGCTTCAACCAGCAAAGTCTCCTTGGTCAGCCAACCCAACATGTGTCACAACAGCTCTCAAAATAGCCACACGGTCAACTCAAAGTCAACCCTAGAAAATTCAACGTTGCCCCAACTGCAGCAACACCAACAACAACGGTAGCAACAACGTTTTCGTCCTTCTTTCCCACGTGTGAACAGAAACTGCCTCCAAGGAGCTCGTACTAAATCAAAGGAGGAGATGATGTGTGAGGATGAGATGAGTGGGAAATGTCCTCCAACGTTGACTCTATTTATATCAATCACTGAGGTGTGTGACACATTTGCTGGGGTGTAAAACCTTAAGGCCGACCTGCACATATTTTGAAAGTATTAAAAATAAATTCAAAATAAATGTTCTTCTCATCGGATCAAGATGATCTTTAGATCGATCTTACATCTCTCCGAAAGAGGAACCCAATAAAAATATTGGTATCTTCATCTGAGCATCACAACATGGAGTTTGGACCTAGTTGTCCAATTTTAACACTATTGCACCAGTTTTCCTGCATTGGGTTTTTCTGGGGACGTTAGTCCAAAAATAAGTGTGTCCTTTGGGTAATTGTATCATTTATTTTTCAGTACTTGATATGTATATTGGTGAAGGCTACTTAGTATTTGTATTAATATTTTACTGAAGTATTCAGAAAATAACTTGTTAGATGGAAAATACAAGTAGGTAATGCAAATCAGTTAACTGTAGTAGGATTTATGTTTGTAAGATTTAGAAATTTTCACACCCACTACTAGTGGAAGAACGAGTCGGGAATTACGACAGATTCTAAGGGATGCAAAGGAGTTCATGGAGCTCCTAGAACCGAGAAAAGGCAGTGTAGACAACCAAACAGATACCAAGCTTTGGTAAGCTCAGGTTGGATAACCATCTAGTTTTTAGCAGGCATTTCAGCATCAAGTGTGGGTAAGATGCTATGGTGGAGGAATATAGTTCCATTATGACCAATGATGTCTGGGAAGTGGTACCTAGACGTCAATACAGATCAGCTGTAGGTTCGAGATGGATCTACAAGATCAAGTATGCTGCAGATGACAGTGTGGAAAATTACAAAGCCAAGTTTGTGGCTAAGTGGTATGCTCAAAAGGAAGTAATAGAATACGAAGAAACCTTCGCCCAGTAGCCAGGTATACTTCTATCAGATCCGTGATATCCCTTGCAGCTCAGATGGGGTGGGAGATTCACTAGATGGATGTCAAGACTGCTTTCTTGAATGGGTGATATAAGAAGAAGTGTAAATTGAACAGTCAGAGGGCTTTGAGACACATGAGAAGAAAACTCATGTATGCATGTTGAAGAAAGCCTTGTATGGGCTTAAGCAAGCACCTAGAGGTTGGTATGGTCAGATTGATGGTTACTTACAGAAGATGGGATTTGTCAAGAGTGACGCAGATCCCAATCTCTACTATATGACAGTAGAGAATGAGCCTCTAATACCGGTATTATATGTAGATGACTTGTTTCTGACAAGTTCATCTAGGCTCATCAAGGAATGTAAGGAGAACCTGGCAGCAGAATTCGACATGAAGGATTTGGGGTTGATGCATTATTTCTTGGGGTTGGAAGTTTGGTAGCAAAAGGGTGAAATCTTCCTTGGACAAGGGAGATATGCTACAGAAATTATGAAGAGATTCAGGATGTAAAAATGTAGACCCATGGCTACTCCAATGATTACCAACTGGAAAAATATTGATGTGTTGACGACAAAAAAGTAGACCCCACCTTATACAAACATCTCATAGGATCTCTTATGTATTTGGTCAACACCATGCCAGTCATCTATTATGTGATCGATACCCTCAGTCAGTTCATGGTGGAACCAAAGAGGGCACACTGGGCAACAACCAAGCATTTTCTCAGATATATACGGGGAACAGTCGAGCATGGATTAAAGTACATCTGAGGCAATGACATCAGACTAAATGGATTCACTGACGCAGATTAGGCAAGAAGTTCAGTAGACCGGAAAAGTACCTCGGGGTATTGTTTCAGTATTGGATCAAGAATAACCTCCTGGTACAGCAGAAAACAAAAGTCCGTAGCACTGAGCTCAACTAACGTTGAATATATGGCAGCAAACACAGCTTCGTGTGAGCCATATGGCTTAGAACGCTGCTTGTGAATCTATTCAGGAGAAAGATGGAAGCGACCAGTATTATGTGTGATAATCAGAGTTGTATCAAGCTATCTGAGAATCTGTTTTTCATGATCGGTTGAAGCTCATTGACATCAGTTGTCACTTTATAAGAGACTGTGTCCAGCGAGGAGCAGTACAGTTACAGAACACTCCTACAGGAGAACAGGTGGTAGACATTCTCACCAAGGCCCTAGGGAACAAAGTTTGTTTATTTCAGGGAGAATATGGGGATGGTTGAGAATCAGTTTCAGTAGAAGCGAACAATGCAGCACTTAAGAGGGAGCTACAGTACAGATGCAGAAGCAATAGTGGCAGTGTTGTGGACAGCAATACAGATAGCAGTAGCTTAGTAGATGAGGAGCAGTAAACCGAGCATCAGCAGTGCAGAGGACCGATGTCGTGGATCAGGGTGATGCATCTGGTAAGAAGTATTGCTAGAGAACATTCCTCGCTAAGAGGGAGTGTTGATTTTTTGGGTAGCATCGGATGTGCTCTAACTCCGAAATTTTTTGGAGGGGCTAGAACACATGAGATCTCCAAGACCCAAAAATCGTTTGGAGAAATTCCACCCGAAATGAATGTTATTCAAATAATTAATTATTTCTAATGGAGCCTAAGTTAAAACTTAGGGAATTAAAATAATTAAAGTGAATTAATATAACTGTGGGTGAGAAGCTTCTAAGTGACGAGGATCAAGTCAGTTTTAATCTTAGCCATTGATTAAAGAATAGATCACGGTCATTGATTTATCAACAAGAAAAGTATAAATGAAGACTTGTGGGTCAGTTGGAGATACATCGAGAAAATACTCAGTAACCCGAGGGAAGTCGATACTCCAGGAGAAGAGTTCGATTTCAGAGGGAGAGTTGCAGGGTGAAGGAAGAGGAGGTTATCAGCAGCACTCAAAGACTAAGGAGGAGTGACGCAAAGCTGCAGAGAGACAACGCAGAGGGACAACGTAGAGAGGCGGCGCAGCAGAGGACGCAGTCCTCACGCAGAAGAGGATGCAAAGGTGACGCAGTGGAGATTGGAGGGTCTCAAGGGTGTCAGAATTTCTCTAGTGACTGGAGGAAAACTATCTCAGGCGTTTTAATAAATGTTTCTCCATGATTCTGCAAATCATTCCTTGTAAGGAGATTGTTGCTGAAGAATAATAAATAAACCCTCATCTGTTACACCAGTTTTCCCGCACTGGGTTTTTCCGGGGACAATTGTCCAAAAACAACTGTGTTGATGTAATTGATTCTTGTGCTTGCATTTCACTGTTCTTTTCTCTATGTAATTATGTGATAACTGCAATAGAATTTATTTCGTTGTTCACAGAAGGGTTTTGTAAATAACTTATTGAGAAATATAAGTAGGAGAAATAAAACAGTTACTGCAGTAGAATTTCAAGTTAGAAATTTTCACAGTCCACTCCTCGGTGAAACCATTAATGGCTACACGCACAAGTTCAGCTTCTTGTGGCATCTCACCTACAGCAGACAACTCATTCTAAATATGCTGAATCCTGGTAAGGTATGGAGTAACTCCCTCTCCCTTTTGCATCCTGGTGGTTCTCGTAAGGATTCTGAAATAGTGTTGCCAATCCATCCCACATCTCTTTGGTCATATTCTTGGCCGCTAGGTGTGAGACAATATTATCTCGAACGCCATCAAGGATCAACCTCTTCATGTTGGCCATTTCCTTTCTATAATTCTCTAGTTATTGCAAGTCTATAGGTACTAGGTATGGCTACAACTCTCTTTGTGTAATCCTTCAGACCATGCTCATTCAGCAGAAAGGACATTTTGACATTCCAAATAACGTAGTTGGAAGCAACATCCAATCTATCCTGGTCATGGAGTCCTGCTGAAGCCATCTCTACAAACTCACAACTGGGAAATAAACAAGAATCTCCTCTCCTGATCAACTACTGCTCTGCAATTCGCACTTCCTTCTGGAAAAGTGCATTCCTGCTAGCTGGTTATGCCTCTGCAACTGAAAATTACAAATTTCCTAGAACAAGAAACCCTTTGAGGAAACCCTCGGTGTGTGCTCTTTCTCTTCTACCCAACGCTAATTCTGCTACTGCAAACTACTACAAAATCCAACTCCGCCTAAACAAGGAATCTGCTTTGCGAAAAATACGAGTTGCTCACCTTCTTCCTGTTGGAATCACTTTCCAAACAAATCAACCCTTCCTACACTTTGGAACTGGGAATTTGACCCCCTGTCCAACAATTCGCAATGCCTGGCTAGGCACTATGCAGCCCCTGAGAAAATCGTACTACTGCTCCCTCTAAGCTGCGAATTTCTTCCTCTTCGCCTCGGAGCTTCTTGCTTATCAACTGCGCTGTGATACCATGTGAAATTTTCAAGCCTAATTGCAGCAATTGGAAATTTATTCTTCTAATTGTAAATTAATTATGCAGTTTATTTGCTACGACAAATAACGAATAAATCACACTACAATTTTTCACCATAAAATGTTGCGGAAAATAAAATGCTAGAAATCGAGAAAATACTAGCTCACACAATAAAATTGACACAGTTATTTTTGGACAAATGTATCCGAAAAAACCCAATGCGGGAAAACCGGTGCAGCGGCTGAGAGTTTTTATTATTATACAGTAGTAAAATTCTGAGTACAATCTTTGAATCCCCAGCTGCCTATCTAATCAACAAAATAATCTAGCCAAAATATCTATGAGGCAAATACCTCAATACCACGACTGTTCTTGCTCTGACAACTAGAAAAACTAGTTGCTTGTACAACCTCTCAGTGAACCTCTGCATAGTGCTTGCGCAAGTTCTATCTCACTATGCCCCGGAATTGCTGGAAAGATGATGTCCTGGCTGACTCTGCCTCTGGAAGTGACTCGCTTGGCCTCCTGGATATTTTATGGACCAACTACAACTTAATCACCCTTCTCCATAGTGAAATCGATCTCCCTTTGAAGCTATCTGTGCAGCTTCTCTAAGAAATGCGGCCCTTCTATTGATGACTCTCCGGAACTGGAAAACTTCCTCTGGACTCACTATCTTTGCCCCTCATTGTCTTTGCGTCCCCTCTTTGGATCGAACTTCTCTCTGTTGAATCACTGCAGCTGGGAAACTCAATCTGACAAGGAAACTCACTCTCCCTATATGTCTTGCTCCAACCCCATCGACCTCCTCTTATAATCTCCAGTTGGATCACCAACGGCCATGATTAAGTCCTTATCGATGGTTGAGGTCATTTCTGAGATGATCCGTCAGAGTTTCTAGAGAAATCTCACCTTCCTCAATTAATTGTTGTCAATTAATCATTTTTCCTAAGTTAAAAAATTAATTATTGATTAATTAACATGATTAAGGCATTTCTAATTGGATTTTTCTGAAACTTTTTCTGGGTTCCGGAGTCCTAGTGTTTCTTAGCCTCTCTGGCTACTGTCGAGACTAGAACACCATTCGATGCTACAAAAACTAACACCACCTATGTCAGTGGTCATAATTTCGTTTTTCTTTTCCTTTTTATGTCAAGATTTGATGCTAAGAAGAGCTTCCACAAAGTTCCCTGAAACAAATGTTTCAGTGCAAGAGATATAAGCCTGGGACTCTAGAAAAGACTGGCAAATATATCCAAGGAGATGCTCTCTATGCTAAATGGGCCATTAGAGATATTGAGGCAGAGAGACCTGAAGAGTCACCTTGCACAACTAGGTGTTAGAATGAGCAGTTTGCAATAAAGAATGCTCTACAGATACCAGCTTTTAGGACTTGATCCAAGTGACGACACCCATGAAAATTACAGGCTTTCTTTTGTGACTTCAAATATTTGAAGATTTTTCAAATTGGAACAGTGTTTAAGATGGCAAGTAATCTTGGAATCCATGATGGGAAATGGAATTACTCAAATGCCTTCTCAACGCAGATCTACTTACTAAAGGTATTGTTGGAGTTCTATCACGTCAAATCTAGCACACTTACATATAGAGTGAAAATATACTCAACAGTTTGCCAATGAGCTGGTCACAATAGATAAGGGAAACTAACCAGTCAAATCCTAAATCCAGAGGTGAAGACGTGGCTCTCAGTGACAGAGTAATTGCAGAGTCCAACCGCTAATTTTGGCCTTCAATTTTACACCAGATTTAGAATCCTTGGCAGCCACTCTGAAGGCAGAGATATTTTCATATAACTGAGAATAGAGATCAGATTTCATTCCTGGCAGGTGATCAGTTACGACGAAGCGAGTGCATTATAAGTCCTTGATTTACATATCAAAACATGTGGTTCAACATTTCTGAACAATGGAATGGGGCATAAGATAAAATCATCAGATAACTACTCTTTTGCAAACCTGACCTTGGAGGACAGAACCTGATAAATAACCAACCACACAAAGATCTACAACTTGTGAGACAGTCGAACAACCCCCGCACACTATGCAAACAACAAGCCCAAATTGTCATCCAATTCGAAGGCTAATGAGCATTGAAACAACACCCCCTATGGAATCACATAAGAGTATGCCTATGAAACTAACATATAACCACTTTCTACTCTTCTGTATGAATTGCCATCATTCAAGTTAGGTGGGTGTGAGATCCCACCGATAATGTATTGATATGATAAGAGGCAAGGTAGTAAACTGGAACACAGTATCCGAGAATTTTATACATGACCCCAGGAACCAAGGCAAGTTGCCAAATCTGTATCATCAAGCTGACCCAATGATTTCGAATAGGTTCAGTATTCAAACCACAGGCAAGCACGAGAAGAACAATGTATAAACATTGTCACGACGACCCAGACAAAGGAATCAAACCATCCTTAGAAAAGTAGGTGGCAATAGTTTGATATGTTCTTGCATCACGAACAGAGTTTTGTAACAGTCTCATTAATAGAATTTGATACATCCTTTCCCCATTATGGACGTTGTTCCTCCATCAAGAGTCATTCCAGCCAAGCTATATCACAGTACTTGCAAACTAAACAAAATGAGATGCTCCGCATTCAAAATGTTTTGACTCCTCTCTAGGGCATGTGGCACTTCGAGGGATAATCCCTCCATGTCTTGCAAAATGGTGCTATAAACCAACACTCTACATGGAGCGAGTACACTCAGTTGATATAAGGAAATCGGACTTGGAAAACGGGTTTCAATTCAAACAGGATGTTCATCGAATTAGCTAGACAATCAATTTGCAATGGGGACTCGAGCTTGAAAAAGGAATTTCAATTCATCGCGTGATACAGTTATATTCAACAACATACAGATATTCCCTGAATTTCTTTATACGCAGGCTACTGCATTAAACATTCAACATACAGGAGTAACCATTGTAATTCATTAGGTGATAATTCTGAGATAAAAGCTTACCTCCACAAAAGACAAGCAATAGGTCCAGGAACTCACCACCCAACCACAGACTGTCTGCACCCCAAATCTTTCTTCTATGCAGAAGTCTCCCCCGACCCAAATTCCAGGGTGTAAGGAGACTGCTTCGAAGGACACAGCCAAAGTTATCCATAGACCCAAGGACTTTAGCGACAGATATTTCCCTCTTGTTCCATGACCCGTCACTTCTGCTTCTCCTCGACTTCCCCTTTTTCCTTGTGTGCTCCCCCCCAATGGGCACACAGGGAGAATCCTTAAGTCCCCCTCTCGCCAACAACTTGTCTGTTTTCACCAGCCTGGCCTAGAACTTCTGGGCCAATCAAATGCAGCTCACTTGTCCTTAATCCCCTTGATGTATTTTTTCAGTTAGCTTGTCAGCCTTTGTTTTCATGTTTACCTGCCTGGTCTTGTGGATCAATCACCTCTTTATCACATGTCCCCTTGCTTGCCATTTGTCCCTTGAGCAAAGTCCACCTCAGCCCTGAAATTTGTTGTCCCTTTTCGCCCATATGCCTATGTTTTCTTTCTGAATATTACAGATTTACAAAGGTGAACGTGACCGGGTTATTACACATACAACCATATATTCATATATGCAAGCTGGCATATATACATGCATAACATGCATGCATACACATAAATATATTCATATATGCATACATCCATACACGTATGAATCCATACATGCATGCATACATGCATCCATCCATCCATCCATCCATCCATACATACAATGTACATACATACAAGATCATTCATATACATGCATCAATGTTACCAGACTCGGAATCAGCAATAAATCGGCGAGGCAAAAGAGCGAAGAGTTTGAATCGGATCGGGGAAAAATCGGCAAATTCAATAAATAAAGAAATACACATATATTGAAATAAAACAAATATTTTTCATTGATATTCAATAAAGCCATGTCCAAACAATGCATAATATCAATAGATGTCCAAAATATCATGAATGAATAAGTATCTCATATATGTAAATAATATAAAATTTATATTACCTAAATTATTTACAAAAAAAATTTAAACATAAAATTACCTAAATTATTGATTTTTTAGTATTTATATTACCTAAATTATTTACAAATTTATTTTAAATATAAAATTATTATCACTCTATATTACCTAAATTCAATTTTTTTCAATACATTCATGGTACAATCAATAAAATTTAGTTAGAACTTACTAACATATTAATTATTTAAATTTTAAGATTATTTAAAAAATATTGATATAAAGTCATTAAAAAATAAATTAAACAAAATCTATTTAAATCAAATTATATGTAATAATAAATAATGTTATTAAAACATTAAATAAAACAAAAGTTATTTAAATTATGAATAGTAATATTCATCTATTCAATAAGTGTAATATATTGAATTTTTAAAACATAATAATATAATTATAAAATATAATGAGAAAATTAGATATCATTTTTGAGGTTCAATTGAGTTAAGTAAATTATTCATCTAATATAATGCACTTCTGAAATCCATCAAATAATAAAAACATATTTATAATAGATAAAAACACAACTGAAAATGAAAATATAATAATAAAATTATAAAATATAATGAATACATATTTAAAACAAAAATTATTTAAAATATATTACGGATAGTAATATCCATCCCATTCAATAAGTAAAATATATTGACCTATAAAAACATAATAATATAATTATAAAATATAATGAAAACATATTTATAATATATAAGAGCATAACTGAAAATGAAAACATAATGAAAACATATTTATAATAGATAAAAACATAACTGAAAATGATTTTGAGAAGGCTTTTGATCTAAACCCTATCGTGATAATTTAAATTTGAAGATAAGAGAGCGGCAACCATGAAAATTTGATTTTGCCGGCGGCAGGCAACACCAACTAATTTTAAAAACTGGGTAGACATTTCAATTCACTACAGTCGTCAAGGGTAGACATTGCCAAGCAAATCAGTAAATACTAAAAAATCAATAACTGAGAGTCATAACGGCGGCAGCAATGTCCAGGGAAATCTCGACGGCGGCAATGTCTGAACTCCCAGACGGCAGCAATGGACAGCTCCGGCAAACTCCAGCACAACCGAGTGATGGCAAACTCCAGCACAGCTCCGGCAAACTCTAGCACAATCGAGCAATGGCGGCAAACAGTGGGCGTGTAAATTACTAAATAAAACAGCGGGCGAGCGAATGAATAGCGAGCGGGCAAATAACCTATCGGCCGACTGTTAATCGCGCAAGTCGGGTTAATCGCCTCTGCGCGAGTCAAACTCGCGTTGACCACGAGTTGCGACTCTGCTCGTTTGGCCACCGAGCAGATTAGGAATCACGACTAATCGGCTAAGTCGTCGATTCCTGTTTCACTGACATGCATGCATGCATACATCCATATATTCATATATGCATGCATGCATACATACATACATACATATATATTTCCTTGTTTCCAAATTTTCAAGGTGTCATGTTTCCAACATGTTTCTGTTTTGAAAACCCATTCTTGCTTCACGTTATCGTGCAACTTAGTCTACAATCAAATCAAACTACATAATCAGATGAATCTACATCCTCCACATTCTTTGGTTAGGTATGCTCAACATCTCAATTCAATGCCATTGATGTCTGAACACAAATATCTATATCATGTGGTGGTGACAGCGGTTGCATGTCATCCAAGATAGAGCAGGGCATCATTAAATAGATGAAAGATAGGTTTTAGGATAGTTGTAGGAATTTGTATTGCGCTTTTTTATTTTTTAGGGGGTTGCTTGTCGAGAATGGGTAATCTTTCACATACGGCTACAACCTACAATACTTGGCATTTCTAGTTTAATGGACCAAGGCCAACCCAAACTAAACACCCCTTGTGTGCAACTATTGTAATGACTTGGTTATGGTCGATGCAGACCTAATCAATCTTGATGGGTGCCCATAGCCCCCTCCTCCCTCTCCCCCCCCCCCCCGGGTAAGTGCCTTACCTACTTGAAGGGTATAAATAAACTCTCGAGCTCATTGGTAAATTATCATCTTGAGATATCTTACTAAGGCAAGTGATCATTCTTTCGCTTCCACACATCATCCTTTGGTCTAATGAGTGTTGAGCCTGTAGGCACACACATCTTGTGTCTTCTTTTTCATGTTTGCCATATTTTCTCTTGGAGCGCTAGTGCTGGTTTAGCATATTCATGTGACTGGCATATTTTTCTCTTGAAATGCCCTCCCTGCTAGGGATCGGATATCTTGGAACACACTTGTTTGGAGAGATGGTGCACTTATTCCTTGGCTGTTCATTTTTGTCAGTAGTGCACATTGTCATTTTACTCCAGCAAACTGAGTAGGGCTGCCATCTTTCTCTATTACTACAGGGGTTTTTGGGTTGGACTTTGGTTCCATTCAATCCCCGCTTTGTTTGTAATCTTGTTTGACAACAGTTTGGGGGGATGGGATGCATCAGTACAAAACTGATCAAACTGGTTTTGACCGGTTTTGTCTTGAACCAGCCAGTTTTGAGCGGTTTTGTCTTGAACCAGCCAATTTTGACCGGTTCAGGACAAAACCAGTTTGAATCACTGGTTCAAACTTCAGACCAGACACTCTCCAAAATGATTCAAACCAGCCAGTTCTGATCAATGCTGGTAACTCAACATCACCACTTGGTAAACTTGGCAGCCAATACCACTATGGCACCAAGACATTTCAGTAAAAATATGTCAGAAGTAGGTACTGGACACAGTATATGTAAATATTTTGAAATCGTTCATATGAGCAACTGCAATCTATTCAAGCCCAGCAGGTATGGCCGAGGCTATGTAAACTTTGTTTATACTTAATCAATTTTCTATTTCATTTCCTAAAAATGAATCGGACAGGTTCTCAAAGCTATGTTATTTTAATAAGATTTAATCTACTTCAATCCTAATTGAGCTTTTCATAACAATTACTACAAAGCTATTAAAAATGTATCATTAGTTTACAGTGTTCTGTATTTCTTACAGTACAGTAACAGAAAAGCTAGAAGCAAATTAAATGACACACTGTGTAACAAAACTTAAAACAACCGGCTGAGACTAATTTAATAATTTTAGTGTGCAGGTGTCACTGAAATTTAACACAAATATCATTAAGAAAACAAGAACATGCTATTAACTTACTTGTCTGTTAAAGTTTCCAAGATAATGGGAACTTTAGAAATAATATCGTCTAAAGAAGCAAGATCAGGGACACGACAAAATGCTGCAAAAATAGTGAGGGCAAGCTGTAAATATGCTTCTTGCTGATCTTTGTCAGGAATCATACCAGCACTTTTCCCAGTGCCTGAACAGTTCAAAAACAAGTAAGGGTAGTGTAATTGCTCAAAGGATATAACCAACAATAGTTAGCTTTAACTTGCAACCTAGGAAATGCCTAAAGTACCATCAACATCCTTTTGGAAGCAGGGTCATTTTGCATTGACGACAAAGTTGAGGTAAAATCAATGAATAATGCATTAAATCAGTTGCCCGATAGTCAATACATAACAGTCAACATAAAGCAAGTCCCTCTTTGCACAGATCTATATATGTTTACTAAAATATAGTCAATTATACGATAGAACAAATAACAGTACAACTTGCAAAAAATATTTAAAGGAGGCCATCAGCTAACAAGAGCACAAAAAGAAGTGTGTTTCAGTAAAATTTAATATGAGCTTTCTAGATAACATATGCCTGAAAAAGTCCAGTTTTAAACAGGAAGAAGATATAAGTTTCATCTTCATTTCAAAGCACACGTGTGTGAGTGTAGTCTCATCCATCAGGCTTTTAGCAGCAAATTGGAGTGGTTGCCATGAGCATAACCCAAGTTCAAATCCTAGCAGTGTTTGTCTGTATCATTGCGAGTGCTGTAGTATTCACAATTAATCGTCTATCTCGCCAATAAAAAAGGCTTGAGATGTGGCACATTGCTCCAGGGTTCTCGGTCCTTGGGTTGTTGTCCTTTGCATATATATATATATATATATATATATATATATATATATATATATCCCAAGGGGTTAGCTCATCAATTGTCGTCTATGTTGCTAGGGATTCGATTAGTTCCGTGCCAGCAGGTGCCCAATTCAAATCCAAGCAGGTGCCCAGTTCAAATCCACTTGGATTAGGCACATTAGTTTATTGAAAATGCCACCCGCAAATGAAGGAAACATCCCTTGGATTTTCCAAGTGTGGTTCCTTAGTAGTTGCAGCCTTCCCTAGTTAGTAGGGCTGATTTTGCTAGTTACCGTGCTTGTCCGTATCCTTGTGAGTGGTGTAGCTTGTTTGTAGTTCATGTAATAGAGTCAGCTTAGAACTGACACCCTCTCTCTCACTAATAAAAAAAGGCTTGAGATGTGGCACATTGCTCTGGGATTCTCAATCCACTGGATTGTTGCCCTTTGAAAAAAAATATATACAGCTTAGTGTAGAATAATTGACAACAATTATGTAAATAATGTACTTGTGGGTAAATTTAGTTTTTACCATTCAGTCAGTTTTATAACGAGAAGCTTGTAACGGATGGAGAATCATCTTTGATCAATAAGAATTCCAATCCCTTGCCCCGTGGAGATTTCTTTGACACATTGTCAGGGTTTTACCACATAACTTTTTGTGTTCCTATGTGTGATTTAGTTTCTCAATTTATGCATTTCTTGCTTGCGTGAATGAATAATAACTCAAAAAATCTAACAAGTGGTATCAGAGCAAGGAAGAGTCGAGATTAATTGAGAGAGGAGTCGGGTTCTACAGGAGGGGTTTGTTCGAAGAGGAGGAGCAGCCTGGGGTCTGTTTGAGGAGCCGCCCTGTTCTATGCAACGCAAATTTATAAAAAAAAAAAAGAGGTAGCAGCAAATGTTGGGCCGAGCTTGCCTGCATGCGGAGAGAAAGGAAGAGTCACAGAAGGATTTGTCTCGAGCATCTGTCTCGGCCCTCAAGTTGTTTGAAGTTTGCCAAAAAGAAAGAAGTTTGAGCCTAAGAGCTACTGTCGTCGTCAAGGAGCTTGTCGCCGCCAGAGGAAGAGGACGCAAGGAGCAAAAGCGCAAAACTTAGAAGAGCTCGCTATGGAAGAAATTTTCTCTCTGTCTGAGCCGCCAATTGAGAGCCCCGCTCTGTAGAGATTCCGTCGAGTTGGAGAAGGGGTTGCCGATTGGAAACCCAGTCGAGAACATTGTGGATTGCCACTGTGGAGAGGTTGTTGATTTGTTAACTGCTCGAAGAGGAAGAGCCAAGCAAATCGCCTACCCGCTCGAAGCTCGAAGAACTACCTTGTTGTTCCGTCAAGTAAATGACAGTCAATGCCGCCGTCTGAAGAAAAAAATAAAAACCATTGTGGAGGGCTTCTTCCGCGTCTCTGGAGGGAGAAGGCAGCACAACATTGTTTGAAGTCCAGTCGGGTCATTGAGGGCATTCAAGCACTGCATGAAGAGCCCGGAGACCCGGTGTTGAAGCAAAACCACTCTTGCTGCCACGACAATTCCCATCACCACAACTCGCAAGGAGAACACATAGTTCAGTTGTTTGAGGGAGCCCTACCGCCACTCTGCTCCTGCTGCCGGAGAGAAAGGAAAAATTTGAAAAACCTGTCGCTGTGTGTATTTTGAGCCAGGGTGACAGATGACTGCAGAGAACAGTGTTGCGCACTTATAGAGCTGTCCAGGTCGAGGTATCTTTATTTGGTGTTTGCATTCCTGAATTTTATACTGAAGGGAACAGGGTTCTGTTGCATTCAAAAAATATATATATTTGTGAATAAACAAAAAGGAAATTTAAGGGCTCAAATTTTTTATTTTAAAGGCTCAGAATTGTAGAAAGGAAATTGTTTTTAAAAAGGCTCAGATTTCTGAAGAATGGATACCAGAAATTAAGAAACCCTAAACTCGAATTTTTTTAAGAAACTCTAGCTGAAAGAAGGAAACCCTAGCAGGAGGATTTGTAGGAAGAAATGGCAAAAATGACGAATGTTAAGTTCGAGGTGGAGAAGTTCAACGGCAAAAACAATTTTGCATTATGGTAAATGAAAGTTAGGGATCTGTTGGTGCAACAAGGGTTGCACAAAGCTTTAGATGGGGTGAAAAAGAGACCTGTTGGAATGACAAATTTGGATTGGGAGGAATTGGATGCCCGAGCTCTCAGTACCATCAGGTTGTGCCTGGCAGATGAAGTTCTCTTCAATATTGTTGAAGAGAAAACGGCTGCAGATTTATGGGGAAAATTAGAAACATTATATATGACCAAATATTTAACCAACAAAATTTATCTAAAAAGGCAATTGTAAGGTCTTCAGATGAAGGAGGGTACAAAAATTGCAAAACATTTAACTGTTTTTAATACATTTATTTGTCAATTGTCAGATATGGAAGTTAAATTTCAGGAAGAAGACAAAGTTATCACCTTGTTGTGTTCTCTGCCTGAGTCATGGGACCACTTCGTAACTTCTATCAGTTTGAGCACAACTTGTTGATTTATGGTAGCATCAGATGTGCTCTAGCCTTGTAACTTTGTATATAGGTTAAGACACATGTATTCCATAATACCCAGAAAGGATTTTGGAAAATTCCACTTAGAGATGGTTTAATTAAATTAATTAATCGTTTTTTAATGTTTTCCTAAGTCTAAACTTGATGCACAGTCATCAAAGTGTGTGGAACTAAGTGTGAATCTTCTAGATAAAGTCATGGATCTCAAATTAATCTTGGCCCTTAGTTCTGTTTTAATCTTAGCGTGAAAGTCTTGAAGGAATTCTCCAGAAAAGGAGGTGAGGGGGAGCTCACCTATGGAAAATACATCGAACGGAGAAAGAATCTGAGAGATCGATCTTTTCTTCAACCGAAGGAAGAATCGAAGTGATTCTCATTCTGGAAGGAAATGAAATCTGGAGAAATTCTGAAGAGATAGAAGTACGAGGGGAGAGAAGAGAAGAAGGGAGCCATAGCAACGGCCACGGGAGATAGTCAAGCGAATTCTGACTGAAGCAGTGTAGAAACGACGAGAGGAGTTTCGATTTCGATTCGGTTCATCCGATGGAGGGCATATCTGGAAGGGGAGAAAACTCTAGTCTCACACAGCAGTGAGCACCGAGGCAGTCACAACGAGCAACAACAGCAGTGACGCAGTGACAGCGTGGGGGATGCAGTCACTACGTAGAAATTACTCAGAGCCACTCAGTGTGGGTGCAGGTCAGTGTCGGAACTTCTTGGTGAAGTGAGAATTGTCTCACTAAGCCTATTCTCATCAGATTTCTTCAGGCGATTGATTGATAATTACAATCACACATTTGTACTTAAAATTTCTACATAATAAAGACCCTCAGATCTACCGCACCGGCTTTCCTGAATTAGGTTTTTTCGGAGACAATTGTCCAAAAATAACGGTGTCTATGTGTGAATACTTGTGCTATTTCTTTTATGTTGATTATTGATCGTGAAGTCTGCAGCATATTTTATTTTGTTATTTAACACAGTGAAATGTTAAATAATTGTGTTTGAGAATGCAATAGAAGAAATATAATCAGTAGCTGCAGTAGAATTCTTCATTATAGAATTTTCACATGGTATCAGAGCTATCAGATCCAAAGGAAGCAGGGTCAGAGAGGAGACTTCGCAAACCAGAAGCTTCAGAAGGGACACAGCACAGAGAAAAGAAAGCACAGATAAGTATGGCAGACTTAGATGTTTTATCCTCTAGGTTAAAAGAGGATTGTGCATGCTTGTCAAGTTCAGCATCTGCAAGAATTTGGTATATTGATAGCGGGGCTTCAGCTCATATGACTAGAGTACGAGAATATTTCTCGAGCTATAGGGAGGAGCAGATGAACTTCCAAATCACTATAGGGAATAGCACGAAATGCACTCCAGTTGGGAGAGGAGCCGTAGTGTTTCAGACGGAAACTGGAACCAGTGTCAGGGTCACAGATGTACTACATGTGCCAGGGCTTGGGATGAATTTAATCTCAGTATCCCAGTTGCAGGACAAAGGGTATGACATACACTTTATCGAGAAGAAGGTATATGTCAAGAATCCAAGTTGGAAGCAAACAAGGCAAACCGGAGTTAGAAGCAACAGACTATACAGGTTGCAGCTTGAAACTCCGATGGCACTAATCAGTAGTAATCTTGAAGACAAGAAAGGGTTGAACGAACTTTTGCATAGAAGAATGGGGCACTTGCACCACGATGCATTGAAGATGCTCAGAGAAACAGTTGATGGGGCACCTGTTCTCAGCACGGAGCATGATGATGTATGCCGAGGATGTGTACTTGGGAAGTACGCTAAGGCGGCCTTTCCAAGAAGTGAAAACAGGGCAGCAAGCATATTAGGATTGACAAACTCAGATATCTGTGGACCAATGTCCACTAACACTCTTAAAGGTGGCAAATATTTTGTCACATTCATTGATGATCACTCCAGGAAGACCTAGATCTACTTCCTGAAGATAAAAGATGAAGTCTTTGAAAAGTTCAAAGAATTCAAGGCTCTTGTTGAAAATATGATGGAGAAGAAAACCAAGACATTGCGTTCAAATAATGGTGGAGAATACATAGATGGAGACTTCACAGATTTCTGTGCAAAGGAGGGCATCAGGAGAGAGTGGACTGCACCATACAATCCCGAACAGAATGGTGTGGCAAAACGGAAAAACAGGGCAATTGTAGGTGCAGCCAAGGCCATGTTATTCGACCTTGATTTGCCCAAGTATTTATGGGTTGAAGCTTGCAATACGGCAGTGTACATCCAGAACAGGACTCTTCATAGAGCATTGAGGAAGAAGACTCCTAAAGAGGTTTTCACAGGGAAGAAACCAGAGGTTAGGGCACCTTCAGATATTTGGTAGCATGGCATACTGTCATGTACCAAGCGAGAAGAGAAGCAAGCTTGATCAAACTGCAAAAAGGGGGTTTCTTGTAGGATACAAAGAAGTCTCCAAGGCATATAGGATCTATATTCCTAGCAGCAGGAAAGTTCTGATAAGACGTGATGTTAAGTTCATGGAGGATAGAGTTTTTCAGAAATCACGTGATATGCCGACAGAGGATCAAACTACAGAAGTTCCCTTGGTCCAAGAGCAGCAGGGGCACCAAGAAGAACAGACAGAAAGACAAACTTTGGTACCCAGTACAGGTACTAACGTTTTTATAGAAGAAGATCAGGAGGATACTCAGTCTGAGGAACAGCCAAATCAGGAGGAAGAGTTGAGAGAGCAGCCTTCCACCAGTGGTCGGATCAGCAGGGAAGCTCAACAGATATTGAGGGACGCAGAAAACTTTATTGGGACTCCCAGGAATGGGAAGAGGCAGTGTAGACCTCCTGACAGGTACCAGGCTTTGGTGCTCAAGTAGAGGAACCCTCCAGCTTCTAGGAAGCTGTTCAGCACCAGGTATGGGTAGATGCCATGACAGAGAAGTATGCTTCTATCATGACAAATGATGTCTGGGAAGTTGTGCCCAGACCTCAGAGTAGATCAGTTGTTGGATCACGATGGATCTACAAGATTAAATACGCTGTTGATGGTAGCGTAGAGAAATATAAGGCAAGGTTTGTGGTAAAAGGGTATGCTCAGAAGGAAGGCATTGACTATGAAGAGACCTTCGCACCAGTTGCCAGATACACCTCCATCCGGACTGTTGTATCTTTAGCAACGCAGATGGGATGGGAGATTCATCAAATGGATGTCAAGACAGCGTTCTTGAATGGAGAGATTGAGGAAGAGGTATATATCATACAGCCAGAGGGTTTTGAGACTCATGAAAGGAAGTCTCATATATGCCAATTGAAGAAGGCCCTATACGGGCTCAAGCAGGCTCCGAGAGCATGGTATGGTCGAATAGATAGCTATTTGCAAAAAATGGGGTTTGTCAAGAGTGACGCAGATCTCAATCTCTACTATTTACTAGTAGAGGATGTGCCATTAGTATTAGTACTATATGTAGATGATTTGTTTCTCACTGGATCATCTAGGCTCATCAAGGATTGCAAACGGAATATAAAGGTTGGATTCGACATGAAGGATTTGGGGTTGATGCATTATGATTGGAAGTCTGTCAAAAGAATGGAGATATCTTCATGGGGCAGGAGAGGTATGCCTTGGAGATTCTAAAGAGGTTCAGAATGCAAGAGTGCAGGCCTATGGCCACACCCATGATCACAAATTGGAAAAAGATTGATGCATCAAAAGACGCAGAAGTAGACCCCACCTTATACAAACAGCTCATCGGGTCATTGATGTATTTGGTTAACACCAGACCAGACATTTGCTTTGCTGTCAACACTCTTAGTCAGTTCATGGTGGAACCCAAAAGAATGCACTAGGCAACAGCAAGGCATGTCCTGAGGTATGTTCGAGGAACAATCAAATTTGGTATAAGGTATGGCCGAGGAGAGGATGTCAGACTCGGTGGATTCACAGACGCAGATTGGGCAGGAAGCTCAGTGAACAGGAAAAGTACCTCCGGGTATTGTTTCAGCGTTGGATCAGGAATGGTGTCCTGGTGCAGCAAGAAACAGAAGTCAGTAGCATTGAGCACAGCTGAAGCATAGTACATGGCAGCTAGTACAGCTACATGCGAAGCCATCTGGCTTCGAAAACTTCTTGTGAGTCTATTCAAGCGCAGGATGGAGCCGACTAGCGTTTACTGTGACAACCAGAGTTGTATCAAATTCTCTGAAAATCCAATATTTCATGATCGGACCAAACATATTGACATCGGATGTCATTTTATTAGAAACTGTGTTCAGCATGGGGCAATACAACCCCAGTACATTCCCACAGGAGAACAGACAGCAGATATACTCACTAAAGCTCTGGGGAGGATTAAGTTCACTCAGTTTAGGGAACAATTGGGTATGACTGAAAACCCATTTCAGTAGTCAATGGATCTTCAGCGCAGTTGAAGGAGGGAGTTGCAGTACAGTAGCAGTTGGCAACAGCATGCAGAGTCAGCAGCAGTACAGTTGCAACACTTGTGTAGTGTTGATGAGCAGCATCAACAGCACAGCAGTAGATGTTACAGAAGTCAGAGCAGCACATTGAGTTGTCTTGCTAGAGCACTTTCCTCGCTAAGAGAGAGAATTGATTTATGGTAGCATCGGATGTGCTCTAGCCTTGTAACTTTGTATATAGGCTAAGACACATGTATTCCATAATACCCAGAAAGGATTTTGGAAAATTCCACTTAGAGATGGTTTAATTAAATTAATTAATCATTTTTTATGTTTTCCGAAGTCTAAACTTAGGGAAACTGATTAATTAAAGGGTATTAATTAAACCAAGTGTGAATCTTCTAGATAAAGTCATGGATCACCTCCAAGTTAACCTTAGCCCTTGATTATGTTTTAATCTTGGTCGTTGAAGGGTCAACGAAGGATTATAAGAAGGAGGGTGAGGGGCCTAAGGAAAATACATTAGACGGAGAAAGAATCTAGAGATCGATTTCTTCAGCCGAAGGAAGAATCGAAGTGATTCTCGATTGTAGATAGGGGAAAGTGAAATCTCCAGGAGGGAGAATTTCTGAAGGATAGAGAGTACAGGGAGAAAAGAGTGATCCAGGTGGATATCGGTGGCCACCCACCTATTCCATTTGGACCAGCACCATCAATTCTTGCAGCTTTTCACATTCAGCACAACTTACTATTTTTAGCAGGTTTTCGGGTCCTCCACTCTCGAAGCCGTTTTGAGCGTAATGATCCGGTGGATATTCAAACAGCCCCCTGTTGCTTAGACCCCATCATCAATTCTCAGTTTCAAGTTGCAACAAAACTTACTATTTTGAGTTTTGGGTCTGAACCAAGGCACCGTTTTGAGGCCCTAAGCGACGTTTTTGGGCATCGCGCCTCAGTAGAAATCATCCCGTTCAGATGATATTTATGCCGAAAGTTGTGGTACTTGGATTTGATCCTCTAATGAGCTATTTAGCGCATCAAAAAGCGGAGATCGTATGCCAAAGTTACGCCCCTGGGAAGTTGAAACACCAATTTACCCAAGCGGGGCCCATAGTTTTGGCGCTTCATCTCCTAGGGTTAGGGTTTTGGCTGTTTAGGATTTCCCATTGTTTCTAAATAATAAATAGGCCCTCGAGCCTCATTGTAACACAGTTCAGAGGCCTGTAACCGCCACATCTCTTCTCAGAGATAGCTACCAGCGCCCTAGCTAGTTTTATTTCCATTGTCTGTAAGCAAATTTCAGTTCTTTGATATTAATGAAATGAAGTGTTATTTCCGCTGCATCTCTGTATTTATGGTTATATGTTGATTCTGTTGCGTTCCTGCATAAATCCGGATCAAAGAGAGAAGGGAGCCATAGCAGCAATGCAGAGATAGCCAAGCAACAGTTACGTTGGGACAGCGCAGAGCATCAGAGAGAGTTTCGATTTCAGTTGGAGAGGCAGTTGAGGGTTCATCCAGTATCCGAAGGGCATTTCTGGAAGGGGAGAAAACTCTAGTCTCACACAACAGTGAGCACCGAGGCAGTCACAACGAGCAGCAGCAGTAGTGATGCAATGACAACGTGGGGGATGCAGTCACTACGCAAAAATTACGCAAAGCTACTAAGTGTGGGTGCAGGTCAATGCCAGAACTTCATGGTGAAGTGAGAATTGTCTCACTAAGCCTATTCTCATCAGATTTCTTCAAGTGATTGATTGATAATTACAATCACACATTTGTACTCAGAATTTATGCATAGTAAAGAAACCCTTAGATCTGCTACACCGGTTTTCCCGAATTGGATTTTTCCGGGGACAATTGTCCAAAAATAACAGTGTCTATGTGTGAATACTTGTGCTATTTCTTTTATGTTGATTATTAATCGTGAAGTTTGCGGCATATTTTATTTTGTTATTTAACATAGTGAAATATTAAATAATTGTGTTTGAGAATGCAATAGAAAAAATATAATCAGTAGCTACAATAGAATTCTTCATTATAGAATTTTCACACAACTGAGTCTTCGGAATTTGATTCAGTTGTGGGAGCTTCGTTATCTGAAGAAGTAAGGAGGAAGTCCAGTAATGAAACCTCTACACTAGAAGCCATGCTAGCTAGAGGCTGGTCAAAGGAAAGAGGGGAGAAAGCAAGGGGTTATTCTAGATCAAAATCAAAGGGCAAGAAGTGTAAAACCAAATGTTGGTACTGCAACAAAATTGGACACCTCAAGAAAGACGGTTGGAAACGAAAGGAGTCTGAAAACCAAAATAAGGAAGCAAATCAATTTGATTCAAGTATGATTGATGAAGTTTTATCTATTGAATTAGGTATGGTCAATGAAGCTTTACATGTTTGCAATGTCTCTCAAAATTATGAAAATTGGTTGTTAGACTCTCGTGCTTCTCATCACATGAGTCCGCACAGAAATTGGTTTACTTCATTTGAAGTTGTGAATGGTAGTTCTGTGTTTATGGGAAATAATATATGTTGTCAAACTGTTGAGATGGGAAATCTCAAAATTAAGATGTATGATGATACAGTTAGAACATTAACTGATGTTAGGCATGTACCTGAACTGAGGAAAATTTTGATTTCTTTGGGAGTGTTGGACTCGGATGGTTACAAGTTTACAGGTTAGAATGGAGTGTTGAAAGTTTCAAAAGGCGCTCTGATTGTTATTGTTGATTTTTGTAGCATCAGAAAGTGCTCTAAGTCTCAAATTTCGTGTAGAGGCTTAAACACTTGTATTCCAAAGAACCCAGAAAGCGTTTATGGAAATTCCACTCGGATTTTCTTTTATTTGAAAAAATAATTATTTTAATGGGGACCCTAAGTCTAAACTTAGGGAAATCAAATAATTAAAAGGTATTAAATAAAATAGAGTGTGAATCTTCTAGAGGACATGGATCAAGTCATGTTATGATCTTAGAGGTTGATTATACATCTAATCTGGGTTGTTGATATGTCAACGAGAAGACTATAAAGGAAGGCTTGAGGGTCATTTGGAAAATACACCGAGACACTGAATTGATCTAAGATCGAAATTTCTGAGGCGTGGTTTGCTAAGAAATTCAAGCTAGAGATCTGAGCAGTGAAGGGCAGAGATAGCATCCGGAGAGAAATTTTCTCAGTCGGTGGAGCGACAGTCAGAGAGAGGCAAAAGAGATCTAGCCAAAACCAGCACTGAAGGAAGAGGGTTGACGCAGTGACTGCATAGGCTCATGTAGAGGCAGCGTAGAGGGAGAGGAAGGATTTTTAGAATTTTACTGGTGGATCAGTTTCAGAGGTCGAGATCCGAAAAGTGGCACCGGGAGGCTGTTCCTCAGGGTCCAAGGAAGCAAAAAGACTTGGCTGGGGCTGAACGCTGAGCCTGGAAGGGGGTGACGCAGAGGTTGCAAGTTGTAGCGTTGGGACTGCGCAGAGCCTCCCCAGGGCAGTTTTTTCTTCATCCGGATCAGCCGGAAACTCAGTGATTGAGTGACGTAAATCCTCACAAATTCTTCAGCCAGTATTTCTCTCTGTAATTGAATCACCCTAGGGGTATTCAGAGATGTATTCAGACATTGCTACTACTTAATAATAAAACCCTAAGATCTGCTACACCGATTTTCCTGCATTGGGTTTTTCTGGGGACTTAGTCCAAAATAAAGGTGTCATATGTGTGAATGATTTCCTTGTTCAGTTTCCTTGTTTCAAAATCATAATTATTGTAGCATAGGTTGCTTCAGTGATTGTTTCAGTATTTCATGAATGTCTTCAGAAATAATTGTGTAAAGCAAATTACATAATAGATGAAGTAATTCGGATGGTTGCAGTAGGATTCATTAGATTTGTTTGGATCTAGGAATTTTCACATGGTATCAGAGCATTGATGTGAAACAGGAAGAACGGATCTGAATTCTGAAGTGAAGGTTGTTTTTGCTGCAGTGCAGTAGAACGAATCCATTGAAGGATTGCGCAGTTCTGGCCAGCAGGGTTGAGATTTTCATGGTAGGTTCTCTGTAAGTGAGTCGACAGAGAGAAAGGGCTTCCAGATTCGAGATCTCACTGTGTCAAAGGGAGCAGCGGAAAGCCTCCGCGCAGAAGTCAGAGGGGTGCAATTTTCTGAAGTTGTTGCTAGGTAGAAAAGCGTCAGAAGGAGTCAGAGCACATATTTGGGGAATTCTTCCTCATTGATTTCCTAGTCGAGGAAATCAGCATTTCTCAGTTGCTGAGCAGTGGAAGAGGGCAACA
This sequence comes from Pinus albicaulis, assembly GCA_034641835.2. NCBI lineage: Eukaryota > Viridiplantae > Streptophyta > Pinopsida > Pinales > Pinaceae > Pinus > Pinus albicaulis. The sequence goes on along the minus strand of CM076575.1, from coordinate 574,325,709 downwards.
GAACTTACAAGTACACCAGGGAGTGCGTAAGGCTGCCAAGTGTTGCACAGTAGGGAGAAAGAGGGAGCAAATTCGACAGTTTTTCGACAGAGATGGCATCTCACGGACTTCATGATCAAGATCGGTTGGAGGGTTCCTCCAACTATATGATCTGGAAGTAATGGGCCATGTTTCTTCTAGATGAATATGATCTGAAGGCGTTTGTGGAGAACGTGGTAGTTGTACCTACAAATCCAGATCAAAACAAGAAGTACAAGGCTGATATGGAGAAGGCAAAGAGGTTGCTCCTTGATGGTGTCAAGGAACACATCGTCTCACACTTGGCTGGTAAGAATACTACCAGAGAGATGTGGGTAGCTTTGCATGACCTATATGAGGGATCTTCCGAGCAACGAAAGTTGTACTTGGAGCAGAAGCTTTGTATGATCCAAATGCAAAAAGGGGAGCGTGTGGCTTCATACCTCATGCGGTTTCAAGAGGTTCAAGATCAGTTGTCGGCTGTAGGTGCTACTCCTACAACTACAACCATGGTACGGATGTCCCTTAACAATGTCACAGAGGAGTGGCAGGTGTTTGTCCACAGCATACTGGATCGGGCAGCATTACCTAGTTGGGAGAAGTTGTGGGCAGCTTTTTAGGAGGAAGAGCTGAGGAGAGACCTCGTCAAGTGCAAACTTGATGGCAGCAATGGAAGCGGATCGAAATCCATGGAGGAAGAGGAGAATGCAGCCCTTGCATCAAAGGGACAGCAGGTGCAATGGAAACTGAAGCGTGATGCTTCTAAGGTCAAGTGTTTCAGATGTGGCGAGATGGGCCACTATGCATCTCAGTGTCTTCAAAAGAAGAAGGACAAAGATGAGAACCATGACCCAAAGGTTGCAGCTGCGAGAATCGAGGCGGATGAGGTGGCCATGAATGCCCATGGTTCTCCTAGTGAGAAGTGGGGTGATATTGAGCTATAGTTCCTTGAACTTCAGTTGGGCAGAATCCTTGAAGAGCCCACCTCATGGATCATACCTTGCTACGGGAGCCCATGATCAGCAGTAGCGGGATGGAGGAGTATTCAAATGGAGCCGAGGAGTATTGGAGACAACAGTGCAATAGATAGCAGCGTTCATTTCTGGAGCAGCACAGAGCAGAGGGAGCAGCAGCACGGTGCACAGTGGTGTAGCGCAGTGCAGAGCAACAACAGCGCAAAGCATTAGAGGGACAGCACAGTAGCTATCAGCAATCAGATTCTTCAGCACCAAGGTGCATCCACTGAACACTTGTTCAGTTTTGGGTGAGTTTCAGCTGTTTCTCTCAATAGTTGAGATGCAATGTAGATGCAGTGTTAGCAGTGGCAGTGTTAGCAGCATAGTAGATGCAGCACTTGAGAGGGGACTGTAGTACATATGCAGCAGTGATAGTGGCAGTATCATGGGCAGCAGTACAGTGGCAGCAGCAACGCAGTGACTGATGGACTTCAGCAGCGCGGAGGATGCTTTAGGGATAGAGCAGTATGCAGCAGGCATTATTGCTAGAGCACTTTCCTCGCTAAGAGGGAGTGTTGATTTTTGTAGCATCAAAAAGTGCTCTAAGTCTCAAATACTTGTATTCCAAAGAACCCAGAAAGCATTTGTGTAAATTCCACTCGGATTTTGTTTTATTTGAAAAATTAATTATTTTAATGGGGACCCTAAGTCTAAACTTAGGGAAATTAGATAATTAAAGGGTATTAAATAAAACAGAGTGTGAATCTTCTAGAGGGCATGGATCAAGTCATGTTATGATCTTAGCCATTGAATAGACATCTAATCTAAGTCGTTGATATGTCAAAGAGAAGACTATAAAGAAAGGCTTGAGGGTCATTTGGAAAATACACCAAGACACAAAATTGATCTAAGATCGAAATTTCTAGGACGTGGTTTGCTGAGAAATTCGAGATAGAGACATGAGCAGTGAGGGGCAGAGATAGCATCCGAAGAGAAAGATTTTCTCAGCCAATGGAGCATCAGTCAAAGAGAGGCAGAAGAGATCTAGCCAAAGCCAGCGCTGAAGGAAGAGGGTTGATGCAGTTACTGTGTAGGCTCACACAGAGGCAGCATGGAGGCAGAGGAAAGGTTTCCAGAATTTTGTTGGTGGATCAGTTTCGGAGGGCGGGATCCGAAAAGTGGCATCGAGAGGCTGTTCCTCAAGGTCCAAGGAGGCAAAACTATTGATTTTTGTAGCATTGGAAAGTGTTCCAAGTCCAAAAATTTGTGAGGAGGCTTGGACATCAATATTCCAAAGAACCCAAAAACTGTTTGTGGAAATTCCACTCAATTCTTGTTCTATTAAAATAATTAATTATTTTAATGAGGACCCTAAGTCTAAACTTAGGGAAATTAAAACATTAAAGGGTATTAATAAAACAGAGTGATAATCTTCTAGAGAACGAAGATCAAGTCATGTTTTAGTCTTAGCCATTGATTAGAGATCTAATCTGGGCTGTTGATTCATCAACGAGAGAGGATTATAAGAGAAGGCTTGAGGGTCATTTGGAAATCAAGCCGGGCACACACTCAGTACCCAAAGGAAATCGATTCTGAAGGGATAGAATTCGATTTCAGAGGGAGAGTTGTAGGGCAGAGTTGCAGAGGTAGAAGAAGGAAGGGGAAGCCAGCAGTGACAAAGAAAGGAAAGAGGTGGACGCAGAGGGCCACAAAGGACAGCGCTGAGCAGCAGCACTGAGTGCCCACGCAGAGTGATGCAGTGCAACGTAGGGACTGCACAGAGGATCATGCAGAGTGACGCAAAGGGAGTTAGGGTGTATTCCGGGTGTCAGAAATTCTCCAAGAGGATTCAGAGAATTTATCTCAGGTGTATTCTTAAGAGATCTGCTCGTTTATTTCTTGTAAAGATTTACATTGCTGAAGAATAATACAAACTCTCATCTGTTGCACCAGTTTTCCCGCATTGGGTTTTTTCGAGGACAATTGTCCAAAATAATTGTGTACATGTGATTGTTTCTATTGCGTTATATGTGTTTTGTTCTATTCTCTGCTTCTGGTTAAGTGATTACCGCAGTTGTATTTATTTCAGAATTTACTGGAAGAAATTCGTAAATAACTTACCATAATAATAAGTAGGCGAAATAAATCTATCACTGTAGTAGTATTTCAGATTTGAAATTTTCACATGGTATCAGAGCGAAAGACGAAGTAACGGAAGAGGAGATTCTGCAATGGAACGAAGATCCGACATTGATGCAGCGACAGCTCGGAAGGGTTCACGCAGTTCTCCTTAACACATGGAGGAATAGAGGGATCATGACATCTTAGTTCTGGGATCCAAACTAGAAGAGGAATTTGCTTGTGTGTCAAGTATGGCCTCTCCAAAGACCTAGTATATTGACGGTGGAGCATATGCTCATATGAAGGGAGTTCGAGAATGCTTCTCAAGCTACCAGGGGGAGCAGATGAATTTTCAAATCACTATGGAAAATAAGGCAAAATGTACCCCTGTTGGAAGAGGCGCCATAATATTTCAAACAGAAGCTAGCAACAAGCTTCGGGCCACCAATGTGCTGCATGTACCAGGGTTGGGGATGAATTTACCCTTTGTGTCTCAACTTCAGAACAAAGGTTACTACGTTTACTTTATTGGCAACAAAGTTTACGTCAAACACCCAAGTTGGAAAAGGAAAGCACAAATTGGAGTCAGGAAACACAAACTGTACAAGTTACAGCTCGAGTCCCCAATGGCTCTGATAGGCAATATTGATGAGAAAGATTTGAATGAGTTATGGCATAGAAGAATGGGGCATCTACATCATGAAGCCTTGAAAATTCTCAAGAAGACTATCACAGGAGCTCCAGAACTTAGCACCAAGCGAGACAATGTCTATAGAGGGTGCATATTAGTAAAGTATGTCAAGGCAATGTATCATAGAAGCAGCAATAGGGCCAAGAGTGTGTTGGGATTGATACACTCAGACATCTATGGACCAATGTCCACGAATGCTCTTAGTGGTGCAAAATATTTTGTCACCTTCATCGATGACCATTCCAAAAAGACATGGATCTACTTTCTGAAGACCAAAGACGAGGTCTTTGATCAATTCAAGGAATTTAAAGCTCTTGTGGAGAATCTAACAGGAAAGCAGATCAAGACATTTCGATCAAACAATGGTGGAGAGTACATTGATAAGGACTTCACAAGGTTCTACACAAGGGAAGGCATCAAAAGAGAATGGACCGCTTCGTATAATCCAGAGCAAAATGGAGTCGCAGAAAGGAAAAACAGGACTATTGTCGAAGCTGCAAGGGCAATGCTATATGATCAAGACATGCCCAAATTCCTGTGGGTTGAGGCTTGTAATACAGTTGTGTATGTGCAGAACAAGATTCCTCATAACACAATGGGTAAGGTCACTCCTAAGAGCATGTTCACTGGCAACAAGCCTGAAGTGAGCCACTTTAAGATATTTGGCAGTATAGCGTATTGCCATGTACCCCATGAGAAGAGGAGGAAGTTGGATCAGACTGCAGAGAAAGGATATCTGGTGGGATATAGCGAGAATGCAAAAGCTTACCACATCTATATTCCCGAGAGTAGGAAGATAGTAGTGAGATGGGACGTGAAGTTCATGGAGGAAAGAGCCTTCAGGAAATCTCGAGAAATGTCTTCAGCTATGCAATCTGAGGAGGATCCGTTGGTCCAGCCACAACGACCTAGGGAAGATGGCTCTAGTGCCTCTCCAAGGAACAAGGATCCTAAGGATATCTTTCCCAAGGAAGTGCAAGAAGAAGAGCAGGTAAATCCACCCACCACCAGTGGAAGGACGAGCAGAGAACTACAACAAACTCTGAGGGATGCAGAGGAGTTTGTTGGAGCTCCTAGAAATGCGAAGAGGCGGCGCAAACAACCAAACAGGTACCAGGCATTGGGAGCATAGGTTGGAGAACCCTCTAGTTTTCAGGAGACAGCTCAGCATTAGGTGTGGGTAGATGCGATGGTGGAGGAGTACAGCTCCATCATGACAAATGATGTCTGGGAAATAGTTCCTAGACCTCCGGACAGATCGATTGTAGGTGTAATATCCCGAAGGGAATATTTTAACTAAAAATGCAGAAAAATAACTGAACTCCACATTATGTCATAAAATCAATATTACTCGACAGAAGATTGCCATGTAAAATAAAAACACATAAAACACTGCAATCCAATACCACATAGAACTGGAAGAATCTCAGCTTTTATTATAAATAATAACGGGGTTTACATATAGATCTGACCCAAAAAGAGTTGAGATGGAGAACTGGCCATCAAGACAATTTGTTGCACCGCTACACTGCGATGGCCTCCAAAACTGAACTGCTGCACTCTCCCTCTGGCAACAGCTACCATTGAATCCACTGAAGCACCTGTTGAAGATCTGAATGATCCTCACTCCAATATCTCTGAAGCTCTGCGAAACTTCTAAATGAAGTCTCCTCAAAGAGAGTTGGGTTTCCGTCCAACACTCACAAATCACCCGAGGGTTTCCATCCTGGGGCTACGCCTGAAGTAGAGAACCACGTCTCACACCTCTCATACAAGAAAATGATATGATCCAAAGATATCCCTCAATGGCCTCCTCCTTTTCTTTTATAGATCCCCTGGATCCTTTTAAAGCCTTATTTTATTATTATTTTATTCATTGAGCACATTTCCTTTAATTAAAATATTCTTTTTAATGTAGGAAAATGGTCAATTGGCCACCATGCCTCCTCAAGTCACTGAAAATCACTCCTAGCCATCCCATCCTGTAGATCTTCTCGTCCCAGTTCCAAAGAGCTATTACACTAGGGTGATTTGCCAAGAATTCCTCCTGAAACACCACCTTAGGCATAATTAATTGAGTTAGGCCCAGTAATAACTCAATTTTCCGAAAGTTGTCGGAATGCACTGGAACGAAAGGCAAACTGCTTGAATGATGGAATATATCAAGCGAATGCCACCGAACCTCATAGAAACTCCTCAAAACTCCTCCAAAAAGCCCCTGAGCCCGCTGATGACACCAACCTGTACCTATGACCTGTTTGCTCCTAACTCTGGAATTCCAACCTAACCCTGTCATAGGTGACACCAAAAAAAAGGAATATTACAGACCTTCCACCCCAAGATTGCTTGCTCTCAAGCAATCCAAATATGTGAGCCACCCTGTTGGCCTGATGCAACTGAGACCCAATGCCCGGATCCCATACAAACACCTGGGTGCTGCTAAGCTCCAGTGTCAAGTCACCCGAAACAGACCCCTCAATGTCGGGATCCCAAACTGATCTATCACTATACCTGACATCAATTGATCCTCCCGAATCCCAATGCCACCATGGCCAATCATCGCCCAAGTCCCCTGGCTCGGACTGCGCATTGCCTCTGGCTATCGCTGATGCCCCATGAAGTGAATTCCACCAATAAGCATCAATGCTCCTTGGCTCCTGTTGTGCTATACCTCTAATTGTATAAGTTGCCCCACCAACTACGTACCAACTCATCACCTCCCTCCAATCCAGCCCCTGACTCAATCCAATGCTAATCCTGCTCTCCTGAAGTCGAGATGGAATGTTGAAGAAATGTCGACCTGTGTCACACTGCCAACTGGAATCTGTAACATCTGTCGTGTGTAAGGGCCCCTGCTCCGCTATGCTCCCTACGAAGAAGATCGTACCATCAAGAGGGTACCAACTCATGATCTCCCTCCAATCTATCCTGGAAGAAGGATCCAAAGTAGTGACAACTACATACAAAACACATCTCTCTATAAAGTGCCAAAGTGGGCTAGATATGCTGCAAGCCCCGTCGATGTACTCCTGGAGAATGCAGCTCCCTGAAAGTACTACAACCCTGCTGACTGCATGTGCATCTATCTGCACCTCATCAATGTGTCGGCCCAAAGATGGATGCTCCACCATCTCCAATAGCTCCTCCCTCTCCTAATCAGGAATGTCATGCTCCTGCTGTCTACTAGCCCCCTGTAGAACTATCCCATCAACTTCCAACATCTCCAGAGGATATGGATCTACAACTACTGTCACCATACCCAATGTTTGTGCATCTGACTGCTCCTCCTCAATGGTTGACCCCAAGGTTAGCCGCATATCCATCATAGACTCAATGTGAGCCCCCATCTGGCTCTCCCCCAAAGGATTATCATGCATGATGTGCATAGTCTCCTCCTCTGCGAACTCATGCTCCATCATATGCTGCTCCGGCTGAATCGTCACAAGTGACTCATCACCCTGAGTATCTCCTGTAGAGTCCCCTGACCGCTCACCCTGCACACTAGAATACAACTCCGGCCTACTGTCATCAACTCCGCATGACTGCTCTCGCTCCCCAGAAGCATCCTCATATGATCCCATGGACTCATCTGAAGAAGAGTCCTCATCCTGGCATACAAAAGGAATGTCCTCCAGTTCAGCCTCTGCCACATCATCTGCATCACTCAAGCACGAATGATCAGGCCCCCAAGGTTCTTTGCAGATGAAGCAAAGTCCCTTCCTCCTCAACTCGTTCTTGCTACCTGATCCACCAAATTGGAGTAGCTCCTCCCTGGTCAACACTCTCCTGAAACACCCAATGTTTTGCTCAACCAAACTCTCAGCCAGTTTATAAGCAACAAGTGAAACCAATTTTTCTCTCCTCCAAATGGTCAACAACCTGGTCTGTAGCATCTACAACTACTGTCACCATACCCAATGTTTGTGCATCTGACTGCTCCTCCTCAATGGTTGACCCCAAGGTTAGCCGCATATCCATCATAGACTCAATGTGAGCCCCCATCTGGCTCTCCCCCAAAGGATTATCATGCATGATGTGCATAGTCTCCTCCTCTGCGAACTCATGCTCCATCATATGCTGCTCCGGCTGAATCGTCACAAGTGACTCATCACCCTGAGTATCTCCTGTAGAGTCCCCTGACCGCTCACCCTGCACACTAGAATACAACTCCGGCCTACTGTCATCAACTCCGCATGACTGCTCTCGCTCCCTAGAAGCATCCTCATATGATCCCATGGACTCATCTGAAGAAGAGTCCTCATCCTGGCATACAAAAGGAATGTCCTCCAGTTCAGCCTCTGCCACATCATCTGCATCACTCAAGCACGAAACCACGTGCCCCCTGGCTGTTCTTTGGAGAAAGTCCCTTCCTCCTCAACTCGTTCTTGCTACCTGATCCACCAAATTGGAGTAGCTCCTCCCTGGTCAACACTCTCCTGAAACACCCAATGTTTTGCTCAACCAAACTCTCAGCCAGTTTATAAGCAACAAGTGAAACCAATTTTTCTCTCCTCCAAATGGTCAACAACCTGGTCTGTAGCATCCTGCAAATGTCATCATTGTTACACATGACTCTAACGATGATTTCTAAGATCTTCATCCTCTTCTCAATGGCAAGACCCCAGATGATATGTAGATCCTGAAGATTCTGTTCTATTAGTTGGAAAACTTTCCGCATAATGTCATCATTATAAGGAAGCATAGGTGAAGTTATTCTGATAATATCACTGAGACAAGAAGCTACTATAAGTCTAACTCCTTCACAAGGATGCTCCAAGAATCTTGGATGAATCAAAGCAAGCATTGTTGGTTTGAGTGCCTAATTTAGGACCCTCAAATCTGATTGGGTCACTTTAGGAAGATGTGATTCTAGCTTCTCCAAATTAAGGAAAGTTTTTGCGGTCATCTTTAGGTTCTTCAAATCAGATCCAAGTGCAAAGAGCCAATTCCCTACCTCAAACTCTTTTTGCAAATCCCTTATCTGCTCTCGCTGAAGGATGGCATGTATCCCCTTTGAAAAGGGTTTGTTGTTTGGTTTTTCTCTTTGATCCAAGGAAGCATTGCAGCTCCAAGCACCTTGTGCAAGTGATTTTTCAAACTGTAGTTGGTACTGAATTCTTTCTAAGTCATTAAAGCTTTTTCGAAGTTTTTTGCACAAATTAGGCTCTAGCAAAATCATTTTTTCACAACAAGATGAATTCATCCTAGCAAAGCAATCTAAACAATATCAGGTGAGAAAAATGTTACCCCAAATGCAAGGAAATGATCTCTCCTCAAGCTCTGCGTCGACTCTGGAAATTCTGCAACCGCTGGCTGGAAGGGACCCTTGTTTGAGCCTCTAAAAGTGCTCAGAAAATTCTGCCAAATTAATCTTGGGCTCTCCACCACAAACCTAGAAAAACCAAGAAATTATTTGGGCAAATACGACCGGTCACCTGGGACCCAAAATTTAAGCTTACTCCTTCCCCACTAGCTGCCAAATAATTCTGTATGTTTGGGGCACAAAAACTCCCCCAAAAATTCTACAAAATTATGAGCCAACTCCTTGACCCGTAGTCGACAAAACCCATAAATGTTTTGGGCTAATTATGATTGACCCAAAATGTTCAAATAGTGTGAAATCCCAGCTAAACCAGTAATTCACCCTACTATAAGAATGACAATTTCAGACCCGAATATCGCCCAAAAAATTTTGAAATTTTTACCACAAACTCCTTTCACAAAACCCAGAAAAAACCCAAAAAGGATTTCCTCCAATTCCAACCTTCAAAATATGACCCTTTGTAGTTTGGCCCTCTTCCAATTTCGTTTTCTAGCACTGCAACTGCTACTGTCAATCACTGCTCTCCAAAATCCCAACCAACCTCCTCAAATGGCTCTCATATCAATCTCCCAACACCCCAGCTCTAAAATCCCACCAATGCAGCTCCCACAAATGAGCCTCCTCCAATGACTGCGTAGGCCCTTCTAACCAAAATAACTGCAACCGAAAATGGCAAATACGCAGGTTGAGCCAAGATCGAGGCTCTAATACCACTGTAATATCCCGAAGGGGATATTTTAACTAAAAATGCAGAAAAATAACTAAACTCCACATTATGCCATAAAATCAATATTACTCAACAAGGATTGCCATGTAAAATAAAAACACATAAAACACTGCAATCGAATACCACATAGAACCGGAAGAATCTCAGCTTTTATTATAATTAATAACGGGGTTTACATAAGTGTTATACGCAGACTCGCCCCCCCACCTAGGGGTCTAGAATCCTCGCCCCCTCGCGCTTTGGGGTCTTGGGGACTTCTAGGGGACGTTTCCCGACGCCCCCAAAAATCAAGAAATTAAGGGGGACGTCAAAGGGGACGTTTCCTCAGATTGAGGGGTCGAGGGTGCTTTAGGGGGCGTGAGGGAGTGTGAAGGCGGCTTGAGGGGACGGGAGGGGGCATGAAGGGACGGGAGGGGGCGTGTGGGGCCCACAATTAAAAAAATAATAATTTTTAAATGGAACCAGATATAAAATTAAAAATTAAAAATTAAAAAATAAATAAAAAATTAAAAAAATTAAAAAAAAAATTAATTAACAATCTATTGTTTAATTAAATTAATTTTTAGGTTTCATTTGTTTTCATTGTATCATTGTATCATCCACACTTAGCACTTGCCGCCCAACCCTTAACACTTGCCGCAGCCGCCGGAAGAAGCCCGCAGTCAGAAGAAGTTATGTTTTATGTTTTATGTTTCACTGTTTCAGACATAACTTTAAACTTATTTGCTTTTAAATTTTAATATTTATGTTTCAGACTTGAGTTGTAAACTTCAGTTTAAAGTTTATTTTGAATCTTGATATAATATCATATATGTCATGACTCACATGATATCTTAAACTTTATTTTCATTGTACATTGTTAGTAGTTACATTAATGATTATACAGTTACAAAGTTACATATGAATCCATGATGTATGTTTTAAATTTTAAGTTTTAAATTTGTTTCAGTTAGATGATTCATCATTCATCGATTTATAATTTTTAAATTTTATCATTTATGATTTACCTTTCATGATGTAAGTGTATGATGATTGTATATACATTCCTTGCAAAAATGAAAAATACAGTTGCATTATAAATATTTATTATTAAATTTTCAATGATATATCATTTATAATATTATAATATTATATATATTTTTATATTTTATAATTTTTATGACCCCGACGTCCCCCCACGTTTCCTAAAAATTGGTAGGGAGCTTTTGCATAGGCCACTCCCGCGCTCCCTCACTCCCACCTCCAGGGGACTTGGTGGAACATTGGTTTACATATAGATCTGACCCAAAAAGAGTTGAGATGGAGAACTAGGCATCAAGACAATTTGTTGCACCACTACACTACGATGGCCTCCAAAACTGAACTGCTGCACTCTCCCTCCAGCAACAACTACCACTGAATCCACTAAAGCACCTGTTGAAGATCTGAATGATCCTCACTCCAATATCTCTGAAGCTCTGCGAAACTTCTGAATGAAGCCTCCTCAAAGAGAGTTGGGTTTCCGTCCAACACTCACAAATCACCCGAGGGTTTCCGTCCTGGGGCTACGGCTGAAATAGAGAGCCACGTCTCACACCTCTCATACAAGAAAATAATATGATCCAAAGATATCCCTCGATGGCCTCCTCTTTTTCTTTTATAGATCTCCTGGATCCTTTTAGAGCCTTATTTTATTATTATTTTATTCATTGAGCACATTTCCTTTACTTAAAATATTCTTTTTAATGTAGGAAAATGGTCAATTGGCCACCATGCCACCTCAGGTCACTGAAAATCACTCCTAGCCATCCCATCCTGTAGATCTTCTCGTCCTGGTTCCAAAGAGCTATTACACTAAAGTGATATGCCAAGAATTCCTCTCGAAACACCACATTAGGCATAGTTAATTGAGTTAGGCCCAGTAATAACTCAATTTTCCGAAAGTTGTCGGAATGCACCGGAACGAAAGGCAAACTGCTCGAATGATGGAATATATCAAGCGAATGCCACCGAACCTCATAGAAACTCCTCAAAACTCCTCCAAAAAGCCCCTGAGCCCGCTAATGACACTAACCTATACCTATGACCTGTCTGCTCCTAACTCTGGAAGTCCAACCTAACCCTATCATAGGTGACACCAAAAAAAAGAAATATTACAGTATGTTCGAGATGGATCTACAAGATCAAATATGTTGCAGATGGCAGTATAGAGAAATTTAAAGCCAAGTTTGTAGCTAAGGGGTACGCTCAGAAGGAAGGGATAGACTATGAAGAGACCTTCGCCACAGTAGCTCGGTATACTTCAATCAGATCTGTCATATCCCTTGCAGCACAGATGGGATGAGTGATTCACCAGATGGATGTCAAGATTGCATTCTTGAATGGGGTGATAGAAGAAGAAGTATACATAGAACAACCAAAGGGCTTTGAGACGCATGAGCAGAAAACTCATGTGTGCAAGCTTAAGAAAGCCTTGTACGAACTGAAGCAAGCCCCTGGAGCTTGGTATGGTTGAATTGACAGCTATCTGCAGAAGATGGGATTTGTCAAGAGTGACGCAAATCCCAATCTCTACTATTTGAGAGTAGGGGATGAGCCTCTAGTATTGGTGCTATATGTAGATGATCTGTTTCTGAATGGATCATCTAGGCTCATCAAAGACTGTAAGGAAAATCTAGCAACAGAGTTCGATATGGAGGATCTAGGGTGGATGCACTATTTTCTGGGTTTGGAAGTTTGGCAGCAGAAGGAAGAAATCTTCCTTGGGTAAGGAAGACATACTACAAAGATTATGAAGAGATTTCAGATGGAGGACTATAGACCCATGGCTACCCCAATAATCACAAACTGGAAGAAAATAGATACATCCGAGGATGATGACGCTGATCCTACTTTGTATAGGCAGCTCATAGGATCGTTGATGTACCTGGTCAATAATAGACCAGACATATGTTATGTTGTGAATACCCTCAGTCCATTCATGGTAGAACCAAGGAGGGCTCATTAGGCAGCAGCCAAACATGTTCTCAGGTACTTAAGGGGGACAGTCGAGCTTGGATTTAGGTACACCAAGAGCAATGACATCCAGTTGAGTGGGTTCACCGATGCAGACTAGGCTGGAATTCCAGTAGATCGGAAGAGTACCAGTGGGTACTGTTTCAGTGTCGGATCAAGAATGACTTCCAAGTTCCTGGTGTAGTAGGGAACAGAAATCTGTGGCGCTGAGCTCATCTGAGGCAGAATATATGGCAGCTACCACAACTTCGTGTGAGGTCATATGGCTTCGTAAGTTACTCATGAACTTACTCAAGAAAAGGATGGAAGCGACCAACATTTTGTGTGAAAATCAGAGTTGCATCAAGCTCTCTAAAAATCTTGTGTTTCATGATTGGTCGAAGCACATTGACATCAGGTGTCACTTCATCAGAGACTATGTCCAACGGGGAGCTGTACAATTGAAGCACATTCCTACAAGAGAACAGGTGGCAGATATCCTCACAAAAGCTTTGGGTAAGACTAAGTTTGCTTACTTCAGAGAAAAGATAGGGATGGTCAAGAATACATTCCAGAAGGAGGAATGGATAGGCTCGAAAATTTGAGGGAGTTGCAGTACAGATGAGGCAGTGACAGTAATGGTGTCATGGGCAGTAGTACAAAGGGTAACAGCGCAGCAACCGAGACATCAGCAATGCAGTAGATGCTTCAAGTCAGAGCAAACGCAGTTGGCATTTTGCTAGAACACTTTCCTCGCTAAGAGGGAGTGTTGATTTTTGTAGCATTGGAAAGTGTTCCAAGTCCCAAAATTTGTGAGGAGGCTTGGACATCAGTATTCCAAAGAACCCAGAAACCGTTTGTGGAAATTCCACTCGGTTCTTGTTTTATTAAAATAATTAATTATTTTAATGAGGACCCTAAGTCTAAACTTAGGGAAATTAAATAAGTAAAGGGTATTAACAAAACAGTGAGAATCTTCTAGAGAATGAAAATCAAGTCATGTTTTAATCTCAAACATTGACTAGAGATCGAATCTGGGCCGTTGATTCATCAATGAGAGGATTATAAGAGAAGGCTTGAGGGTCATTTGAAAATCAAGTCAGGCACACAATCAGTACCCGAAGGAAATCAATTCTGAAGGAATAGAATTCAATTTCAGAGGGAGATTTGCAAGGCAGAGTTGCAGAGGCAGGAGAAGGAGGGGGAAGTCAGCAATGACAGAGAAAGGTAAGAAGAGGACGCAAAGGGCCACATAGGACAGCGTTGAGCAACAGCATTGAGTGCCCACGTAGAGTGACGCAATCCAGTGTAGGGACTGCGTAGAGGATCACGCAGAGTGACGCAGAGGGAGCTAGGGTGTTTTCCAGGTGTCAGAAATTCTCCAGAGAATTCAGAGAATTTATCTCAAGTGTATTCTTAAGAGATCTACCCGTCTATTTCTTGTAAACTTTTCATTGCTGAAGAATAATACAAACCCTCATCTGCTGCACCGGTTTTCCCGCATTAGGTTTTTCCGGGGACAATTGTCCAAAAATAATTGTGTACATGTGATTGTTTCTATTGCGTTATATGTTTATTACTGTTCTATTCTTTGTTTTTGGTTAAATGATTACTGCAGTTGTATTTATTTCAAAATTTACTAGAAGAAATTCGTAAATAACTTATCATAATAATAAGTAGGCGAAATAAATCTATCACTGCAGTGTTATTTCAGATTTGAAATTTTCACAAAAATGACTTGGCTGGGACTGAATATTGAGCTTGGAAGGGGGTGATGCAGAGACTGCAAGTTGCAGTGAGGGACTGCGCACAGCCTCCCCAGGGCAGTTTTTTCTTCATCCGGATCAGCCGGAAACTCAGTGATTGAGTGAGGTAAATCCTCACAAATTCTTCTGCCAGTATTTCTCCCTATAACTGAATCACCCTAGGGGTATTCAGACATTTCTACTGCTTAATAATAAAACCCTCAGATTTGTTGCACCGGTTTTCCCGCATTGGGTTTTTCTGGGGACTTAGTCCAAAATAAAGCTATCATTTGTGTGAATGATTTCCTTGTTTAGTTTCCTTGTTTCATAATCATAATTATTGTAGTGTAGGTTGCTTCAGTATTTCATGAATGTATTATTCAAAAATAATTGTGTAAAGTAAATTACATAATAGATGAAGTAATTTGGATGGTTGCAGTAGGATTCATTAGATCTGTTTGGATCTAGGAATTTTCACAGTTATGAAGGCAGAAAAGATCGGAAACCTTTACAGACTCAAAGGAAGTACTCAGGTTAGTGAGGCAGTAACTGTATCTAAGAACGCAGAAGAAGGTACTCGCTTATGGCATCAGCGGCTAGGCCACATGAGCGAGAAGGGTCTTCAGGTACTAATGAATCGCAAGTTGCTTCCTGATTTGAAATCTTTCAGGTTGGACTTTTGTAAACATTGTGTATATGGTAAACAATGTAAACAGAAATTTAAAACTGGAAGTCATAATAGTAAAGAAATTTTGTACTATATTCATTCTGATCTTTAGGGACCATCTCCTATTGTATCTTATGGAGGTGCATTATACTACTTAACATTTATTAATGATTTCTCCAGGAAAGTTTGGGTCTATATGTTAAAAAGAAAAGCTAGTGTATTTAATGTTTTTAAACAATTTAAAGCTATGGTGGAAAAGAAAACAGGCAAATCAATTAAATGTTTAAGAACTGACAATGGCGGTGAATTTACTTCCTTAGAATTTGAACAATATTGTAAAGCTGAAGGGATTGTTAGACATAAAACTGTTGTTTATACTCCTCAGCAAAATGGTGTTGTTGAACGTATAAATCAGACTCTTATGGAAAGAGCCAGAAGCATGATTAGCAATTTTAACCTACAGAAGGAGTTGTGGGCAGAAACAGTATCTACTACTTGTTATTTGGTAAACAGATCACCTTCAGTTGTCATTAATTGTAAAATTCCTGAAGAAGTCTGGTCGAGTTTGTCTTGTGATTATTCACATTTAAGGATTTTTGGTTGCAATGCCTATGCTCTTACTCCAAAGAATCAGCGTTCAAAATTAGATCCAAAAGCAAAATGTTTTGTCTTTGTTGGGTATGATTATGCAATGAAAGGATACAAGTTGTGGGATCCTTCTTCACGTAAGATAGTCATTAGTAGAGATGTGACATTTGATGAATCTTCTCTTCTAAAATCAGATGTTGTAAAAGTTGAACAGGAACAAGTACCGTTGAATCAGCAAATTCAATTGGAGGCTAAACCTTTTCCAGAAAGTCGAAAGGAAGGAGATACTTCTGAAGAAAAAGGTGAAGAAGAAGAAGCAAAGGAAACTGTAAAAGTTCCAGGAACAGTTCAGCAACCAGTCACTCTAAGAAGGTCTACAAGGGAAAGAAGAACACACAAAAGGTATGAAGAGTTTGCTTCATCTATTGCATTGATTGTTGAAGATGGGGAACCTTCTTGTTTTCAGGAAGCAGTGGATGATGCGGATAGTGAAAAATCGAAAAAGGCTATGGAAGAAGAAATGGATTCCTTAGCCAAGAACAAAACCTGGGACCTTGTATAACTCCCTGAAGGGAGAAGTGTTGTCAGATGTAAATGGATCTTCAAATTGAAGCAAAATGTTGATGGAAGTATCGAAAGGTATAAGGCGAAACTAGTTGCAAAAGGGTATTCTCAAGTTGAAGGTATTGATTTTCATGAGATTTTCTCACCAGTCGTAAAACTTGTTTCTATTCGTACTATGTTAGCACTAACTAGATTACTTGACCTCGAGTTAAAACAGTGAGATGTTAAAATAGCTTTTCTTCATGGTGATTTGGATGAAGAGATTTATATGGAACAACGAGAAGGCTTTGTACAAGGTCACAACAGAAGATTAGTTTGCAAGCTCGAGAAATCATTATATGGCCTGAGACATTCACCAAGGCAGTGGTACAAGAAGTTTGCCTCCTTCATGGTGAGTCGAAACTTTACTAGAAGTGAGTATGATCATTGTGTATACTTTAAGACTTTCAATGGCATATTCATTATCTTGTTCTTGTATGTTGACGTTATGCTTATTGCGAGCAAAAGCATGGAAGAAATCAACAAGTTAAAGGCTTAGCTCTCTAGGACAGTTGACATGAAGGATCTTGGAGCGGCAAAACATATCTTGGGCATGGAGATACACAGAGACAAGAAAAATGGTAAGCTTTGGTTATCACAGCAGAAGGATGTGGAGAAAGTACTTGAAAAGTTCAGTATGAACAATGTGTAACATGTTAATGTTCCATTAGCTTCCCATTTTAAGCTTTCTTCAGTTTTTAGTCCTAGAACTGATGAAGAAAAGAAGTATATGTCTCGTGTACCATATGCAAATGCAATTGACAACTTTATGTACGCGATGGTATCTACACGACCTGACATTTCACATGCAGTTGAAGTTGTCAGCAAGTTCATGGCAAATCCAGGGGAAGAACATTGGCAAGCAGGGAAATGGATGCTTCGGTATTTGAGAGGCACAAGTGACCATTGCATCAACTTTAATGGTAGTGAAGGATCAATCTGCAGATATGTGGATGTTGATTATGCAAGTGATTGGACAAAATGAGATCTACTACAGGTTATGTCTTTACTTTTGCAAGTGGAGCAATCAGCTGGATGTCAAAACTTCAAGAAACAGTTGTTTTGTCCACTACTGAAGTAGAGTATATAGTTGCTTCAGATGCCTGTAAAGAGGCAATCTGGTTAAAAGGTCTACTTGATGATATTGGAAGGATGCAAGAGAAAGTGAATGTGTTTTGTGCCAGTCAGAATGCTATTCATTTGGCTACAAATCCAGCATATCACAGCAAGACCAAGCCCATTGATGTCAGGTACCATTTTGTGAGACATGTGATCGATGGTGGCAAAGTAACTCTCAAGAAGGTCCATACACAGGAGAATCATGCGGACATATTCACGAAGCCAGTTACAATAGAGAAGCTGCGATGGTGATTGGCTTCTCTTGGCTTGCAGAAGAGATGATGAATGGGCATGGTCAAGGGATTAGGAAAATTGTTGTCAAGGTGGAGATTGTATAAAAATCACAACAATTATGTAAATAATGTAATTGTGGGTAAATTTAGTTTTTACCGTTCTGTCAGTTTTATAACAAGAAGAAGTTATGTAATGAAGTATCCCATATTAATTGGGATTGCCCGAGAGGCTTGTAACAGATGGAGAATCATCTTTGATCAATAAGATTTCCAATCCCTTGCCCCGTGGAGGTTTCCTTGACACATTGTCAGGGTTTTACCACGTAACTTTTTGTGTTACTATGTGTAATTCAGTTTCTTAGTTTATGCATTTCTTGCTTGCGTGAATGAATAATAACTCAAAAAATCTAACACTTTGAACTGACACCCTCTGTCTCACTAATAAAAAAGGCTTGAGATGTGGCACATTGTTTAAAACTCTATATATATATATATATATATATATATTCCAAGGTAAGCTCAATCAATTGCTTTAGGTATTCAGTTAGTGCTATGCAAGTAGGTGCCCAATTCAAATCCTCTTGGGTGAGATGTTCTAATCTACATCGATAGGTTTATTAGATATGTCACATCCATGAATATGGGAAGCATCTAATTTTCGCGCAAAGTTTTCCTTCAGAAAAACTTTTAAAAAAAAGGTACATACATACATACATATAGATAGATAAATAGATAGGTATTCTTTCAGCCCAAAAAATTAGCTCAAACAATTGTCATCAGTGTTGCTTGGCGTTTGGCGTCCTCAACTGGAATCCTCATGGGTGAGGCACACTAGTCTGCCTTGACGGGCTTACTAGAGATGCCATCCACAAATGTAGGGGCGCATCCCTTAGCTTTCCATACAAGGTTTTCCTTGGAAAGAGCCAAATAGGTTAGCTCTACTAGTTGTTGCCAATGTTGTTGGGAAATTAGCTAGTGGCATGCAAGCAAGATTCAAATTGAACACTTGCCAGCACAGAACTAGCCAAATGCACCCAACAACATTCTTGACAATTGATAGAGGATTCAAACTGGGCACCTGCTAACATGGAACTAGTCCAATGCCCAACATCACTGACATTAACCAGTAAAACTAACCCTTGAGTTAAAAGGAAAGCATCTACAACAAGGTTCAAATCTACATAGAGAAAACCCAACACTGTGTATATAATTCATAGCCTTTTTAACTTTTGTTCATAACCACGTGAAACAGTAATTGCTGACCATTTCGTATTTTAATATATTTCTCTCTATATGTATTATGATGCCTTTTGGATAACACACTTTCTTAACCAGATATTTTTGACTCCATCTGCTAATTATTCAAAGATTTATTTAATTTATCTCTGGCATCAGAACTGCTTTGACTACTTTTTATTTCATTTATTTTGCCTAATATTTGTTCTTTATCAGATTTTTTCATCGAGTCCTAGTTCTTTATTTATCTCATTGCCTCCCACCCAGAGTAAAGCAACTAGGTAACTTAGGGTAGCTTCCCACACAGCTAATTCATACCGACTCATTTTGATTTATATTTTCAAATTCAGTTAAATTAGAGAAAACGTTAAATTCATAAATATTCTGCCAATTTGCCAATGAACGAACTAGCGCAGTTGTAATAAAAAAGATGTAAAGCAACTCTGAGAAAAGGTTTATTTCCTTTGCAATTACATAAATTCAGTTGACCTTAGTTGATCAGGTTCCGACTTCCCAGACACACTAAGAATAAACAAATGTTAACTGAACTTGATTAAAGCACTTTAATTACTTTAAAAAGTATAATAAATTATTAGCTGTACAATAACTTTTGTTCACGGCAATTTCATGCTGGCAGGAGCAACGACGGTCTCCACCGACTCTTATTTCTTCTAAAAATGTGTTTGAGAAGAATGTATGTTTCTTGTTATAGAACGACACGGAACTTCAGCGCGAAGACCAAGAAACCATGGAATTGAAGCTTAAAGAACCAGGAATCGCACCTGTTCTTAAAAGGCGGTCCAAAAACCTCATGCCGAGTGCGTGGAAAACTTTAAGAATGGAATCTTTATCATCTCCTCGACAGAATTTAGTCGCAAGTAACAGTCCAGCTAGGCGTTGCTCATCCTTTTCACCTCTCAGAAGCTTCAAGCAGTCCTCTAGGCCATCATCCCCTGCTGCCTGCGCTTATTATCGGCATACACACTAATTATTTTGCGATCCTTAACATTACCAAACCCTAACATGTGGAATAGACCAAAGGTTTCAGGGAGTACAGCATGGCTCCGCAGAACATAACGTAACAAGTAGAGAAAAACTCCGAAGATAATATTAAACAGAAATAGCGTCGGCAAACAAACAGCATACCATGGCGCTACAGCCAGTGTCTCCAGAAACAGAGGATCGATGCCACCTTATCTGGCCGTAAGAAAGCGATTTTGATAGATTTCAGCAATGAGAAGAACGCCGCAGATGGATGTGCTATATGCTGTAAATTTCAAATTTGGGAGAATATCAGTATTCTTTCTCTCCAACGATGTGAAGATATTTAAATGTGATGATCCCGGTGGGCTTAATTGCCTACCCTACTTTGAAAAAGTTACAGCTAGTAACTAACATACCCATCTTGCCCGTGTCATGGATATGCACCTTTAGGTTGTCAATCTTTAATTTACATATTATGAACTGATTAAAGTGACGTTTTCCCTTTCTTGCGTGTTTTTGGGTGCTTTTTGTGAATGCCATTTAAAATAGATGTGTTTGCTATATTAGTGACTTTCATTTAATAGATGATAAAGAAAGAAAAGTATTTTTAATGTATACGAGATTAAAAATAGTTTATGGGATAGATTGCTTCTCCATACACTTTCAGCGTCTTTACAAACTCTTCGCTAAATAGATTATCCCAAGAGCTAGCTACCAGAATACCTGCATAATTTTCTCTATTGTCTCTGAAGGCCTTGCATTCTAAAATGAAATGTTTTTTTGTTTCCACTTTTTCGAAAGAGAAAAAAATACATAATCTTTCCTCCCAAATTTCTTTTGGCCTTTTCCAACGCCATGATTCACAACGGAGTTGATGAGAATTAGTTCTTAATTGAGCAATAAGAATTTTATATCTCCAAGAAATATTGGCCCATATGTACGCTTTTTGCTGATGATTATGAGTGGGATTAAACTCTTCAATGTAGTACTTCTTCTTTCTCCCTAGCTCTTTCTCCCAAGTACGTTTGTGGAACTTATCCATAACAAAAGTTTCTATCTCTTTACTGTTTGTAGGACATGTTAAAGCAAATACCTCATTTACTAAACCATTTGTTATTTTGCTGCATCCAAGTCTTCTTTCTTTTGCACAATCTGTCCTTAAACACAACCTTAGGCCATCTACCATTTTCCATTTGCTCATTTTTTTCAAATACCTTATGACTCGCACCATAGCAATTGCTTCAATAGGGGCAGCTCATGTTTCACTTAACAAGATAGCATAAGGAACTGCACTTTTAATTTTGAATTTGTTTGTAATCAAACGCTTCTGAATTTTCTCAATTTGTTTCCATTGCGTCTCGGTTGTGATGCTGGCCCACAGTTCACAACCGTAGAGAATCATCGGAAGCACTAGAAGCCCAAAAAGAGTTAGAGTGGTTTTCCAGTCCCATAGCTCTGCCTCTATACACCTGTTTTGAAGAGCATAAAATGCTTTCCAACCCCCCAAAGTTCTTTTCATTCTACAACCATCCCAACTTAAATGTATGTTGAAGTCAATTCCGAGGTATTTGTAGTCTGCAACTTCTTCCAGAATGTTTCCTTCAAAGTAGAACTTATGCTAGTTATGCTTTATTTTGTTAGAGAAAACCACTACTTTCGTTTTGCTAATATTGACTTGCATCCTCACCCTTCTAAAAAAATGCTTAAGGGAACATAAGTGCTCTTGCAAACCAAGAGTTGATTTAGCAATCAGTATAAGATCATCTGTGTACAAAAGAAGCCTTATAACGAATTTAATTACCCAAATGGATATCGTCACCCCCTTGCGAATTTAGCCACTCTTCAAGCTTGTCAATATATAAACCAAAAAGGGTAGGAGACAATGGGCAACCTTGCTTGACCCCGATATCGCTTCTAAAACTTTCAGAAATGCCTGCTGAAGTTCTAATTTTGACTTTCACCTCTTCATACAGCCTATGCACAGCTGCTCTCAAATGCCTGGGAACCTCGAGTTCCTCCATTCTGTGCCAAAGCTTATCCCTAGGAACCGTGTCAAAGGCTTTTCTGAAGTTAACAAAGCAACAAATAACTTCTTCCTTTTTTTCCCAAACTTTTTCAATGATATGCTTTAAAGTTATACAATGATCAATTGTGGAATGTTTAGGTCTAAAACCTGCTTTCCCTTTAGCACGTTTATCTCTTTCTTCTGCCCACTTGCTGATTTTCTTTTCTAACATGCTTCCAAATAACTTTGCAAACAAGGGGTTTATCATTATGGTTCTATAATTGGAGGGATTATTAACGTCACCACTCTTGAAAAGAGGTATTTCCATACTAGCTGTCCAATTTGTGGGGAACCCCTGCTGTATGATGTTGTTCAAAATTTTTGTGATGTGAGGTGAAAATTTTTAAGCCCTACTTTAGATACTCTGCTTGGAGTTTAGCAAAATCTTTTGTTTTTCTGGCACCCAACTTCTTGATACCCATCTTTACCTCTTGCACCGTGAAGAGTTTTGTGTCTATGTTGACCAAGGGAGGAGGGTCAACCTTAGGATCCTGCTCATAAAGTTGTCTTGCATATTCGAACCATTTAGAAGCTATAATGTTGTTTTCAGTTTGCACCTTTTTCGGTTGGAGCTCCTTCCAAAATAATTTGGGGTTATTTTTCCCAAGGAAGATTAGTTCTTCTCTCTTTGAAACCATGAAATCAACCTTTTTCTTTCTTAATATCTCCTTGTAAGCTTTGAGCTTTATGTTATCTTTGTCTAGTAGTCATTTTTTTTTGTTACATATTATCCACTCTTCTTTTTTGCCTTTTGTGAATGCCATTTAAAATAGATGTGTTGCTATATATTACTATTTTTTATTTAATGAGATTATATTAATTAAATATTTAATAATATTAATAGTAATTAGTAAAATAATTTTTTAGTTGTTTATTAAGATGATAATTTTGTATATATATATATATATATATTAAATTTGGCTTTTTTTTAAACAAAATTCGATCATGTTTGAATTTTTTTTTTTCTCTTTTTTAAGTGATGAAAATAGATTCAAAACTAATTTATTAAAAAAAAACAAAACAAAACAAAACCTAAGTCTTAATTTCCTACCCTCTTTAATTTACATATTATGAACTTGTTAAAGTGATGTTTTCCCTTTTGTGCTTTTTGCGTTTTTTAAGTGTTTTTTGTGAATGCCATTTAAAATAGATTTCTTGTTATATATTACCGACTTTCCTTTTTTTGAATGCCATTTAAAATAGATGTGTTGCTACATAATATTGACTTTCATTTAACGGGATTATATTAATTAAATATTTAATAATATTAATGGTAATCAGTAAAACAATTTTTTGGGTGTTGTTTATCAATATGATAATTTTGCCGAGTGGTCATTTTTTGTCAAAATTCGGCGATTTTTTTCAAAAAATCCGATCTTGGTAGTGTTCAAATATTTTTTTTTCTTTTTTTTAATGGTGGAAATGGATTCAACGCTATCAAAAAAGAGTAGTGTTTAATGCGACCTTTTGGAAAGTTTTACGGTTTATTTTCCAATTTAATTTGTCTAGAATCTCGATTCATTGAAATTACAAGTTTGACATGTGAACTCTTCACAATCAAAGTTCCCCGTAGGTTTTTAAGGGTGTTGGATCCATATATGTAGTCAAAAAACTCATTTAAATAACACAAATCAAGATTTGGCAACAAATTTTTTCGCTGGATTTCGGCCAGAAATCCGTCGGAAACTCCAAAAATTCGCACTTAAAGATTACTCCCTATCAAAAACCCTTAGGGCACCCAAAATCGTGAAGTTTGATCGCTGTAACCCGGATTTCCATAAATTTATGCTAGATTTTGTCAAAATCATGCCATAATTTCCATTGTTTTCCAAGTGAAAATGTTGCCTCCTTAGATTACACGAATTATTTGTACCAAAAATAGTTGATTTTTATAAGTAAGTGGATAGTTTATAATGGATATGTATATGTATGTAAAAAATATTTTTTTTAATAAAATATGAATGATAATTAGATAAAGTAACTTGGGCTCAATTTGTAATCAAAATGATTACCTTATATCTTATGCAACAAATCACATATCTCAAAATCTTATAACTTAACCTAGAATGTGGACATCTCAAGATGTCCCAAAAGAAATCTATGTCAGAGGAAGTTTCTACCCTTTTAACAAAGTCTTTTGATCATATTTACAGGCATCAGAATGAGGAAGCAAACAAGTTATTCAAAAATGATATGGACTAGGGCACATGCAAAGTCTTTAAAGATCAAGAAGCCAGCAAAACAGAATCTGTGTTTGACCCTTGGGTTTGAGGAGGCAGGTGGCACATCCAAATAATACTCTGCATCAAATCTGCACATATCACTACCTGAATTTTTGACACTTCTTTCCATCTACTTAAAAGTGTTGGTTGATGTTTTCTCCTCCGATTGAGGTATAATCTAAACGGGCTCTTCATTGTGGATCTTGTACCTGTATTGGTTGAAATAAGGCCCACAGGGAGCTTAAACAAAATTTTGGGTCCACTCCTATGTGGACAGTGTTTTTCTAAAAACAGGGGAGGTGTATGTACCCCACTTATTTTTTAGATCAAGTGCTAACTATAAACAATAATGATAGTTTTATGCATACAACTCATCTAAAACATGTTTTTTTGGGCAATGGCCACATGAATGCTCCAACATCTACAAATGTAATTTTCTTTATACATTTAATGAAAGTTATTGATTTTTTCCTTTGAAAAAAAAACAGTGTGAAAGTCAACATGTCACTACAAAGTTTACAAATGTAATTTTCTTTATACATTTAATGAAAGTTATTGATTTTTTCCTTTGAAAAAAAAAACAGTGTGAAAGTCA
The DNA here is from genome assembly GCA_034641835.2 of Pinus albicaulis. Classification (NCBI taxonomy): domain Eukaryota; kingdom Viridiplantae; phylum Streptophyta; class Pinopsida; order Pinales; family Pinaceae; genus Pinus; species Pinus albicaulis. The sequence continues at coordinate 574,300,843 of CM076575.1, read as the reverse complement.
ACATGTCACTACAAAGTTGAACTCAAATAGAAAAAGTTAATAAACTTAATTCCCACTAATTGAGCTATAACCAAGTATAAGTGTGAAAGTCAACATGTCACTACAATGTTGAACTCAAATAGAAAAAGTTAATAAACTTAATTCCCACTAATTGAGCTATAACCAAGTAAACCAATAATGATATTAATAATAAATCCAAATTTTAATGTCGTAGCCAAGCCAAACACTATATTGGTGTATGAGATCTTCTTGTTTATGGAATAAGGGGTCCGTCTCTATACAACGATTTGATTATTAAAATTCATGAAGGTATACATATTTTATCCTCCTTCATATTTGACTCTGTTATATTTTAGAAAGAAATGCATATTCTTAACCATTAAACCACGTATCACAAAAAATATATGATTGTTTTCAAATTAAATTAACATTTTCTATTTTATATATATATTCCTAAAGCATCTTTTCTTTTCTTTTCGTTTCTTCCTAATCATTTCATAACAATATAAACATTATTTATATATTATAAACATTTAATTTTTATGTTTTATTCATTATTATTTTTTAGTGTTATGGAATATGATTAATAAAACTCTGTATTTAGTAATCCCTTTAGAATGGGGAAGTAGAAGTATAATTTATACCACTTAGGTTGAGAAAAGGAATGAGTTTCTTTATCACATTTAGAATAGTGATATGATTTAGAGTCTAGTATGGGAAAGGTGTTATCATTAACCTTAAATAATATTATATTAAAACTGTACTATACAATTTGATTTTATTATAATTTAAGTATATGTTTTTAGGTTGGGATAAAAAAATATGTATTTTATTACATCATAATAATAACTAGTATTTGCACCAAATCATGTAAGAAACACGGTTTCTAATGAACACGATGGCTCCTAGGGTTTTAGCCTTCGGCTCCTCTGTCGTCGTCACGACTCAATCGAGCCCTGCGGCCCATGGCGGCCTGAGACTTTCTAAACCTGCGCTCCCCCTATGGCTTCCTCATGGCGTCGGCTGTGTGGGATGCATCGGATGCACGGGTCTCTCAAAAACAATTCAACCTTTTCTTCTCTCTGCCCTCCCAACCGCAGAAAGCATCGAACACCTCCACAATGTGCAGGACGCAGACGCCCCTACAAACAGCTCCGTGTCATCTCCTCGGCACATTGCGGCAAGGAAGCATATCTGCGAGCAGTCCTTCTGTGAGCTCGACTCTGACTGCTCCTGCCTGCACCGGCTCCTCACAACCCTGCAGCGCAGCGAGCCATCTAGACTTGACCCGACTTTATGCTCTAGCAGCAAGGAACCCCCATGTTGTCGACAATTGTTGTCTCCCCTAGAGACAGTCTAGAGTTTCCATAGACCAGTGCCTAGGACATCTTAGCATAGCAAGGAGCATATAATAAAGATGGGGTGTCAATCCAAAGGCTCTCCTGCTATCTCTTGTAAAACAAGGAAATTGATTTAAATGGAACCAGAAATCACAGAAACTGTCACAGGGAAAGTAATGTTGCAGACGCACAATGCAAAGCTCCAATATTAAAGCGTCAGACAGTTAAGAGACAATTTACTGCAAAGAGGGCCGGTTCAAGTAATATGCCACAGAAATCAAATATCAGAAAATGAATGCGGTGAAAGAGAATTTAAGAAGATACTAGTCAAAATTGGGTTGATACCCAGATACACAACAGAACCATATATGGGCTTATCAATCTAAGAATCCATACATGACAATGGCGTTTTAAAAGCACCCTCCCAAAGCAACTAATATAGCAGAAAGATGGTTGAGATGAATATGGAACAATATATCATGCATGAGCCATATTTAAAGCACTTGACTGATTTAAGTATGGGCATCAACTCGGATGAATCCTTACCAAACCAGTGAGCCACTCGCATTCCAAAACATGATACAAGAAAGTGGATGAAATGAAATGTTATATTAAACACATAAGAGAAAGTTACATACTGTGAAATACCAAAGACCAGAATCCTCATTACAATTAGAACCCCTCCTCACTGAGACCCTACGGACTCTGAGCCTTCACACAAGAGCTTATACAGAATGTATACAAAAATGCCTTTCACAACACAATTCTCTGATAAAAATCTGGAACCATTACAATGTCTTTCTTCTGGGTTTTTATAGAGGAAGAAGAGAAAAACCCCAAAAAGAAGTCGGTGAACATTTAATTGGCTCATTAAAATAGGAATGGTGAGAGAGTGCTCGCTCACACTGTTTGACGGTGCTAAACTGCCGTAGGTACTCTGCTGCTGCTCTATGGAGTAAATGTTGTAGGTGCGGATTTCTCCAGAGATAAGATATGCGAAATAAAATATGTAACATTCTGTACTTTCCTGAGGGAAAAATCTGTTGAAGTAAAACCTGGAGGATATGATTTTTAAGCACTTGTACTTTTTGCCTTCCATCTTTTGAATTCACATCTGAGATCTTAAATGCCGGAGGCTGAATTTCTCGATCATTCCCTGATATTTTGTTGTTGCTCCATTAATATCCCTATCTGCAAAATCTTTATTTTAAAAGGCTCTGGAGGGTTTGATAGATTTCGAACCCAACTATTTTAACGAGAGCTGTGTCGTGACGACTTTCCAGATCTTTCCTCATAAATTTATTTCTGAAAAAATCGTCCTTCGGAGCAACCTCGGCTTCTGTAGTGGTGGCTTTGAGTAATTAGCCATTTCTTCGTCGCGGCAGACCTGCAAAAATCACAAACATGTCAAATGAAATCAGACCAAGGTGTGATGGATGCGGCGATGGCCATGGAAATGGTGATACAAACTGGGGCAAACTAGTGAGATGGTGCAGGGTGGCGGAGAATGCATATAAGTGGCGAAGAGATGTTTTGTAGAAGGCCGGAGGTGTATGACCTCTAGACAAAAATATAGGGAGACTCACGATGATGGAACAAGACCACGTGGCGTGATGATGTGGAGCGTAGGCTACGGGTTTTGGTCGACAGCGGGGGTCAAGCAGATCTAGACCGTCCAATTCCTAAAGCAATCTACGGTGAAGGACGTTTCGAAGTGCAACGAAGAGGTGGGCCAGGGGAACTGTGGATAGGAGCTAAAGGCCGCGCAACTTTGGAGATTAATAGCCGTTGGATTGAGCGCTCAGGATCGGACGGTTTACATGAATTTCACTGCGCGTCCGGGATCGAAAGTTAACGCGCGAAATGGGGCGGTATTGGAACAGTGGCCTGGGACGCGTGGTAAGCAACGTATGGAATCGCTGTGATTTGCGGAAAACCGCCAGCCCTTCAAAAGTGGTGCGAAATAAACAAGCCAATTTTAGGGGTAAGGCGCGGCGAGGACCACCGGACAGGGACAGGATGTGGACCGTCGATCTCTGGTTCGATCAGACGACGGACAGGTGTTTGGAGCAGGAAAATGGAGTGGGGACCATGCGCTTGGTGGAACAGTAGGGGCCGTCAGATCTGCGTAGATCTATGGTCTACAATGCGCCTGATCTATATATTGGGTGAGCGCCCCTTAGAGCAGCTCTTGGTTAAGCGTTCAGGCTATATGAGGGAAAAGACAGGAGGGGTTAGGGCTAAGGGAACCGAGCCTGAAATATTTTCAAAGGTGAGTTTCTTGGCCTTTTAATGTGTTTTAGAGCAGAGGTAAGCAACGGTAAGCAAGCGAAGGGCACTGCTAGGAGGGGGGAATTGAATATTCAAAACCAGAGGGCCTGTAAAAATTTTGTTAGAGAGTTAATTGTGATCAACACCCCACATCCTCCACCCTAGTCTTTTCATATTCAGATTGTTCTTCTTACGGGAAAAACCTTGCTACTATGAGTTCAATCCACAGACCTGGTGCTTCACCTCTCAAAGACCCTAGAACTCAGGCTAGGGATCCCCTCCTCATCTTTGCGTCTCCTTCATGAAGGTAAACAACTCGAAGACCCTCTCCCTCTCTCCTTTTACAATATTGAAAAGGATGCTTCGGTGAATATTTGCCTCCGTCTGCAGCCAAGGGTTTCTCTTACAAAGACGTTGTTCATGCTCAACCCTCCAATCATTCTGCTCAACCCCCGGAGGCTCACAAACCTTTCTTGGTAGACAAAATGGAGGAAGTGCCATCTGTAGAAACCTCCCACTCGGATCTGGAAGAGCACCTTCAATTAAATGCAGAAAATGCCTTCATCGGCAGATTCAATGGACTTTGGCCTCGCACAGAAGATTTATATCAATGGATCCACTCCACTTGGACCAAAAACTGCAAGGTCATTTTATGCTCCAAGGGCTTCTTTACCATTATTTTTTCTCATAGCAAGGACTACAAAACAACCCTTACAAGTGGTCCTTGGTTCTAGGGAAAAGCGGGGCTATTCCTAACCCCCTGGTTCCCAGACTTTGATCCCTCCTCGGCTGTCATCACCAAACTTCCGATCTGGGTAAGGCTTCCAAACTTACTTGCTCACCTTTGGCACTGTGCGGTCTTCCAAACCATTGGAAATACTTTGGGACATTTTCTAGCAACATATCCCTCGAGAGGCCTAAAGAATCTCTACACCTACGACAGAATATGTGCCTATATTAACATCAACAAAGGCTTACCCAACCAAATAATTCTCAAAGTCGGTGATTTCACTTGGCCACAGACTTTAGATTATGAAAACACAATGTTTCGTCGTCGGCATTGCCATTAAATAGGTCATCTTTAGAACTCTTGCACTATGTTTCTTGCCCAAAAGAAAAGAAGCACTCGCAAACCAAAAGATAAAAGCTGGAAACCCTTTGATCTGCCTCCCATGGAAGACATTGAGTCCTCCAGCTCAAATGAAGAAGAATGTGAACCAGATGATGATACTGCAACACAACAGCAATCGCATTCCTTGACTATCCCTGATAGGCCCCCTGCCTCCTCGAATCTCGAGAAACGTACGCATGAATCGAGCTCCTCCAACTCGGATAAAGACTCTCTTCCTTTGATCAACAACAATCTTCGAGTGGTTTCAGTTCACCCGCCCCCTAACGGTTGGGTTAAAGTAACAAAAAAAGAAACAAAATAAAATTTGTATTGCAGACTCTACCCATTCTGGGTAGAGCCCTCTGTCTGTCATTCTTGGCTCTTCTTGTTCTTCTTCTGCATCTCTTGACAGCATCACGAAACCGTGGCGGATCATTGATTTCTTCATGCTCCCCCAGTTTCCTACCTCTCTTGATTGTAACTCCTTCTGTACTATGAGCTTTTAATAGAACCAGTCCTTCTTTATTTAAAAATAATAACAATAACTAGTATTTGCACCAAGAGGTGCAAAGGAACGTTGATAGTGTTCTAGGTTTTTTTACCCTTCGAATATATATACAATAACATTTGAAATAGAAGGGTTTCTAATGTATCACTGGAGGTCAGGGATAGACTGATCAGATGGGCTCATAGGTCGGTTGGTCGAATGTGCTCAGAGGTCGAGATCTAGTGTACAGAGGGGCCCTGTTGAGATTTTGGGGTAGCATCAAATGTGCTCTACCTCCGAAACTTTGTGGAGGGGTTGGAACACATGAGATATCCAAGACCCAAAAAGTGTTTGGATAAATTCCATCTGGTGTAAAAGTTATTCAAATAATTAATTTTTTTAATGAGGACCCTAAGTTTAACTTAGGGAGATTTTAAAAATTAAAGTGAATTAATTTACACGTGTGATGAGAACATTCTAAGTGACGTTGATCAAGCTTCTTTTAATCTTAGTCATTGATTAGAGATTAGATCACGGTCGTTGATGTGTCAATGAGAAAAGTATAAAGGAAGGGCTTGGGGTCAATTGGAGGACACACACAAAATCTAAGAGATCAAATTCTTTTGATGGAGTAGAGCTCGGACGAAGATCAGATCTGAGTGATTCAGAGAAGTAGTGAGGGTCAGATGCAGTGATTGGTCAGGAGGACCAAGAGTACAACGCAGATTAAGGGAAACAGAGACGCAGTGGAGGTAGTGCAACCATCAAAGGGTGTGATGCAGTCCCTAGAGAGGGTGACGCGGATCCACGTAGGGGCAGCGCAGAGCCTCCAAGGAAAAGTCTGAAATTCATTGGAAGCTAGGGTTTCTAAGCCGACAGGGCTGAAACCAGATATGGGAGAAGCTTATCAGCGCAGAGCTAGGGTGACACAGTCCCTCAACCAGGGCCACTCATCCTTACACAGTGGCAGCATAGAGATTGCGTAGAGCTAGTTGGGGTTTCACCAGTTGCTCATCCGGATCAGCTGGGACTTACGAGAGTGAGGTATATCTCACATATTTTCTCTGTAGCCGAGGTTTTCTCTGTTGAGTGAGTCGGTTATTGGCACCCTAGATGTACTCAGAATACTATTTATTAATAATAAACCCTCATATCTGTTGCACCGGTTTTCCCGCATTGGGTTTTTCTGGGGACATTTGTCTGAAAAATTTGTGTGTCCTTTGTCATATGTGTGTGATGTTCAGTAAATGATCTATATTTGTGTAAGTTGCTAGTTGTGTTTACTTCAATGTTTTTCTGAACATTTTTTAGTTAAATAGTTTGTGCATAATAAAAAAAGTAGGAGAAGTAAATCAATATACAGAAGTAGGATTTCTGTGCTAAGAAATTTTCACGTGGTATCAAAGCATTGCAGATCAAGTTGAACCATCAGCAAATGGACTGAAGATATTTGCTGCAGGAAGGGCAGCTGAAGTAGCACAGATCCGAAAGAAGGCAACGCATCACCAAAGGGACAGCATAGACCCTGCAAGGGTGACTCGGAGTCAGTATGCTCACGTAGAGGCTCACGTAGCTCTAGAAAGGTGACGCAAAGCTAGTCTACTCACGCATAGGCTAACACTGAGTTAGTCTGCTCACGCAAAGGTTGACGCAACACCAGAAGGGTGACGCAGTACAAGTTGGAGAGTTTTTGTTCAGATTGTTGGGGATGGAAGTGCAGCTTCTGATCTTCAGAAACTGTTGGTGAGGCATCGGTTTTGTCAGTGCAGAACATTGCCTAGTAAAGGTGACAATACGAGGAGAACCAGTCTCTCAGTAGAATTTTTCCAAGAAGTTTGAGATTTGATCAGGAGGGTGGTCGTAGAGGGCTGATTCAGTAGGATTGACAAAGGATTTTCGGGAGGGAAATCATTTTTCAGAGGGATCAATATATCTAGATGGTTTCTATCGCCAAGAAACCCAGATCTGGTCTTTTATTGAGTGTAGTAGTAGTAGAAGGGATAAGAGTACCCGCTTCGACAATTTTTTAGCAGAGATGGCCTCGTACAAACTGAGAGATCAGGATAGGTTGGACGACGTGTCAAAGTTTGCGATATGGAAGGCCAGAATCCTGACAGTCTTGGAGGATTACGATATAAGATACCACGCGGAAAATTTCCTAGCTCTGTCGACCGATGCGGATGCTCTGAAGAAGTTCAACGAGAATCAGATGCGGGCAAAGCGCTTAATCATGGATGGGGTGAAGGATCACGTGGTCCCACACATTTCCAAGAAGAGGATGACACATGAGATGTGGACAACTTTGACCACGCCGTATCAAGGAAGCTCCGTCCAACGAAATATGCTTCTAGAGAACCAGATGCAGATGTTCCTGATGCACAAGGGAGAGGAGATCGATCCCTTCCTCTTGAGATTGTAGACAATCTCAGATCAGCTGATCGCCATGGGGGAAACTCCGGATGAAGGGCTCTTGATGAGGACTGCCCTAAATGCAGTCACCGATGAGTGGGATACTATTGTCCAAAGCATCTTGGGCAGAGCACAACTCCCAAATTAGGGTGACATGTGGGCTATCCTTCGAGAGGAGGAGATCCAGAGGGTGACCAAGAAGGAATTTAGCTGCGAAGGTGTCAAGGTGAAGAAGGAGGAGGAAGAGGATGTGGCCCTAGTATCAAAGGGACAACGACAACAAGGGAAGAAGAAGAAGGACCTATCCAAGTTTCGGTGCTTCAGATGTGGTGAACTTGGACACTTGGCCAACACTTGTCCTAAGAGGAAGGACAAGGAATCTTCAGATTCCAAGGCAGCAACAGCTAGAGGGGACAGTGGTAGTGAGGATGGTGTGGCTATGAGTGCTCATGTGCCTCAAGATAAGAGGTGGGGCGATATTGATTTGTAGAGCAGCTACAGATGGTGAGGCAGGATCCTTGAGGTGCCCAAACCCTTGAATCACATACGAGCTACGGGAGCCTTAAGACAGTAATAGGATGACTAGAGAAGTGGGTTCAGAAGATCATAGAGAATTAGAGGCAGTGCTGGGACACTGGAGAGTAGAGAAGCGCAGTGCAGAGGTAGCAGCAGCGTGGAAGTAGAAGCACAAAAGCTGATGGGACTTCAGCGCAGAGTGGCAGTGGTTATGCAGTGCAGAATAGAAACATTGCAGAGGCTCTAGAGGGACAGTGCAACGCAACAACATAGGGTGCTTCAGTGATGAGATGCAACCCGACTGACTTGTCTATCAGTGATTGGGTGGTGGTCCTTCAGTTGCTTACTTCTCAACAACTGAGTTGTAGTGCAACAGTTGGCAGCATGATGCAGCAATTTGAGAGGGAGTTGCAGTACAGATGTGGCAGTGTTAGTGACACTGACATGAGCAGCAGTACAGAGAGCAGCAACGCAGTGGATGGAGGGTATCAGGCCAAGCATCAGCGCGGAGACCGATGCCAGAGATCAGGGCAATACTTCAGTGTGGAAGTATTGCTAGAGCACACTCCTCGCTAAGAGGGAGTGTTGAGATTTTGGGGTAGCATTGGATGTGCTCTAGCTCTGAAACTTTGTGGAGGGGTTGGAACACATGAGATCTCTAAGACCCAAAAGGCATTTGGATAAATTCCATCTGGTGTAAAAGTTTTTTAAATATATATATATATATATATATATATATATTTTTAATGAGGACCCTAAGTCTAACTTATGGAAATTTAAAAAATTAAAGTGAATTAATTTACACATGTGATGAGAACATTTTAAGTGACGTGGATCAAGCTTCTTTTAATCTTAGTCGTTGATTAGAGATTAGATCACGGTCGTTGATGTGTCAATGAGAAAAGTACAAAGGAAGGGCTTGGGGTTAGTTGGAGGACACACACAAAATCTAAGAGGTCAAATTCTTTTAACGGAGCCGTGCTCGGACGAAGGTCAGATCTGAGTGATTCAGAGAAGCAGTGAGGGGCAGATGTAGTGATTGGTCAGGAGTACCAAGAGTACAACGCAGAGCAAGGGCAACAGAGATGTAGTGGAGGCAGCATAAGCATCAGAGGGTGTGATGCAGTCCCTAGATAGGCTGACGTAGGCCCATGCAGGGGCCACACAAATCCTCCAAGGAAAAGTCTGAAATTCACTGGAAGCTGGGGTTTCTAAGCCAGCAGGGCAGAAACCAGATCCGGGAGAAGCTGATCAGCGTAGAGATAGGGTGACGCAATCCCTCAGCTAGGGCCACGTAGCCTTATGCAGTGGCAGGGTAGAGACTGCGCAGAGTTAGCTGGGGTTTCACCAGTTGCTCATCTAGATCAGCCGGGACTTGCGAGAGTGAGGTATATCTCACATATTTTCTCTATAGCCGAGGTTTTCTCTGTTGGGTGAGCTGGTTTGTGGCACCCTATATGTACTAAGAATATTGCGGCTTAATAATAATAAACCCTCGTATGTTGCACCGATTTTCTTGCATTGGGTTTTTCCAGGGACATTTGTCCGAAAAATCTGTGTGTCGTTTTTCATATGTGCATGATGTTCAGTAAATGATTTGTATTTATGTAGGCTACTATTTGTGTTTGCTTCGATGTTTTTCTGAACATTTTCATTTAAATAACTTTTGCATAATAAAACAAGTAGGAGAAGTAAATCAATATTTAGCAATAGGATTTATGTGCTCAGAAATTTTCACAGGCTCGACTATGTGGGATGTCATTTTATTAAAAGGGCCATATATCAACGACAAGAAACATGCCCTTGTGTATCAACAAGAGCTCTTTGATACTAGCTTTTTTGTTGTTGGTTCTAATATTGGTCTTGTATTTGCAAGAGGAAGGTATGCTTACTGAAGCAGGGAAACATGTCCTAACTGGTGATCTGAAACCACAATGGGAGGGTGAGAGGATAGAAACGACCACACCTGCGACCTCCTTCTCCTATTCGTTGATGATTAGCTCCAGCATTACAAATTGGTAGGAAATAGACATAGATTTATCTCTGACAATAGCTAATGTTTCTTTCCATATCCAAGGGAGGATATAATAACCTTACCATTTCACAGGAACCAACGGCTAATGGTACCTTCATTATTCAAAGTGCTGTGAATTATTATAATAGTGACAACAAGCATACCCCCAAACCAGGGGAAGGAGACACCGAAGAGGGAGAGGTTAAATTTTGATTATATGTAAATGTATTGAAAGAAAAAGTAAAAATTATTTTAAAACAAGTGTGGCAAGGTAGCTTAGTCTGTACCACTCAAGTTAGGATATATGCTCTAGAAAAAAATACATAAACAATTTTAACTCACATTAGTCAATACTAAATTAATAGTGGTTAATAGGAAAATCGAATCTTATAGTCTTGCTTTGGAAGGAGCTAGTAAATTGAGATGTATATATATTTACAGTATGTTATTTACCCAAGTATGAACTATTTTTAAAGATTTTAATTTGTATGGTTTTCTTGCAAAGCCTAAAAATGAAAAATAACTTCACAAATATTTAATAATCATGGATGAATATCTCAACAATACCCAGAAATTGTGGATGAAATATGTCACGCAAATATCCACATGGCATTATATTCGGCAAAGGGTGCAATAAGACCTTCAAGTTATGTTCAAATCAAATATTTAAAAAATATATGTATTTTTCTATAAAAAATATAGGTATTTTTCAAAGTTAAACAAATATTTAAGTTAAATAATAATAATAATAATAAATATTTAATAATATTAAACTAAATTTATATAGATTATTACAATTCATAATATTTTAATCTTGCTCTGAATGGGGGAGTTGTGTGAAACATCATTTTTGCAAATACAGTAGAAGATCCTTTTGAGAATTAAATTTTGTTCAGTACATCATTCTCTTTGTTTCTCTCCTTCATTCTCTCTCTTTTGGAATCAAACAATGGATGTTAAAATCCAAATAAACAAGAGAGGCTTGAAGAGAAATGATGCACCTTGGTTTTTACAACCCCAGACAAAATTCACTGCATGTCCCTAAATGGCTCTTTGAAGCAAGTTGCAACTCATCATAAAATTCAAGCTAGGAGTCATTCATTCTTTCAAAGGTTTATTCATTTTTCTAACTAGGCTCAACTAACTTGGCTTGCCAAAGAAGTGGTAACTTGAAAACCTATTTTAGATTGAAAAGAGACTTGGATTACCTTATGTCAACCTAGACACGTTTCTCTATTTATTGGCACTCGGAACACAAAAACAACTTTTGCTTTAGTGAATCTATGCATACACTACTTATGAATCTTTTTGTTTAAAGGGATTTAGGTGCATCCTTTCCCATGTATAGCAATGAGCGACGGGTAGTCACAAATTAGACAAAAAATCTCTTGTCCCTAAGGATTGTAGGCATATTTTTTGGTCTTATAATAGATGTAACATAAATATGAAATGTGGCTAAGGACATAGGTTATATAAAGAGCATCTTGGAACATGAAAAAAATCGCTATCCTCATAGTATAAGGAAAATACCATACAATGAGCTAGTATTAGTGGACTCGAATTGAAGTTGGGGTGCCTTCGGTAATAACAATAGGTGGCCTCCTTCATTACTTGTTTTATATCCCAATTTACAATTCCATCATTGGAAGCATAGGCCATAAGTCAAGTTGAAGAACAACACATTCATACAAGTCAGTTGGGTTCATTTTTTTTCCCTTTTTTTCTTTTGTTTACTTGTTGAATGCACACTCTCTACTCCTTTTTTGATCATAGTTTATATCCCCCTTGTGTGTGGATGCATTTGATGTTATCTATCAATTATAGGACATGTATCTCTCGAAATGACAACAAGGTGTGTGTTGCTTAATGCATGTGGCTTAGCATACCAAGTGGAAGTGGAGTGTTGCCTCAAAAATGAATGCTAATGTCAAAACACAGTGAAAGCCCACTGCACTATCCTAATTCATATGTCAAAAATCAAAGATGCATTGTAAAAACTTTGATATATATGATTTGTACTATGATTTGTTGTTTCCATTTCGGATCACTATGATGATTACCCTTGCTCTTTATCTACTATTCACTTCTATATCTTACAATTTTTTATAGTTGCATTCTCCTACATACACGGGAAGGATTGAATGTGTCAAACCAAGGCGTAGCTAACTATTAGTAGGCCTTAGGAAAGCCCTATGTTAAGCCTAAAACCCCTTATTAAGCCCTAGACCATAAGTTATTAAATTTATATTCTTACATTGATGTGTTGGCTAGAATCGTTCATTGTAATTGTACTATTTCTTTGTAAATTGGGTTTATCTCGAGTGGTTGGGTGGAATGGTTGTTATCTTCCCCACCCAGGTTCAAATCTCCGCTAGTGACATAATGAGCTATAATTCCCTGACAATTATTGTTATAATGGCTTCGTGCCTAAAAATATTGTTATATTTGCTTCGTGCCTTGTGAACTCTTAAATGAGTACACCTATGGGCTAGCCTAGTACCAACAACCTCACTTTAGCCCTCTGGTTGAGAGGGAGGTTGATTTATTTCCCCGAAAAATAAAAATAAAAATAAGAATTGTATAATTTCTCTCTTATATATATATTCCAAGGAGACCTAGTCTTAAAATTGTCAAATCTTGTCTTATACATTGTATTCATAGTAAAAGGAGGTTTCCCCCTCAAAGTGGATTGTGTTTGTTGACTTATTATCATTTTTAAGGTGCATGATTCATAATATATGTTGTCAAAGTATATGAACCTAGGGTTTTGCTACTTCAAACAAGTCATCGTGACATGTTCACTATAATTTTTCTTTATGAAGCTTCAAATCGCGAAATTATGAGATAATTGGAGAAATATCAGAGTACTTCTTGTTAAAATTTGATATTTTTTTGTTATAATTCGAAGATATAGACTATGGAAGTTAGGGTTCATGAATTGTCTTGAATCAATTTCAAACAAGAAATATTGGAATTTACACTATAATTTTTTTTTTAGGGACACTTCAAACCAAGAAATTTTTAAGAGATTGAGAAAAGATATTGGTGTACAAATGGTAAAAAATTGGGATTCTGGTTTGCTACAAGTTTGGAGATATACCCTAGGGAAGCTAGGATTTGTGCATAGTCTTGAAATCAGTTTTCAAACGAGTGATCTTGGGATTTTTACTGTAATTTTATTCCAAATAAATTTTAGACTATAAAATTTTCAAGGTTTTGAGGATACATATTCAGGTGACTTGGGTGAAAATTTCACAATCATATTTAAAAAATTGGACATATGACATGCTATACAATTTTATTCTTAGGAAGAGGGAAAAAATCAATAAGTTTTGGGAAAGTTACCATAATTTTCACTTGCACATCAAATTTTGGTGAGACCCGTGGAATTGCAGAGAAGACATATCAAAGTATTATAGACCGAAATTTGATATTCAAAAGGGCTCAAATTTCAAATATATATCAACACAATGATCAACCATCTAGATAATCTAAAAAGTAGGGTTTTGAAATTTACACTTACAATTGGCATAAATTTTGATTGAAGGTATATTTTTAGCGATTGAAAATTTGTGATAAATAGGAAAAATAGGAGAATTATTATTAACTCATACAACTCCTAAGGGCGCTTCAAAAGTTACTTCACCACTTAAACATCTAGAAATATCATCCATGATTGATGAATAAATAGAAGATGTCTAGTATCGGATATACAAGTTAGAAGATCAATTTTCATAGATGAAAGGATCAGTAAAAAAAGTTGAAAAAACTATAGAGGAAACTTAGTGAAGAAATACAAAAAATCACGAATTCTTTGGAAAAGCTTCTCTTAGAGAAGCTTCCTAAAGGAGATATGGAGATCCAAGGAAATTGTGAAATTAAGGATAACAATTGCATTGGAACTCAATCACATATGGGGAGCACAAATATTGAATTGTAGAACCAAACTCATGATTTTTCACTCCATGATCCACATCATCGGGGCTTCAAATTAGCAACAAGGAAATACTTTAATCCAAATATAAATATGAGAAATTTTGATGGTAATGCTCCTATAACAGTCGCATTCTACATGAAGAAATACTTTGATATACACCAAGTGACAATCTTACAAAAGGTAAATATGGCATCCATGTTTTTACAATAATATCAATTTGTATTGTATCAATGGCTTTAAGAAACGAAAAAGGATTGTGTTGTATCTTGGTCTATGTTTACAAAGGAATCGATAGCACATTATGGGTGTTAGTGTCAGTATTTTCATCCTGCTATCAATGATCAAAAATACTCTTTTCCTATCATTTTAGGAGTCCCACTCAGAATTTTTTTATCATTCCATTAAACCATGCAAAAAATTTACTCACTGATGGTAGTTCTAGTCCAATAAACATCACTCCTCCTCAAAAATTCATACTTGTTGGCCCACCTTCATGTCTTGTTGATCATACTTCAGTCATGAAAGTCCATTTCATCATGTCGTTATGACAGTCAGGTCACCATGAAGTCTGGTCACTCAAAGCCTTCATTAGGTCTCTAGGTTTCATTCTCCAAGGTCCAAATAAAACACCATTTCATTGCACAAGGTCATCAAAATTATGATAGTGATCCAAATAATATCCCTTTACCATCTAAAGAGGATTTGCAAGCATGTAAAGATGGTTTCCAAAGTTGTAATTTTGATTTCAAGTGTGAGTTTCATTCCAAAATGTAATTTTATGGTTTTAATATGTAATAATTCTCATGGTTCCCAGTGTTGCAAGTTCAAAGTTACATAAGCCAAAAGGAAGAATTTCAAAGTAATTATGTTTCCAAATCCACCAAGAAGATCAAATCAGAAGATCAAGTTCAAAGGTAAATTGTAAAAGACAAGTCAAGTTTGAGAAAGAAAAAGTGGGTCCTAAGACCAATTTTGAAAATTTAAACAAGGTATAAAGGCCATAAAAGACCAAGGGAAGGCTCATTTTCACTCTCATACATAGATATCTCACTCACCTACACTCCATCTACCTCCCTTGACCTTTTCCCAAGCCCATTCCTCTCGTTTCCCTCACTTTCCTACATACCCTAGCCTATTGCTACACTTTTGACACCTTCCCAGGTTAGGGTTGTGTTTTTCCCTTTTGGACCCCTTCCCCTCACTCATTTCTAGAAATTCCACTTCCCTACACTCTCTAAAATCTATATATATACCCAAAAATTTCCCCAAGAATTTAGACAGCCCCTAACCCCTTCATTCCCCTCCCTCTACAAGGCAGTCCTAAATCCCCTGTTTTGCCTACACCAAACCTTAATTTCCTCTCCCACTGAGCTAGAGTTTGCTATGGAATACGAGACATATGAGCAGAGGAGGAATATGGGAGGTAATTTTAGTAATTATTAGGCCATTCCAAACTCATAAACATCATGTATCCATCATTTTTCAAGAAGTCATTCCAAGGGACAAATCATTTGCCACACATAGGGCCAACGTTTCTTAAAACTATGTTTCTGACCAAACATAGATGAATTTGACAAAAGTGAGAGAGGTTTTTTTCCATAATAGGCCAAGTAAGAAAAAACTCCTTCTGTTTTTACACAGGTGTCATGGTTGTGTATAAATGTCAAATATACAATTGCTATAAGAGGTTTTCTGCATTTTTGGAGTTACCTTGGGAAAATCAACTTTTCTCCCTGTTGGACTATCCATATGACTTTCTTGATGAGTCCAATGATAAATATATAGAAATATATTTCCAATGAACTATCATGAGCTCAATTTGGAGATGAGGAAGACCTACAAAATTTGCCTTCAATATCACACTTCATTTTTTCACCCTCATTATGCACTTTTTGACCAGTCTTGGAAGAATTGATTTTTTAGGGGCTATACTTGATCATTTGCACTGCTTGATAGGTCAATTATGTATCCAAGAGAGATATATTTCTAACGAGCTATCATGAGTTCAATTTGGACACCGGGAAGGCCTTAAAAAGTGGCATGCAACATGGCGTTGTGCCCTTGACCAGTTGTGGGAGAATCACTTTTTGACAGGGAAAATCAAGTCTATCCATAAAAATCAAAGTAGATATGGAAAGTAGACATAATATTATTTCCAAAAAGCCATCCTGAGCCGAATTTGGACACTGGGAAGGCCTTCAAAAGTGGCCTGTAACATGGCACTGCGCCCTTGGCACTAGTGTGGCACCCTTGACAAATGTCTGATTTTTCTCAGTTTTTACTGCAATTTTGATTTTCACTTTGGAAAATGATGATTTTACTTATGTAATTGATGGAATTAAATGTAATTATCATGGTTTTACTGTTACCTAGGGTAAATACATTAGATAAAAACTCATGATGAGGTGCAATGAATTAGTTTGCAAAAAGTGAGGGATGAGTTAGTTTGACCACCCTACAGTCTGGGTATTCAGCTCAGTTTTGGTGGAACTAATCCCCATCTCATGGATTCGACCCCTGAGGCTGGGAGGAGTTTGTTTGAGGCCTATATCATGTAATATTTTAGTCATTTAATAAGTTGGATGTTTGAATATTGATCAGAGATTCTATTGTAATCATTTTGGCAGGAGCTTAATAAAAGTGTTGCAACAATTTATTTGGGATACCTGTGGTATGGTTGTCTATCATTGTTTCTTCTTATGTCTCATTATGTTTGAATGTATTTTCTTCATAATTCATTTCACTTCTATTGTATTATCACTTTCAAGTTGATAAACAAAATTCATCTCACATGCTCTGTTTTGGGAAAGTTTTCATAGTCTGTTCATCTTTCTTTCAGTTTAGGAAGAATTCATCTTTTATGCTCTTCCTAGATCCTCACCTGTCTGAATCATTCCATCCCAAGAACCCTAATGTGCTAGCCTTCCTACCTACCTTTCCCCATTGAATGTACTGTAACCCTAATCCTATTTTCCATGACCTAACCTATTTGACCTAATATCCTCATCCAACAACCTAATCAAATCAAATCAAACCCTTCTGCATTTCATAGCTAGCCTAAAACCCTAATTTATCCAGCTCTCTTGGATGTGACCTTGTGGAGAGACCCCTCTCTGATTTGGTAGGGCTAGATACCAAGCCAAAATATCGGTCTGTGGTTACCTCTGTTGGGATTTCTTCTTCAGCCTTGGAAATTTGGCGGAGTGATAACATACTAGCACCGTTGCTGGGGAATGAAAGATTTATTTTCTGTGGATATACGATAATAAATTTTGGAATTTGATCCTTTGGATGATAGGGTTAAGTTTCAGAAAGGTTGATTCAATAATTGGAGTGGTAATATTGTAGAGCTATCTTCCAGAAGGTATACCAGAGCAAATCCCGATCCTGATCCAGTTGATCCAGTAGATGATCCAGAGAGGATCTTTCGAAGGCATAGATATCAAACTACAAACATTCAGTCAGGACCTGTTCCATTCATAAGATCGGTTTCTTTACCTGATAAGCTACTTTCTCTTGAAGATATACCATATGATCTGAAATTTGAATTATCATTGTTTAAATCCAAGTTTGAAACCTCTTTATCCGACATAGTATTCGATCCTTTAAGATTATTCGAGGTCAATTCATTGTCTGAATTAGACCTTAGTCATCTAAAAGGTTGGTTTTCGAAGAGATTAAGCTCGAATATGACCTTTACATCGAATATTGGATCCAATTCTACCATCAAGAGGAAATTTATGTCTCAACTCAACCTCAAACTCAATCAATTGTAGTTTATTCATGTGCACCTTCGACCTCATCATTCATACCTACCAATTCAGTACCTACAACTTCTGTTCCGTTACCTATCCAACCAATCCCTCCTGTTTTCAATCCAGTACTTCACTCAGCAGGAATCATGGCAAGATTTTCCCCACTTATCTTACCAGCCCAATTGAATGATTTACCTCAGGGTTATGGCCAAAGACTCCCCTTGTTTGATGAAAAATCTACCATATCTGCAAGAAAACATATTGTTAAGGTCATTGACTTCATAGATTTGGAGGAAGTTGATGTTGACAATGCAAATATGAGGATTATAGCCCATAGCTTCTCTGGAGATGTCAAAGTTTGGTTTAGGTATCTCACTGCTAATTCCATTTCCACACCAGACCAGCTCACTGATTTGTTTATAGCCCGGTGGGAGGTAAAGAAAAATCACTTACAGTTGCTTGATGAGTATGAGAACATTAAAAGAAATCTTAATCAATCAGTCCAAGATTTCAATACTCGCTTTAATAGAATTTACAATGCAATTATCGTTGAGATCAAGCCTCCTTCGGGCTTAGCTCTCATACATTATCCAAATGCATTTTATCACGACATGGCTTACCAATTAAGGGAAAGAAATCCAACTACACTGGAAGATATGCAAAAGAACGCAATCAACGTTGAAGAAAATCTGCTAATGCAGAGAGCTAAAGCTAGAAATGAGAGGAGAGCTACTATTAAAGATGAACCATCCACCTCATCTTTCGTTGCTAAGATGGATACTTTGATAAGAAATATTGAACGGATGATTGAAAGGATGTCCCTCACGGAGAGACAACCTGAGGTCAGAAATCCTAACTATAGAAGTCAGCAACAACCTCGGTTAAGGATTAAGCAGAGAGAACAACGGGCTCTTGAACAACCACCACAGCAGCAACAATAAATCAGGACACCCTTGCAATAGAACTATGCTTAAGGAGAAGAAGAAGATGAAGATACAATTGTTGAGGAAAACTTCCTTTTCAAAGCTGATGATCTGCCTATGTTTTTTACCGAAGATGAGGAGTATTTTGAAAAGAAATATCAACCTAAAGATGAATATTTTATCCTTGCTAATGATCGTGAATTAGAGACTGAATCAGATGATTACCAGTGGGTGTACTTGAATGCACTTAGTTCACAAAATAGGCAGATGTCATTGAGGAGCAGAGATGTGCCGATTAATCCCATTCAGAAGAGAGCATCTCAGCAGAAAGACACTCAAACAAGGCAGAATCCTCTGAACAATCAAAGTAAGAGAAAAGAGCCTCTGATCACAAATTAGAACAAAGAAAATCAGCCATCCACGAGTTCAAAAAATAAGGAAAAGGACAATCAGAAGAAATAAATTCCATCAAAGGAACATGTTGGACAACGAGACATCATTATTAAAGAGGTAGACAAAACTAGTCCCTTCAGTTTATATACAAAATTTTCAAAGTTAAAAGTGTCTATTATTTTAACCAAGCTTGTTAAGAATAACCAATATAAGTCCCATGTTGCCAAGATGCTTAAAGTAGATCCTTTGTCCGACATGGTAAATGTCGAAGATGATCAACCCGAACTCATTTTTGGTCCTGCTATTGATGATCAATTAGAAGATAGCGAGGTTCCTACTTTTTACTTGAGTCTAAGAATCCACCAGGGAATTTTACATAATTCCATGTTAGACTCTGGATCCTCCCACAATCTAATGCCAAAATCCATAATGGAGAAGTTGGGCCTTGACATCAATCGTCCCTACCATGACTTATACTCCTTCGATTCAGGTAGAGTCCGCTGTATTGGCCCGATTAAAGATTTGGTAGTCTCCCTAGAGAAGATTCCAGAAAAGAATGTTCTAATGGATGTGGTGGTAGCTGACATACCGCCACGCTTTGGAATTCTGCTGTCAAGATCCCGGGGGGGAAAACTACGAGGCACATTGCAATTAGACTTTTCTTATGCAACTATCCCTATTTTCGGGCAATTGAGAAAATTTTACCATGAAACTAAGATGAAATATATGATCACAAGCAAAGAAAAGCCTAACAATCATCCGATAAACGTTGTACATACATATTTAGAGTCATTCATTGTATTTAATGACAACGGCTTAAATGATGTAGATAGCCAACTAGTAGATGTAGAATATGTTCTAGAGATCCATAATTGTATTAAAGAAGCTATAGCAAAAGAAAAGATGAATCTGCCTATCTCATTAGAACAAAAATCAGAGAAAGCATTGAAAAATTCAGAATAGCAATCAGAGGAAGTAGTGAAAGACCCAGAACAACCATTGGATAAAGTAGAAGAAATTCTGAAAAAGCATGAAGAGACAGTTCATAAAATTGAGCCAAAATAGAAATCAGAGTTTCAACATTTGGAGAATGAGAATGGTTCATGGTCCATGGACTTTAATGGTGCCTTGGGGAAAGATGGGGCAAGCATTGGAATCTGGGTCCACAACCCTTTTCATCAGCAGAATAAGGTCCCTACAAATGTTAGGTTGTGCTCTTATAAATTAGCTTTTGATTGCACAAACAATGAAGCCGAGTATGAAGCACTGATTACTGGATTAAAGATCTTGAAGTAACTGGTTGCAAGAAGGATTGCAGTGTATCGTGATTCAAAACTTGTGATCAGGCAAATTAAAGGTGAATATCAAGCTAACCATTCTCGAATGAGACAATATAGGAATGTTGTACTTGATATTTTGAAAATGTTTCAGGAGTGTATACTTACAGTGGTGCCAAGGAATCAAAATCTCATGGAAGATTCATTGGCTAAAGCTACAAGCAATTTCAAAATCCCCATCTTTTCAAACAGAAAATTTGAGATTCATGTGAAGCATCGACCTACTCTTCTCAATAACTTGCGATATTGGCAAGCTTTCTGGGATGATAAGAAGATAAACAACTTTCTCCAAGGTGAAGAAGAATTTGAGAATTGTTATATAGATCAAATTTCTGATAAAGATGACCAAGATATTGAAGTAACTTAGATGGATATACTACAGCTGAAAGACAACAATATTCCAAAAGGTCTCATACCTTTGGAAGAATTGTTTCATTAATATGACGTAGCAAGGAAGCGTACATTGATGCCTATGGAAAAGGGTGTTGAAGATATAAATATTGGGACAACTGACAAACCAAAGATGGTGAAACTATCCAAGTCCTTATCTTCCGAGGTAAAGGCTGAATATGTTAAATTACTTTCTGAATTTTCTGATGTTTTCGCATGGGAATATGCAATTTAAAGGTGTATTAAAAGAACATCATTCATCACACTATTTTGATCAAGTCTGATCAAAAGCCCTTTCGACAAAAGTTGAGAAGGATAAATCCTAGATTGCTGCCATGAATTGAAAAAGAGGTAAATAGACTTTTCAAGTCTGGTATCATTGTCCCAATCAGATTTCAAATTTGGTCCCAGTGAGAAAGAATACCGGAGAAATCTGGCTCTACATAGATTTCAGAAACTTGAACAAAGTGTCCCTCAAGGACAACTATCCACTTCTGAAGATGGACCATATACTTCAAAGAGTTTTTGGTTCTTCCCGAATGTCACTGTTGGAGGGTTATTCAAGCTATACCAAAATTTTGGTGCACGAAGATGATCATGACAAGACGACATTTACTACACCTTGGGGCACCTTCAAATATGCCAAAATGCCATTTGGTTTGAAAAATGCAGGGGCCAAATTCTAGCGGGCCATGGACATAAGAATTTGCCAATGAAAAAGATGCTTTCTTGGTTGTTTACTTAGATGATTTGATAGTGTTTTCACGTTCTGATGATGAACATTTGCACTATTTGAGAATTGTTTTCGAGAGATGCAAGAAGTTTAGAATATCTCTCAACCCAAAGAAAAGCCTTTTTGCCATGGAGGAGGGAAAACTCCTTGGTCACATCATCTCCAAGGATGGGATCGAGATTGACCCTTCCCATGTTTAAGAAATTCAGTAGATTGATTTCCCTCGCAAAAAAAAGGAAGTATAAGCATTCAACGGTAAGATGAATTTCTTACGTAGATCCATTCCTAATTTAGCAGAGCATCTTAGAGAATTGAAAAATATGTTGAAGAAAGATAGTGATGTGAAGTGGTCTGAAGATGCCCGAAAATATTTCCATTCAGTTAAGTTTTCCTTGACTACTGCCCCGATTTTGATAGGTCCTAATTATACTAGTGATTTCATAATATTATCATTTGCTTCTGAGCACACTATGGCAGCAGTCTTGAAGCAGAAAAGGGATAAAACAGAGCTACCAATTGCATTTTTCAGTCGCAATATCAGAGATGCATCCCTTCGCTACAACATCATAGAGAAACAGGCTCTGGCTTTGGTTAAAGTGCTGAAAGATTTCAGAGTTTACATATTACATTCACACACTCTTGCCTATGTACCTAATGCAGTTGTGAAAGAAGTTCTCATGTAGACAAACCCAAAGGGTAGGAGAGGAAGATGGATAATAGCTTTACTGGAGTATGACCTTGAGATCAAGCCCACCAAGCTGATCAAAGGTTAGGGCTTAGCCAAGATCATGGCTGAGTCAAATCTTCTTGCTCTTGACATCAACTTGATTTCAGATTTGTCTGAAAATGAAGAAGAAGTGAATATCATTTAGGTATTCGATATCTTTTTGTCATCTCCACGATATTCTGATATTGTTTATGTTTTGCAACACCTAAACCCTCCTATAGGCATGACTAAGAGTCAAGGCATATCTTTTGTTATTGAACTATTTGGTCAAAGAAGAATCTAAGGAAGTGATGAATGACTTCCACAAAGGAGATTGTGGGGGCCACCTATATTGGAAGACCACAGCCGATAAATATTGAGAGCAGGATATTATTGGCCAACACTTTTTGCAGATGTTTACAAAGCAATAATGAGCTGCCATGAATGTCAATTTTTTCAGGGTAAGAGAAATCTTCTCCTGTTACCTCTTCAACCTATTTCAATACATGCACCATTTCAGCAGTGGGGCCTAGATTTATAGGCAAGATTCACCCAGCATCATCCGCACAACATAAGTGGATATTGACAGCAACAGATTACTTCACAAAGTGGATCGAAGCGATCCCAGCTAGGCAAGCAACAGATTCTGTCATCATTCTGTTTTTAGAAACTAATATTTTGTCCCGTTTTGGTTGCCCTACTAAGATTATCACAGATAACGCAACAACATTCAAGTCTAAGAAGATGACTGAGTTTTGTGATAGATATAACATTAATTTGGGACACTCTACAATGTACTACCCGCAAGGTAATGGATTGGCGGAGTCCTCTAATATACCCTTGATCAGTATCATTAAGAAGATGTTAGAGGTGAATAGAAAGAATTGGCATAATAATTTGATCAATGAATTATGGGCAAATCGGGTGAGTAATAAGAATTTTATTGGTATGTATCATTTTCAAGTTGTATATGGTGTCGATACTATGTTTCCTTCATCATTAGCAGTCCCAGTAATGAAATTGCTGCAAGAATCAGGGACTGAGGAAAATGACATATAACGTCGTATTAATCAAATGATACACCTTCCAAAAACAAGGGATGGAGTATTTCAGAATACTTCAAAACTTCATGTCAGGATAAAGAATATCTATGATAGGAAAACTAAGGAAGACAACTCCAAGATAGGAGATGTGGTACTCCACTGGGATGCTAGAAATGAAGAGAAGGGTAAGCATGGTAAATTTGAGAATTTATGGAAACGGCCATATCAGATTTCAACTTATCGAGGACATAATGATTATCATCTTGAGGAGATGAATGGACAAGAGTGTTTAGGATGACCAGTTAATGGTAGGCTCCTAAAACACTATATTTTCTGAAACAAATTTCTCGACCAGTTTTCTATTTCATTGTAAATATTAGTTACATTTTCTGCAAGTGTGAAGTAGAAAAGCACTATCGTTCGGAGCCCGAAGTGAAGGCCATAGAGGTTCATTGACTTTCTGCCATTTTCAAGTTCATTTTTCAGTCAAGTAAGTCAAGTCTTGAGTCATTTATTCAGTCAATTTCAAGACAGTTAAAAGTTAGTTTGTGTCATTTGAGTTGTTAGCATTTATTCATGTTTTTCAGTTTGAGTTTTTGACCGTATTGGCCCACATGGTTAGGCACTTGGTCTACGATGTTCTTGACACCTCGAAGGAGCTTCCATCCCCAATAAGGCCAATGTTAGTGTTAGTATTTGCATCCTGCCATCAACTATCAAAAATACTCTTTTCATATCATTTTAGGAATCCCACTCAGATTTTTTTTATCCTTTTATTAAATAATGCGAAACATTTACTCACTAATGGTAGTCCTAGTCCCAAAAACATCACTCCTCCTCAAAAATTCATACTTTTTGGACCACCTTCATGTCTTTTTTAGCATACTTCAGTCATGAAAGCCCATTTCATCATGTCATTATGACAATCAGGTCACCATGAAGTCTGGTCACTCAAAGTCTTCATTAGGTCTCTAGGTTTCATTCTTCAAGGTATAAATAAAACACCATTTCATTGCATAAGGTCAGAAAAATTATGAGAGTGGTCCAAATAATATCCCTTTACCATTTAAAGAGGATTTTAAAGCATGTGAAGATGGTTTCCAAAGTTGTAATATTGATTTCAAGTGTGAGTTTCATTCCAAAATGTAATTTTGTGGTTTTAATATGTAATATTTCTCATGGTTCCAAGTGTTGCACGTTCAAAGTTCCATCAGCCAAAAGGAAGAGTTTCAAATTCATAATGTTTCCAAATCCACCAAGAAGATCAAATCAAAAGATCAAGTTCAAATGTAAATTGTAAAAGATAAGTCAAGTTTGAGAAATAAAAAGTGGGTCCTAAGACCAATTTTGAAAATTTAAACAAGGTATAAAGGTCATCAAAGACCAAGGGAAGGCTCATTTTCACTCTCATCCATATATATATCACTCACCTACACTCCATATACCCCCCTTGACCTTTTCCCAAGCCCATTCCTCTCATTTCCCTCACTTTCCTACAAACCCTAGCATATTGCTACACTTTTGACACCTTCCTAGCTTAGGGCTGTGTTTTTCTCTTTTGGACCCCTTCCCCTCACTCATTTCTAGAAATTCCACTTTCCTACACTCTATAACATCCATCTATATCTCCCAAAATTTCCCCAAGAATTTATACAGCCCCTAACCCCTTCATTCCCCTCCCTCTACAAGGTAGTCCTAAATCCCCTATTTTGCCTACACCAAACCCTAATTTCCTCTGCCACTGAGATATGATTTTCTATGGAATCAGAGACATATGAGAAGAGGAGGCATAAGGGAGGTAATTACAGTAATTATGAGTCCATTCCAAACTCATAAACATCATGTATCCATAATTTTTCAAGAAGTCATTCCAAGGGACAAATCATTTGCCACACATAGGGCCAACTTTTCTTCAAACTGTGTTTTTGACCAAACATATATGAATTTGACAGAAGTGAGATAGGTTTTTGTCCATAATAGGCCAAGGAATAAAAAAATCATTCATTTTTTACACATGTTTCATGGTTTTGGAGAAATGTCAAAAATATAGTTGCTACAAGAGGTTTTATGCACTTCTGGAGTTACCTTGGGAAAATCACCTTTTCTCCCTGATGGAGTGTCCAAATGACTTGCT
Organism: Pinus albicaulis; assembly: GCA_034641835.2. Classification (NCBI taxonomy): domain Eukaryota; kingdom Viridiplantae; phylum Streptophyta; class Pinopsida; order Pinales; family Pinaceae; genus Pinus; species Pinus albicaulis. The sequence continues at coordinate 574,275,344 of CM076575.1, read as the reverse complement.
TGATGATTCAAATGATAACGAGACAGAAATATATTTCGAATGAGCTATCATGAGCTGAATTTGGAGTTGAGGAAGGCATCCAAAAGTTTCCTGCAAGAGCACACTCCATTTTTGCACCCTCATTCTGCACTTTTTGACTAGTCTTGGGAGAATTGATTTTTTTATGGGCTATACTTAATCATATGTAGTGATTGATAGGTCCATTGTGTAGCCAAGAGAGATATATTTCCAACGATATATCATGATCTCAATTTCTACATCGGGAAGGCCTTCAAAAGTGGCCTGCAACATGGCGTTGCACCCTTGGCACTGGCGCTGTGCCCTTGAACAGTTGTGGGAGAATCACTTTTTTACAAGGAAAACCAACTCCATTTAGTAAAATAAAGGTATATATGGAAATTAGAAAGAATAGGATTTCCAAAAAGCCACCCTGAGCCCAATTTGGAACTCGGGAAGTCATTCAAAAGTGGCCTGCAACATGGCGCTGCGCCCTTGACAAATGTTTGATTTCTCTCAGTTTTTACTAAAATTTTGATTTTCACTTTGGCAAATGATGATTTTACTTATGTAATTGATGGAAGTAAATGTAATTATCATGTTTTATCTATTACCTAGGGTAAATAAATTATATAAAAACTCATGATGAGGTGTAATGAATCAGTTTACAAAAAGTGAGGGATGATTCAGTTTGACCACCCTACACTCTAGGTATTCAGCTCAGTTTTGGTGGAACTGCTCCCCATCTCATGGATTCGACCCTTGAGGCTAGGAGGATTTTTTTTGAGGCCTATATCATGCAATGTTTCAGTAATTTCATAAGTTGGAATCTGTTGGATGTTGGCATATTGATCAAAGACTCTATTGTAATCATTTTGGTAGGAGCTTAATAAAAGTGTTGCAGCTATTTCTTTGGGATACCTGTGGTATGGTTGTCTAGAATTGTTTCTTCTTATGTATTATTATGTTTTAATGTATTTTCTTCATAATTCATTGCACTTATATTGTATGATCACTTTCAAGTTGATAAACAAAATTAATCTCACATGCTCTGTTTTGGGAAAGTTTTCATAGTCTGTTAATCTTTCTTTCAGTTTAGGAAGAATTAATCTTTTATGTTCTTCCTAGCTCCTCACATGTCTGAATCATTTCATCCCAAGAACCCTGATGTGCTAGCCTTCCTACATACCTTTACCCATTGAATGGATTGTAAACCTAATCCTATTTTCCCTGACCTAGCCTATTTGACCTAATATCCTCATCCAACAACCCAATCAAATCAAATCAAACCCTTCTACATTTCATAGCTAGCCTAAAATCCTAATTTATCCAACCCTCTTTGCTATTACCTTGTGGAGAGATCCCTCTCCGATTTGGTAGGGCTAGATACCAAGCCAAAAATATTGGTTTGTGGTTACCTCTGTTGGGATTTATTCTTCAGCCGTAGAAATCTGGCAGAGTGATAACAATGTGGATATGATGAACAATAAATTATTTATTCAATTGGTAAATATTCAACAAAAAGGGCCTCGGAGGGAGGGGGGGGGGGGGGGGGTGGGCGCAACTCAATTGGTTAATTCACATTTTGTGAAATCGTGGAAACAGGGTAACCTGGGCACAAATTCCCCCTGTAGCGAGCCCGATTTACGTTAAGGAGGACATAGCGTAAACCCTCGAAGGTTTACTAGTAGTTATGAGTTAGGCGACCTATTGGGTTCCTTAGGAGGGAGGGGGGGTGGGCGCAACGCAATTGGTTAATTCACATTTTGTGAAATCGTGGAAACAGGGTAACCTGAGCGCAAATTCCCCCTGTAGCGAGCCCGATTTACGTTAAGGAGGACATAGCGTAAACCCCCGAAGGTTTACTAGTAGTTATGAGTTAGGCGACCTATTGGGTTCCTTAGGGTATATATATATATATATATATATATATATATATATATATATATATATATATATATATATTGCATTTTCTTTTGCCTTTACCTCCTCTGTTGTTGCAATATTGGGCCTTGGCCACCAATGATAACCAATGCAATTGGCTTTACAAAGGTCTAGTTACAAGGCACATTCAACAATTCCAAAATTTAAGTATTAGGATAAATAACATTTAAGAGGATGATTTGTTAAACCTATTTATGGGAACTTTAAAGGAGAGCATCCAACATGAGGTATGTCTCTTTGATCCTAAATACCTAGTGCATGCTTTCATTGTGACAAAGAAAGTTGAAAGTAAAAATATGACTACTAGAGGAGTGGTCACTAACAACTTTAGAGAAGATCATTCTCTCTCTCCTAACCTCTCTCAAGTGATGAGGTTGACACCTAAAAAAATGGATGAAATCAGAAAAAAGAGTCTATGTTTAAATTGTGACAACAAGTACAGTAATTATTCTATATAGACCATGAAAAGGAAGAAGATCAAGAATTGGAACCACCATAACGTCTAGAGCTAGAAGAGACTACTCCAAAAATATCGTGTCATGTTGATCCAGATTGGATCACTATATAATTTTCCATCCATATTTATGCTCTCATATTGGAAAAATTAAATGAATCAACTTACAGGAGAAGTTTTATAGGTGAGACCCAGTTTGGATAATTTCGGTCATAAACCTTTTAAGACCAATTTAAGGCCTTAAATGACATTTTTTGGGGTAAATATTTCTTGCCAAAGTAGTGGTCCCTGTGAAGATATTATATATTCATAATCCCCTCAATGGTACAAGAATTCATCGATCGACATTTGGATGTAAAAGTTATGCCTCTCAGAAGTTGACCTATTGTGATTGACCACCATAATTTGAGAGGATGCCACGTCAACCCCCATTGTTCATGGAAAAGGGACTATCCACATAAATACTATTAAGGATAATGTAGAATGGTCAAATTTGTAACTAATGTTGAGAGTTAAAGGAGTCAAACTTAACCCCTAGTTGGCTATTAAATTATATTATATTTGGTCTATTAGTAGGAATATGTTGAGCTGCCTTTTTGTCTATATTTTTACGATTTTTTATTAGATAATTTTACGATTGTACCTAGTATTTTAATCTGTTTTATCTTATTAAGTTGATGATTAGAGGCATTTATAATTAAATTATAAATTCTCGTTATAAATTAAATTGAATAAGTGTTTTGTGTAATAGTCTCGTTAATAAATGCCTTCTTGATGACAGGTGGTGGCAGATTCTCTATCCTTGGCAAAACCGGACATGACTCATGTATGGTGGATTGTGCTTCAACTTTGAGAATGTTGAGAAAATGATGAATGCTATTTTGTTGATAATGTTTAAATATGTCATGAGTTCGATTCATCGCACCTTCGTTGTCACAATTTTTTTTTTCTCTTGCAAATCACTAGCTTTGAAGGAACACTCGACAAGGATCACACCAACATTCATTTTCGAAGAAGTTTATGGTGAAACCCATCGTTTTGTCTATATTTTGCTATACAAAAAGGGGCGTTCTTTTCTTATGGTCGAATAGGTAGTGGTAAAACATCACAGATTTTCCTTTGCAACGTAGGGTCACTCTGCAACATGTTTCCAGAAGGAATTCACTAACGACATAGAGAGCATAAGAGCAACTATGAGAGGTTTGGTAACAGATTCCCTGTACATACACTATGACCTCGCTCAACTCTTCAGAATGGTTGTCACCGAGGCTAAGAAGTCTCGTTCTCAGTCTTGAACTCTCAGAGTGATTCTTATATAGTGCAGATCTTCTGTAATGCCTGAATATCCAACTCACTGTCCACAGGAAGTTTACGATGCTCTTTTTGATAAATTAAAGCGTACTACTGAACATGAGGGAATTTATGCACTTCTGGTCCTTCGCTGCATCAACGAAGTCAGATGGGCAATTAGAAATGACGGACAGGAAAAAGACATTGATCTCATCACTTCTGATTCATATTTGCAACAACAGGGAGCTTGTAGATTTAATAAATTTCTTTCGCCTCAGCCTCACAATGCATCAATTACTGAATTCGGGGTAGTCGGAGGTGGAGTCACTCTTAATAAAAATGCCTTTGAAAATGCCATCTTCTACCTCCGATCCTTTGCTGACAAAGGTGGTGCCCAGCTATTTGTTCCTATAGGTAGATTATTGACAGTAAGCTTCAACCTCACACGCCACTTGACACTAAATCTGGATTCAGAATTTGTCTTTTACCTTAATCCGTCTCGTCATCAAGCACTTATAACGCAAATGGAACGTGACTGCAAATTTTTGGAATCTGAGAGAATTATGGACTATAGTCTTTTACTTGGCGTTCACCTGCGTAGCTCTTGGAGCCAAGAACGCACGTGAATGATGGTTTGTAGATGCCGGCCTCATCCGCTGTATGCGTGGTGACAGATAATGTGTGGCTTACCTGCTTGCTGAAACAAAAATCGTAATCTTGGATTGAAGTTTGCTAGACGTGCGTTGCCTCTACGAACAAGGCATGATGATCATATTATTCTAGAAGTTGGGATCAACCCAAATCAAACTTTAATTGGGAAGAAAATATTCTCATTCCGATTTTTCCCAAATCGTATTAACTAAAAATCTTAATTTATGTTTTTTTTGTAAATATCGATTTTTAAATTAGAAGTAGCGTTGCTGTTATATATATGACGGAGAGTGTTGTGTGCAGGGTAGGAATAAGGCGTTCGTCCATCAATTAGATAGATATATATTTCCCAGAAGCAGAAATTTAATCCACCATTCAGATGCAGAGATGTAATTAGGGGGGTTCGTCCATCAATTAGAGAGGGCACAGATGAAGTTAATCCGTGATTTAGACAGCAGGGATGTAATTAGGGAGTTAGTCCGCTATTTAGATAGGGGAAATTTCTCAAATGTAAGGTAGAATTTCCCAAATATAAAGTTGAATTTCTCAAATGTACAACCATCATCGAATTTTGCAGGAGGTAATGGAGACCGGAAACTGTTGTGTGTAAAACTAGAATTGTTGTGCCGGACTTGTATAAATCGATTTTCCAGATGCTGTTTCAGGAATAGATGATTGCCTTCAAGTTGCAGATATGAGAAGAAGCATTTTCCCTATGATTCATTTTTTTATTTTGTATTTGATGTTTTAAATCTTTCCTCAGTTGCAGCAAGCAAGCTTACTCCAGGCGTGGTAGGGCCCACCACCTCTGGAGTTAAGCTTGATCAATCAACATAGGCTAATTAGATGCGTGTGATTTTAATGTTTCATGTTTCTGTATGAATGTGTTAATTTTTGGTAGGTGTGGTTCAACTCCAAATAATTTCAGTCATCTTTGTATTGCGCAAGTTAATTTTCTAAAGAACTATTACTCATTACATAATTTGCTTTTGAGTTGCAATATATTTTCCTCTTAATAAAATCGGATGCAATGGGAGCATAGGAATACAACGATTTTGGAATGTGAATATGGAATTAGAACGTATTTTAATAGTTTTAATTTGAATATGGAATGAGAACAGATTTAATGCTTTGAGTTTGAGTTTGTTTGCGTTACCTAATTTCTCTGAACATTTGCAGGACTTTATAATGAGCATTTGATTTGTTTACGCATGACTTCACCTAGTAATTAGATCTCTTTTTAATTAGAGTTTCTCTTATTTTTAAAGTATAATCATTTATTTATAAGCGCAAGTTTGAGTGTGGATTTAATTGTGCAGGTAGCATGTAATATTCCAAAATAGGAACAACACAGTAAGCCTGCTGAAATAATGCACTCCTGGGAGATTGATGCACAGAAATGAGTTTACAGCCCTTCGATCCCTTAGATCAGCAGATCTGGGGTCTATATCCAAAAGGGGAGAAAAAACAAATCAAACTAGGTGTGGTAAACAGATCTCCCACCACCTAGTCTAGTTGAAAACACCCTACAAGAGGGGCTGCAGCTATGCACAACAAACTGCTTCAGAAATAATGCAGTCTTGGAAAGCATGAGCAGGAGGCCATAAAATAAGATCAACTTATGAATATACAATAGCAAATCAGAATTACAATGAAGCTCTTTCAATATACAGTAGAATACAGAAGACAACAGAGCAAGAAATCTTCAGAAAAGAAGGTTGCAACACATGTATAAACTGTAAAATGGCTCAACAACATTATTTTAAGGAGTTGCAGGAGCTGAACATTACATATTAGATCTAGGACAGATCTGTGGACAAAACATCAGATCCATTTCAGATCTGGAAACTAGAAATTCCTATTTACAAGATCCCCTTGGGGTTTTGACCAAATCATGCTTTAAAAAGAGTAGATCTGAGTTTTAAGTTGCAGATCTGAAAAATGCTTCAGAAATTTCTGAAGATGACTTTACATTAAAATAGATCAGATCTAAACATAACATGGATCAACAAGCTAATCCATGGATCACCAAGGTGAAAGGAAAAGCCCAGCACCAAAGATCTCTCATAAAAAATGGGGTCAAAACACCCTGGAAACCCTCTACTGCAAATAATGCAGTTCCTCAATGAAAAACATGTTGTAGCTTAATTAACAGAGTTTTCCTTATGCCAAGATACAATTTTGAAGCTCAAACAATGGATGCACTCTTCCAGGAGGTTAAATGACACACTCACTGAGAAGAGCCATCAATACAAGCTAGATCTAAGTAGATCTAGAATCCCACTTGCTGCAGCCTACAAAAGCAAACAAACCCTCACTGGATCTGCGTTGCAATTGGAAGTAGAGCTTGGCCCAAATCCTGATAGTGGATCAATTCAGCAAAAACTCCTCCAAGAATTCTCAATGGAAGAGGTGAAATCCCTGCATAGGAACTCTAAGTTCTAAGCAGCACAATTCTCCACTAAACAACAGAGAATAGTATTTGTCTAAACAGACAAGATACTCAGAAATATAATCAATCAACAACCTTCTCTTGCTGCCTTCCCCTTCCTTTTATAAGATGAGAGCCTTTGCAAACCCTAAACCACCTTGATGAGTTAGCTCCTTTCACATGGGGGGCCTCCTTCGAGAAATGCGTTGTCCCTTTATGAGGTACATTGAATCTAGACAACGCTGTAGATTTGGTCAAGGTTGACCCAGTCTCACAGCTCAAACCCCTTTCACACCTGCAAGTGATTTAATTACATGGCCCTGATTTATCCTTGTTCATATGGGCATTGATTTATTCATTCTTTTCTGGAGTTTTACATGTCCTCTTTTATTCATTTATTCATGCAACAGAAAGTAAAACAAGAATGCATATTCCTCTTAGCTCAGGCTAAGTAGGAATATTACATTAGTTTTCAATTATTGAGTGACATGATTTTGATTTAGTTTTCATTATGAGTTGCATGCTTTCAAAGAGTGAGTTTGTTTTTGAATAATTTGTTTCACCTAGATTAAAATCTTTAAATAGAAGGTTTATCATAGATTATTTGTAATGCAATTTTTAATAGAATATTTTAAGTGTTATTTTATATGAAGCAAAGTAGTTTTCTTTTAGAAATAGTTAAGATTGTCTTTTGTTAATTTGGAATCTTGAATTTGTTATAAAAATTAGTTCCAGTTAGTTTGAATTTTGAATTTATTATTAGGATAATGTGTGTTCTTTTGGTTATCTCCAGTTTAGTTTCAAGATGGTTAAAGGAGTTAATAGATTAGGCTTTTCAAGATATCATAGGAGATTTAAAAAGTAGAATTCGAGTGCGAGAATGATTGAGGATTGCCTTGAATTTCATTATAGCTTAATTGCAGTATGGAGTTTGCTTGATAAGAATTAGTTCAGTAAGTTTCATTTTCAAGGTTGTTTATTTGCGAGCAAATGTGTGTTTCATTCCCGTATCTAGTTTATCATTACAAAGGAATATATTTATACTCTAACCATTAAGTTGAGCCAATACGCAGTACAACTCGCATTTACGACTCCTGAATTTATAATTAATATTGAGAGGTTTAATCCGACAATTAAGCTGCCCAACATTTTGGCGTCGTTGTCGGGGAGTTGTATTTTGGCTCAGGTAAATTTTCTCACAAAGTTTCAAGGATATTGCAGGACATCAGAGGGTGAAGAGTGTACGGTAAGACGTGAGTGAAGAGCCACGCATCCACTATTGTGGGGTTGCTCCAAAGTCTGGCCATCTTTCTCATCTCTTGAACTTTTATTTCCTTTCCTGTAGAAGCAGGCTTTAGACATTTAATTTCCAAATTGCTTTTCTTTTCATAGATTAAATAGTACTTTGATTCAGCATTTTCATTTTATAAGTGTGGTGAGATTTTTTAGCCGATATCTTTTGAATCCAACCTTCAAACGTTATATCATTTTTGGGGTACTGTAAGAACACTTGTGTATTAATCCATGTGATGACAGAATGTGCCAGCTGACTTGTTGAGAAAAAGAATATGGTATTTTGAGGAATCATTCAATGAAGAGTTTTTATGCTGCTATAGAGACAGACAAGTCATCCAATGAAGAATTCACAAGTGCAGAATTTAATACTTTGCTTGAACATAAATTTAATATATTTAAATATTTGATTTCGAAATTGGATGATTTGCAGGAACAAGAGAAGGATGAAGAACCATTGCTCATCGTTTGTGCCAACTGTAGAAAGAAGCACTTCCTTGGAAAGTGTCCGCTTAGCGGTCTGGAAGTTTGCAAGATTTGCGAAGACGGTCATGCGACCGAACATTGCCCATCACTACCACAATTACGAAAGGTACTCAGGGAATCAAGTAAGGAATCGAATCAACTGCTAGGTATAAATCAAAACCCAACACCATGTGATACTTGGAGTAATGCTTATTTTCCTGAGCAGGTTCCTCGACATGTTTATAATCCTGTAGCTTCATGGAAAACTTTTAATCCTCCTCCAATTGAATATCCTACTTCATGGCCGCAGTGGCCCTCATCCTCGAGCCAGATATCTCCATCGCCTCAAGAATCGTTTGGATCCTTATCTCTAGGGCAATCTCCCATGCAAATTCAATCATATGAGCACCCATAACAACCTCAATTTCTTTCCAATACACCATTAAGTTATGCTCCTCCATGGTCTGAGCTGTATGTGCAACCTTACCCTAACCCTCATCCATACCCTAACCCTAATCCATATCCTAGTCTTAATCCAAACCCTAATCCATACCCTAGACCTAACCTTAATCCATACCCTAGACCTAACCCTAATCCACACCCTAGACCTAAACCTAATTTTAATTTAAAACCTAGACCTAACCCTAGTCCAAAGCCTAATCCCAATCCAAATCCAAACCTCAGTCCAAGCATTAACCAAAACCCTAGCCCAAACCACATCCTAAACCCTAATCTAAACCATCAGGTTGCAAAACAGTTTGAGCCACCTATTCTTTCCATTGATTCCCCTATTGATCAAAATGCTACATCTTCCATGTTGGAAAAGGGAATGAATATGGGCACTGCCCCCATTACTGCAAAACATTCACCCCGGGAAGATGTAATTCAAAGACCACCAGAGGAGAAATATTTCATTGGAACTTATTCTAAAAATGTTATTGAAACTCAAAACCCTAGAATCTCTCTCAACCATTCTTGTCAATTTGAAAAGCAGATATTTGAGCCTGAACTTGAGGGATTTACCTTTTGTCTTTCACCCGATCCTTTTTGCCTCCAAGAAAGTGAATATCAAACTGTTGAAGACTTGCATCAGTTGGAGAATCATAAATATGTGGATTCCATTGAATCCTGGTTTCGAGCATAAATCAAGCCATCTTATTTCCTCTACATTCCGAAACTCTTGGTACCATATCAATTGAAGCAACTGGTTTCTCATGCTTTCGTATGTCTTGAAGTCTATTCTTTAAAACTAAGTGTGAGTATAATCAACATTTTGTTACGCACATGGCTTCATTGGAAGTACTCCTATACTTAAACAAGAGTCTTTCGCCTCTTAAAATAGGGTACGAGAATAAATGAATAAAGCTGTTATAATGCTATTAGGGTTTTGAATTTTAAATCACGGTTGTTAAAACTAATTTTGATCCACATTAGTTGTTAACACACACATTTGTGACAAATCTTGTTGAGTACAATTCACTCTAATACCTCATGATTTTGCAAAAGTAACCATGATTAATCACTCTAATAAGTTGTCATCTAGGATATATATTTTCAGTTTCCCTTAGAAGGTACTATTGGAAAACCCCTATGGTGGATCACTCTTGCAAAGATCATAATGAGCTATTCGGGAGAACACTAGCATTCTTAACTCAAGGAATCTTTCAGTCATTGTCTGGGATATCTTTAAAAAGTCCTTAGGGTAGAGGAATTAGCCAACAATGATTAGTCATTAAAAACTTTTCATGCCATCATGTACTCTTAAGGAGTAGATCTGTCTCCCCACTTATTAAGTAACCTTTAAGTTTAATCATAATCAGAGCTTACAAAGATTTAGGGAAGGATAAGAGGTCTCGTGATGAGCCGACCTACCATGATCATGAGACCTAACATGCATGACATTACTGCTACTGGTCACCAAGCTAGAGTAATGGCTTTCAGCCAAAAAGCTGGAAGACAAGAGGTCTCATCACGACCTGACTTGTTCATTCATGTTACTTCTTGTGAGTGGCACTGCCATCAGCTGGTTACCAAGCCAGGACAGTGGCCTTCATCTAAAAATTCAAATAAGAAAACTTCGAATCTATATCTAGTAAGTGGGATATTGACATTTCGCTAGGTTAAAGACATCCCTGCCAAGGTTATGGACACCTGCGGGCAGCAGGGCCATGTCTGTGGTATTAAAGTTAATTGCATACTTTGATTTGCTGGGTTATCCTTCTCTTTCCCTAAGACTCATCATTTTTCTTGGACAATGGTTTTAAGACAATTTGAACATGATGCTTTGAGTTCTATCTTTAAAAAAAATCAAGAATCTTTAATGATGTTGTACCCTTAGTGGAGGTAATTCTTTGTACTAGATTAAGAGGAAATTTAGTTTTGAATCCGGATGACAACGAAATTTAGAGTGTTCAAATAAAGAGGTTGCTGATTGGTATCATAACTCACTTTAATTTTCAAGGTATTTAGAGTGATGAATTACTTAATGAAGATTACTCACAAGGTGTTGGTTGTTGACAATGCGTATTGATTGTAGTTGCCTCTAAATATGTGCTGCATAACCTAGGTACAATATTATTATCGTAGGTGCAGGAATATTGTGTTAGTATTTTTGAAATTGCACCTCTTCAGTGAAATTTGATTCTTATCATAAGACTTTGGGCAGAAACAAAATAGGGAATTCATTTGGGACAAGGCAACAAGTATATGTAACACTCTTTTCCCCATAATGTCTACTTTCAGTACCTGATCTTGTTTTATCATTTCACATGATTTTAGCTGTTAAAGTAATAGTAATAAAAATGTTGCGGGCGAATGAATGCATTACAATACATCAGGAATCTTCATCCTGACATTTTCCCTACCTTATTTCATCATCTTATAGTTTCGGCTTACACGAGGACGTGCAAGAAGTTCAGCGTGGGGGGATGTTGAGCTGCCTTTTTGTCTATATTTTTACGATTTTTTATCAGATAATTTTACGATTGTACCTAGTATTTTAATCCATTTTATCTTATTAAGTTGATGATTAGAGGCATTTATAATTAAATTATAAATTCTTGTTATTAATTAAATTGAATAAGTGTTTTGTGTAATAGTCTCGTTAATAAATGCCTTCTTGATGATAGGTGGTGGCAGATTCTCTATCCTTGGCAAAACCGGACTTATGATTCATGGATGGTGGATCGTGCTTCAACTTTGAGAATGTTGAGCAAATGATGAATGCTATTTTGTTGAGAATGTTTTGAGAATGTTTAAATATGTCATGAGTTCGATTCATCGCACCTCCGTTGTCACAAGAATGTTTTTCTCTTGCAAATCACTAGCTTTGAGGAACACTCGACAAGGATCACACCAACATTCATTTTCGAAGAAGTTTATGGTGAAACCCATCGTTCTGTCTATATTTCGCTATACAAAAAGGGGCGTTCTTTTCTTATGGTCAAACAGGCAGTGGTAAAACATCATAGATTTGCCTTTGAAACGTAGGGTCACTCTGCAACATGGTGCCAAAAGGAATTCACCAATGACATAGAGAGCATAAGAGCATTTGTGAGAGGTTTGGGAATAGATTCCCTGTACATACATTATGACCTCGCTCAACTCTTTAGAATGGTTGTCAGCGAGGCTAAGAAGTCTCGTTCTTAGTCTTGAACTCTCAGAGTGATTCTTATATAGTGCAAATCTTCTGTAATTCTTGAATACCCAGCTCACTGTCCATAGGAAGTTTACGATGCTCTTGTTGATAACTTAAAGCTTACTACTGAACATGAGGGCTTTTATGCACTTCTGGTGCTCTGCTGCATCAGCGAAGTCGGATGGGCAATTAGAAATGACGGACAGGAAAAAGACATTGATCTCATCACTTCTGATTCATATTTGCAACAACAGGGAGCTTGTGGATTTAATAAATTTCTTTCGCCTCGGCCTCACAATGCATCGATTACTGAATTCGGGGCAGTCGAAGGTGGAGTCACTCTTAATAAAAATGCCTTTGAAAATGCCATCTTCTACCTCCGATCCTTTGCTGAAAAAGGTAGTGCCCAGCTATTTATTCCTGTAGGTAGATGATTGACAATAAGCTTCAACCTCACACGCCACTTGACACTAAATCTGGATTCAGACTTTGTCTTTTACCTTAAGCCGTCTTGTCATCAAGCATTTATAACGCAAATGGAACGTGACTGCAAATTTTTGGAATATGAGAGAATTATGGACTATAGTCTTTTACTTGGAATTCAACTGCGTAGCTCTTGGAGCCAAGAATGCACGTGAATGATGGTTTGTAGATGCTGGCCTCATCCGCTGTATGCGTGGTGACAGATAATGCGTGGCTTACCTGCTTGTTGAAACAGAAATCGTAATCTTGGATTGAAGTTTGCGAACGTGCATTGCCTCTGCCAGAAAAGCATGATGATCATATTCTTCTAGAAGATGGGATCGACCCAAATCAAACTTGAATTGGGAAGAAAATATTCTCATTCTGATTTTGCCCAAATCGTATTAACTAAAAAGCTTAATTTATGTTTTTTTGTAACTATCGATTTTTAAATTAGAAGCAGCATTGCTACTATATATATGAAGGAGAGTGTTGTGCGTAGGGTAGGAATAAGGCGTTCGTCCATTAATTTGACAGATATATATTTCCCAGAAGCAGAAAGTTAATCCACCATTCAGATGTAGAGATGTAATTAGGGGAGTTCGTCCATCAATTAGAGAGGGTGCAGATGAAGTTAATCTGTCATTTAGACAGTAGGGATGTAATTAGGGAGTAGTTCATTATTTAGATAGGGGCAATTTCTCAGATGTAAGGTAGAATTTCCCAAATATAAAGTCGAATTTCTCAAATGTAGAACCAACATCGAATTTTGCAGGAGGTAATGGAGACCAGAAACTGCTGTGTGTAAAACTAGAATTGTTGTGCCGGACTTGTATAAATGGATTTTCCAGATGCTGTTTCAGGAATAGATGATTGCCTTCAAGTTGTAGCTGTGAGCAGAAGCATTTGCCCTATGATTCATTTTGTATTTTGTATTTGATGTTTTAAATATTTCCTTAGTTGCAGCAAGCAAGCTTACTCCAGGCGTGGTAGGGCCCACCACCTCTGGAGTTAAGCTTGATCAACCAACATAGGCTAATTAGATGTGTGTGATTTTAATGTTTCATGTTTCTGTATGAATGTGTGAATTTTTGGTAGGTGTGGTTCAACTCCAAATAATTTCAGTCATCTTTGTATTGCATAAGTTAATGGTCTAAAGAACTATTACTCATTACATAATTTGCTTTTGAGTTGCAATATATTTTCCTCTTAATAAAATTGGATGTAATGGGAGCATAGGAATATGACGATTTTGGAATGTGAATATGGAATTAGAACGTATTTTAATAGTTTGAATTTGAATATGGAATGAGAACAGATTTAATGCTTTGAGTTTGAGTTGGTTTGCATTACCTAATTTCTTTGAACATTTGCAGGACTTTATAATGAGCATTTGATTTGTTTACACATGACTTCACCTAGTAATTATATCTCTTTTTATATTAGAGTTTCTCTTATTTTTCAAGTATAATCATTTATTTATAAGCGCAAGTTTGAGTGTGGATTTAATTGTGCAGGTAACAGTGATTTAGTTTTCAATTATTGAGTGACATGATTTTGATTTAGTTTTCATTATGAGTTGCATGCTTTAGAAGAGTGAGTTTGTTTTTGAATAATTTGTTTCACCTAGATTAAAATATTTAAATATAAGGTTTATCATAGATTATTTGTAATGCGATTTTTAATAGAATATTTTAAGTGTTATTTTATATGAAGCAAAGTAGTTTTCTTTTAGAAATAGTTAGGATTGTCTTTTGTTAATTTGGAATCTTGAATTTGTTATAAAAATTAGTTCTAGTTAGTTTAAAGTTTGAATTTATTATTAGGATAATGTGTGTTATTTTGGTCATCTCCAGTTTAGTTTCAAGATAGTGAAAGGAGTTAATAGATTAGGCTTTTCAAGATATCATAGGAGATTTAAAAATTAGAATTCGAGTGCGAGAATGATTGAGGATTGCCTTGAATTTCATTATAGCTTAATTGCAGTATGGAGTTTGCTTGATAAGAATTAGTTCAGTAAGTTTCATTTTCAAGATTGTTTATTTGCGAGCAAATGTGTGTTTCATTCCAGTATCTAGTTTATCATTACAAAGGAATATATTTATACTCTGACCATTAAGCTGAGCCAATACACAGTACAACTCGCGTTTACGACTCCCGGATTGATAATTCATATTGAGAGGTTTAATCCGACAATTAAGCCGCCCAACAGAATAAAAGAGGTTCCATGCTATTTGCTTGCATTTTGTTCCATAGTAGAGAAAAGTAGTTGGGAGTGGTTAGAGAGAAAACAAAACATAGGGGGTTTGTGTTTTGTAGCAACCCATGAGCCACAAGTCTCAGGTAACTCCATAGAGAGTTCCTTTTATTTGTACTTGCAATACTTCCATTATATACATAAGAGAGTAGAGTAACAACAATTTTGAACTAAGTTTTCTTCCAAAAATGGTTTCCTGCAACATAGATTGGTGTTAACTATGATTGTTGTGTGTGTATTTCATTATTCTCTATTTTCCACATTTTAATTATTGCATGCATAAACAACAAAATAAACAACAACAAATATGGATGTAAAGGAAGTATCCCTTCATAGTATAGATTTCAGGTTATTTTAATAGATCTATTGTGTATAACTATCCAATGGAATATCCGTGACAACTTATAAATCATAGTGGTATCAGAGCAATATTCTTTGGCAATTTTGTGGCAAGTTGCGATGGATCCAAGAAAAAAATTGGGAAAGAAGCCATAAAACTCAAGTCATGACCGACAAATATGTTTCTACTAATAGTTGAGATCCAACAAAGGATAGATTCTTAAGGTTTGAAGCATAGGCACAACTAACAGTCTTGACATGAACCTCTTATTGATCTAGAAAACAAGTTTGGAATCAGAGAATATAGAGGTTCCAACTTAGAGTTTGGATAGGATGGAAAATAGGGGGATCCAGAAGATCCGAAGATAGAGTCCTAGAAATAATCTGAAAAACAACATTAGAGTTTGAGCACCATGAACCATTCATAATCCCTCTTCAAGATGGAAGCAAAATTTGAAATCAAGTTGTATTAAGGTGAGAGTGATTTTTTGAAATTAAATCACTTTTTGCAACAATTAAATGAGGAACAAAAAACTCATTTGCTCATTTTAAATTAGAGGGCCATGTGTTTACATGGTGGGAAAGGCACAAAGAAACCCTTATATTATCGGGGGAGTGGGGTCCTTCCGATAACTAGGTGGGAAAATTTTAAAACTCTTAAAAATACCCAATTCTACCCTATTAGGTATGTGGAGGATTCATGGTGATCAGGTGATCAATTTTTAGCTCTAAAATGAAAGTACCTAGAAAGTCTTGAAATTGGCACCAAATCAAAGTGACCGTCATTCTAAATCCAATGACGTTTTTTTCAACTCAATCAGACATTGTATGCTCAAGTTATCGCGTGCTGATCATTTGGCCCACCAACTAAAAATTTAGTAGGTATGTTGACTGGGTTGACTGTACGGTGAGTTAGCATGGTGACTGTGCAGGGTACGAGCCAATCACAGTATGCCAAGTGTCATCCTTCGATTCGTTGGTTTTGGCACATTCTTATTGGTTCGTGGTGTTTGAATTGGACCAATGATTGGGTGCCACGTGGGCCAGTCATGCGCTGCCACGTGGCTTCCCGGGGGTCAACTAAAATTATGGCATGGGTCCAGGTGAGGTTTGAGGGATTCGAACCCCCTACTTCCCACATAATAACGCAACGATATACTAATAGACTATATGGTGGTTATTAGTATACAAATTCCCAAACATGTATTGAAGGTTTAATACAACGCCTTTTGGAGGAATGGGTCGGGGCTAAGCCCCTGGCCCCCGGTCACCACACACCCACAGAACCATAGGTGGAGGAGCTAAGGGCTCAGGGCATAGCCCCAAACCAAGGTTACAGTGTAACCCATATGCCCACAACGCTTTGGAGAAATACACCAACAATAGGTGCTTACGACGGGTATAGAGGATAAGGTACCAACCCCGATATTTATGGACTGACGGAACCGTGGCCCGTCGAATTGGGGGCTATGCCGACAGGGCTGGGTGATTAGCCCCAACCATCGGACGCATGGCCCCATGTGGCCCTATTTTTCTGCCATAAGGGGTCATTGGGTAATTTATTCATCCTACAACATGCACCAATGGAGGGTGAAAATGTTGCTCCATTAGCAAAAAATTGGGTGGATTTGTAGGACAATTAGACTGTTGGTCGTTTGTAGAACAATTAATAGTAAAACTCATGGAGGAGCTTTGGAGCTCATATATTTTTTAGTTTTTGACCAAAATGAGCTAAAAAAGATTCTATCTAGAGGTTTTTGGATATTCTGGATCCAATGGTGACCTATAATCTCTTATTTTAGCACATTTAAGAAGTATTTTTGCAGGTTGAAGACCAAGGGTGTATGGATCATTTAGGTTTTTGAAGAAATTATCGAATGTGTTTGAGCATGAAGAATGCCTTGTATGGGTTTTCTCACCTTCAAAAGTCCATTGCAACAGTTGTTACTTGCAGGGATCATCTCGGGTTTACTTTTCTCATTATGTCATGTTGAGGGAAGTTTTGTTTATGCTCTTTAATGTGGAGTTGAAGTGCTCACATGCTCATTTTAGCTCATTTCAATTGGAGTATAGGAACATTGTAGGATATGCCTTGTGTTGTTGGTAGGAGAAAATTAGCTTATATGGGTAATAGCCACATGTTTCCATCAGCAAAATTTTATGTACTCCCTTTTCTATACTGAATATATGGAGTGGTTTATCTATGTTGGCAGACCCAAAGATGTAACCCAATAGGGGTGAACTTCGTCAACAAATATTTTTTTATACTCTTCATTATGCTTGTATGAGTTATGTGCTATTATGTTTCTTGTGTTAAGTTTACATGTAAATAGGAACTCATGACTTGAAGAGACATTGAGAAACCTATTTTGTGACAAGACCCATTTTAACTTGCAAAGCGTCGGAACTATCCTTGTTTATTTATGTGATTCTAGGGAAGATGAAAGAGAACACGTCCTCCATTTTCAAATCAGGTGGTATGCGAGCTCTATCTGACCAAGTTGCAAGAATGGACAACAAAAAGAGTCTCTAAGAGCTAGAGGAGCAAAACTTGGCTCTTCGTATGGAGAACATTTAGTTGAGAAGAATGCTAGAGATGTTTGAAGAGGAGAAGAGGTACATGTGCCTTATATTGTAGCAAGTGATTTAGGAATAAGTTGTTGAAAGTTCCACTCCCGTGACAACAAAAGACAACTCCAATATGAAACCAATATGTGGTCATGGTTCAAACAATGGTTATGGACCATATGAGGAAGATGATGCATGTGCATTTTGCAAGCTTCTCCAAGATTCACACCATACTCCAGTTGGTAAGAGTGGGTGGCTAGAGTCATCTACATGTTGGCCATCATCATCATCATCATAATTTTAAAATATGAATGGAAATTTTAAGGAGGTAATAAGAATTTCAAGTACAATTCCTTTTGTTTATGTGCATAACACTTCTTTTGAAACATTTGAGCAACATACCAAAGGCATTGGTATGAAGCTGCTTTCCAAGATGGGTTATGAAGGAGGAGGCCTAGACATAAATGGCCAAGGTATCACCAATCCAATCATGGTTGAGGAGAGACTAAAGTATCATGGATTGGGATATGGTCAAAAGGAGTTTGGAGAATGCTCTAAACGACTTGAGGCACATCAACAGTTTGAGGATGAGACGTCACCACCTTGTGACTATGTTAATTTGTCTCCCAATCAAGATGAATGCTTAAAGGGACCTTGCATGTCATCGTCTACTCCACTTCGTCAAAGGTGCATCCCTAAAGACAAGTATAATTCTCATGGGTGTTTTCTAATGCATGGTAATTTTGACTACTTGTGGAACAAGTACCCTTGTACTTTTTGTGATGCATTGGACCATTGTGTTTGTGTTTGTGAGAAACACATGGTAATGGTTAAAAGAATGGATAAGATTATAGGCATGGAGCATAATGATTATCCTTCGCATGAGAGAACTTATTTTTCGGCAAACAAGAGAAAGTTCTTTTGTACTCATTGCAATATGCATGGCCATGGCAATGAACTGTGTTGGAAGTTGCATCCAAAGCTTTGTTCTAAGAAGGGAAAATAGATTGTGCAACCTAATGCAAGGGAAGAAAGAGGTGGAAAGTATGACTCACAAAAATCCTAAGCAACGTTCAAGGCAAATATGATTAAAAAAGAGAACCCATAAGCCTAGGAGAGGCAAAGTTTGGGTAGATTTATTGTAAAGTTGCTTTGTAAATTTTGTAATTACTTGTTGTTGTTTACCTGTTTAGGTACTTTTTTAAAGTGAACAATCATTTTAACTAAGTACAACAAGTATGTGTTTTTCATTGATTTATGTATTGGCTTGTTTATAAGTCCACATGTTCAAGGGATTTTGTGAATGTACAAGATTTTCGTTCAAGTTTGTCTACAAGTTTGTCATATGTTCACTGATGCAAGTATTTTACATGAAACTTGTGTGAATAAAATCTTGTTTTTAAGATTGTACAAGATGACTATGTTTTGTAGGAAAGGCCAATTATATCATTGATTTTGCAGCAATGTATTTTCTATGTACAAGCTCGATTGAGGACAATAAAGCAAGTTTATGTTGCTTCTGATTTCCAAGATGGAGTTAAGTTTCTCTTCAATAGTTTAACTTCAAGATGAAGTTGTTTTTGATCCGTGCAAAGATGAGATTAAAGAGAATGTTAAGATTCCACTCATCAGTATTTTATTCACGCATCAACGATAAGAATGTTGGCTCAATTCTTAATAGGACAGTAGGTCTTCACGAAGAAGATAGGTGAAGTGCCTTGATTGGGGCTTGAAGGGTACCAACTGAAAATTTAGCATTTTGGGTTGAATTTGGGTGTTTTTTGAGTCTTAGCCTCATTATATTGACTAGGGAAGTAAAGTTTCGGAGTCAAAAAGTTCCTAATGGGGAGGTGTGATTAGGTGATCAATTTTTAGCTTAAAAATGAAAGTTCCCAGAAATTCTTGAAACTAATGCCAAAGCGAAGTGCTCGTCGTTCTGAATCCAACAATGTTTGTTTCACCTCAATCTGACACCGTATGTTCAAGTTATCACACGCTGACCATTTGGCCCAACAACTAAAAATTTAGCAGGTCTGTTGACTGGGTTAACCGTACGGTGAGTTAGCATGGTGACTGTGCAGGGTACGAGCCAATCACAGTCTTCTAAGTGTCATCCTCTAGTTCATTGGTTTTGGTGCATTCTTGTTGGTTCATGGTGTTCGATTTGGACCAATGATTGGGTGCCACATGGCCTAGTCATGGGATGCCATGTGGTACTCCATGGTCAACTTAAATTATGGCATGGGTTCGGGTGAGGTCCGACGGATTTGAACCCCAAACCTCCCACATAACAATGCAACGCTCTACCAATAAACTGTATGGCGGGTCTTATTATACCAAGGCGCAAACCTGTATTTAAGGTTTAATATGACGCATTTTGGAGGAAGGGGTCGGGGCTAAGCTCGTGGCCCTCGGTCACCACACACCCTTGGAACCACAGGCGGAGGAGCCAAGGACTCGGGGCATAGCCCTAGCCTAAGGTTACAGTGTAACCCATATTCCCACAATGCTTTGGAGAAAGGTGCTGACAGGAGGTGCTTACGACAGGTGCGGAGGATAAGGTTTCAACCGCGGGATTTATGGACAGGTGAAACCATGGCCTGTCAAATTGGGGGTTGTGCCAGCGAGGGCGGGCGGTTAGCCCCAACCTTTAAGTGCATGGCCCCATGTGGTCCTATTTTCCGCCATAAGGGGTCATTGGGCAATTTCTACATCCTATAAAATGCACCGACAGAGCGTTTAAATGTCACTCCGTTAGTGAAAAATAGGGTGGATTTGTAGGATAATTACACTTTTCGCTGAATTTGTAGGAAAATTAAAAGTCAAACTCATGGAGAAGCTTTGGAGCTCATATAATTTTGAGTTTTTGACCAAATTGAGCTCAGAAAGAGTCTATCTAGGGGTTTTTGGATGTTCTAGATCCAATGGTGACCTTTAATTTTTGATTTGAGCACATCTAAGGATATTTTTTGTAGGTTTAAGACCAAGGGTGTATGGATCATTCATGTTTTTGAAGCAGTTATGGAAGGTGTTTGAACATGAAGAAGACCTTGTAGGGGTTTTGTCACCTTCAGAAGTCCACCTCAGCATCTGTTGCTTGAAGGTTTCAACTCAAGTTTACTTTTCTCATTATGTCATGTTGAGGGAAGTTTTATTTATGCTCTTCAATGTGAAATTAAAGAGCTCACATGCTCATTTTAACTCATTTCAGTTGGAGTATAGGATATTTATAGGAGATGCCTTGTGTTGTTGCTTTATGTGAGAGTTCTTTGCAAGAGAACATTATCTTGTAGAGGTAATAGCCACATGTTTCCATCAACAAAATTTTATGTACTCCCTTTTCTATACTAAATATATGGAGCGATCTAGCTATGTTAGTAGACTGGGAGATGTAACCGAGGAAGGGTGAATTCCGTCAACAAATCTTTTTTATACTCTTAATTATGCATGTATGAGTTATGTGCTATTATGTTTATTGTGTTAAGTTTACATGTAAAGACTAACTCATGACTTGAAGAGACATTGAAAAACCTGTTTTGTGACAAGACCCATTTTAACTTGCAAAGCGTCAAAATGATCCTTGTTTGTTTATGTGATTCTGGGGAAGAGGAAAGAGAACACCTCCTCAATTTTCAGATAACTTGGATCCCATGGAATTACTTCAAGTAGAAAAAGGGTAGAGTGTACATGAGTACACCATAAATTTCAAGAAGATGGAATTAATGTCGAGTATGTCTCTCAAGAATCCAAATGTAATCCCCAATTATTTATGGGATCTACACAACCATTTATGAAGGCAAGTGATGTAGTTTAAACCCAGAACAACGAATGATACTTGTATACAAGTGCAATACCTAGAAAACATAGGCTAGGAGAAAGGGTAGTCAAGTTGTTCAAAGTATAAGGAACACCAAGAAGCTTCCAAGGAGGGAAAGAAATGGAAAAGGGGAAAATACATGAGGATAGTAGCTACCACAAACCAATGCAAATATCCTAACAACCACTACAACATCGATGGTCACAATGAGGAAAAGTGTTGAAAATTTCATCTAGAGATGAAATCGGAGAACAAGAAGAAGGACGGGAAAAAAAAATGTATTGCCACATATATGATAAATTAGGTGGAAAGTAGCTCCAACATGGATGAAAATATTGTATACACCTTAATGCAGAAGGAGGTGAATCTGAGTACCCTTTGTCAACAGGAAGATAAAGAGATGACCAATTTTTTCCATATAAATATATAGATAAAAAAGGAAAAGATTGATCCTGTGTTCTACTCAAGTTCATAAGAAAATCTCATATCAATGGATTTGGTCAAAAAAATTGAATTGGAGGTCCATGATCATCCTAGGCCATATCCATTTGGATGGGCCAAAAAGGACGCAAAGATAAAGGTAATCAAGTAGTGTAAAATGAAATTTTCCATGAGTGCTAATTTTATTGATGAAGTAGAATTGATGTAGTTCCACTTATAGTGTGTGGAGTTTTGTTTTGGAATCCCTGCATGTATATGAGGGATGCAATGTTCCTGCAAAAAACCAACCAATATTGCCTCATCATGGACATAAAATCCTTCATCATCAACATACACAAGGGAAAGTCAAATACTTCATTGGTAAGTTCTAATCAAGCCAATGAATTGGTTAGGTCCATTAAAAAGTATGTTATATTATTCTTATGAGAAAATCAGTCTATATAAGAGTCAATGAGAACAAAGGAATCCCTAGAGGGGTGCATTAAGGGACAAATAAAATAACTAGAATAGTTTCTACAGGCGTATAGGGGAGTGTTTTAGGAGCCTAAAGGGTTACTGCCTAAGAGGGAAGTGGAGCACGAGATCTAATTATTGTCAAACTTTCCATTGCTAAACATCGACATGTACATGTATTTCGCTCTATAATCAAATGATATGAAGAAGCATTTGCAAAAACTACTAGAACATAGTGTTATTTTGCCTAAGTACCTCACATGTGGGTCACCCATCGTAATTATTTCAAAGAAGGATGACACTTGGTGAGTGTGCATTTACTATTGGGAATTAACTAAAATTACACTCAATAATAGGTACCCCCTACCTAGGGTATATGATATATTGGATCAAATACAACAAGCGAAATACTTGACCAAGCTACATTTAAAATCAATGTATCACCTAGTGCAAGTAAAGTAAGAGGACACCTCGAAGATTACTTTCAAAACTAGAAAAAAATTGTACGAGTGGTTAGTCATTCCATTTTGTCTATGCAATGCACCAATCATATTCATGAGATTAATGATTGATGTGTTATGCCCTTACCTATATTCATTTGTTATTTTTTATTTGGGTGATATACAAGTTTAAAATGCTACCTAGGAGGATCACATCTCACACTTTATGTAGGTGCTAGAGACTTTTGGAAGCACTAGTTGTTGGCAAATATAAAAAATTGTGAGTTTTTATAATAGTATTTGGTGTATTTAGGATATGTAATTGATATAGGAGAGCTCAAGATAGATCTTGCCAATGGAGGCCATCATGAAGTGGTTAGTGCCTATTTTTTTTTTGAGATAACGAGTTTTATTAGAGTAGCACAATACCTGAGGAAATTCACAACGTCATTCTCAATAGTTGTTGCACCACTCAACGCCACAACAACGAGTGGAAAGAGTTTCTAGCGGGGGAAGGATCAACAAAGTTCCTTTCAATAGTTGGAGAAGAAAATCAATTAAGCATCGGCTCTTGCATTACCAAACTTGTAGCAACCCTTCAAAGTGGAGATAAATGCAAGTGGGTATGATATGGAAGTAGTGTTGATATAGGGAGGAAGGCTTGTATGCTACCATTTTGAAGTGTTTAATGGGGAAATCCTCAACTACCGTATACATGGCAATGAGCCCTATGCCCTAGTGTAAGCCATTAATAAGTGGGAATACTATTTGATGGGAAGGAGACAACTATCCACACAGATCACCAATTGTTACAATACCTACAAACCTAAAGTAAGTTACAATAAACCAAACACTACAAGTGGGTGGGATTTTTACAAAAATTTCATTTAGTGGTCAAGTAAAAGAAGGGGGACACAACAAGTTGGTCAATGTGCTTTTAAGGCCACCCGAATAAAAAATCTCAACTTTGGGAACTTTGATGCATATGGAGCCTTTTACCTATGATGCATACAAAGAGGCATATATAGAGGATGGAGACATCATGGAGGTGTATTAGCAACTACTAGGTTAGAGTCATGTGGAAAATGGTGACACCATAGTTGACTATAATCTCTAGAATATGTTACTCTACAGGTTGGACAAGTTATGTGTTCCTAAAGGTGAGTAGCTACAACTGACTAGATAGGCTCACACCCTTAATGTTCCAGGGAATTTTGGTGTTAGGATTACAATTTTCAATTTTTAAGGTTATGTGTACTGGTCCAAGATGCAAGAAGATGTAACTAAGTTCATTAGAGGATGTATGATATGTTGTACCAACAAGACTAGTAACAAGAAACAAGGTCTATACCGTTCCTTACCTGTGCCCAAGTGTCCTTAGGAAAGAATTTCTGTGGTCATTGTGAGAGGTTTACTAACAACTAGGAAGTGACATAACTACCTATTTGTCATAGTTGACACATTCAACAATATGTGAATTCTCATGCCTACTATAAAAGGATTAACAAAGGACAAGAAGAGTAAACTTATTCTTGAAAAATTTTGGGTGCACGCTGGGATACCAATGAGCATTTTTTTAGATAGTGAAACCAAATTTATCAGTCCATTTTGGACTAATTTATGGGAGAAATGGTCACAAAGTTCAAGAGGTCTACAACATTCCATCCATAGACAGACCAAAAAACCAAAGTAGTTAACGAGAATTTGGTGCATCTTTTGAGGGGTTACAATCGGAAACATCTAAAGACCTAGGGTGGAAATTTGGTATATACACGACACTCTTACAATAGAGTAGTCCAAACTTCAACTAGTAAGCCCCATTTAATTTAATTTTTTGATATTTTCCAATTTTAACTTTGGATATTCCATATGCACAGTAAAGAGGAGTGATAGAGGATTTCATATGGGAAGAAATAATGGCAGAAAAAAATGTTGAAAAAATATGGGAAATCCATTTTCAAGTACAAGATGTCTACATAAGTCACAAAAAAGTACAAGGGAGGGAATGCTCAACCCAGAATATAAAAGTAATTCAGAGTAGGAGATTGAGTATGACTACAATGGAAAAAGGAGAAGCTACATGGTCATGGTCAGAAAATAAGGGCTTTGTGATATGGTCCTTTTGATATATTGTAAGAGACAAGAGATAATGCCTACAGACTTAATATACCCCTGCACATGTGCATTTGTTTACTAGTGAATGTGGAAAATCTAAAATTCTATGAGACTTCCATGTTATATCAATAATACAAGTAGTTATTACCTTCCAAACACCCATGACACTATATGCACTCAAAAACCTTTCCAAAGATGCAAGAAAGGCATCAATTAGAGTTCAGATGCAAAAGTTATGCCTCTGAGAAGTTGACTTATCATGATTGGCCACCATAATTTGAGAGGATTCCACATCAATCCCTATTATTCATGTAAAATGGGCTAGTCACATAAATACTATGAAGAATACTTTTGAAAGGTCAAAGTTGTAACTCTAGTTTGGAGTTCCCTAGTTGGTTATACTGTTATGTTATAACTGGGCCACTAGGAGGAAAATGATTCCATTATATTTTCTTGAATTTTGTTCCATAATAGAATATCATATCTAGGAATGGATATAGAGAGAGTGGAACAAAGGGCATTTGTGTTTTGTAGCAGCCCATAGGCCACAAGGCTCGGGTAACTCCACAGAGAGTGCCTTCTCCTTTTTACTTGCATTATCTCCATCCAAATCACAAAACAACCTCACCTTCCATTTGGGTTTTCTCCCAAAATGATTTCCTAGAGCATATCTTGGTGTTTACTATGATTGGTGTGTGTATATATTTTAATGTTCTCTGTTTTCTACATTTTTTTATATTGCATGCATACATAATAGAATCAGTAGTAGCATATTTGGAATCTAAAAGAATTAAGCGTTCATAATATAGATTTCGGTTTATTTTAATAGATTTGTTGTGATGAACTATCTATTGGAATATATATGGTAGTTTACAAATAACACACATTGGTCTCCATTATTACTTCACAAACTCTCAAACAAAAGGATATATATAAAAAAAAAGGTAACAATGTTGATTGATTCAAAGAGTACCCATAAATTCATTAATTACAAATTGGTAAAAATTCTCAATTGATTTGTATATCTAGCACTAGAATTTAAAGTAATGATTGCAAATGGAGGTGCCATAAATTTCTCAGGGAAGTGCCATAATATCAGGCTAAATATGGGGGGGTATTTATTGGATAGTCTCATGATTGCAGTCTAAATGGGTGGTGTTGATTTTGTATTAGGGGTCCAATGGTTACAATCATTGGGAAAAATGGCCCTTAATTTTCAAGATATTTTCATGATATTTTTCTTAGAAGGCAAGGAAAGTGAGTTTATAGGTATCAAAGGGAAACCCTATAAAATGATAAGCTATAATAACATGACAAATTACTCAAAAAGGGACATCGTGGTGTATCAAATGTTCAAAAATTGATCAGGTGATCAGTATAAAAGCTCAAAAACGAAAGTGCTAAAATTGATTGGAAACTGAACGACAGTGAAGAGCTCGTCGCCAGGAATCCGACACAATTAGTTTCGTCAGAAACGGAGTCTGGATGAAGAAGATAGAGCTCTATGTTTGTTTTCCTCAACAACTAAAAAATTTGCAGAGCATGACAAAAGGATGACATGGCAACCCAATCAGCATACAAGGTATATTCTAGGAATATTATTTAGTTTTTCCCAATGACATTGTGACAAGTGTCACAACAGGATTCGCCAGTGAACTTTGAAGGTGAATTTTTTTTTATGATTTTTCTCCAAAGGTTGAATTCGATTTTTTTATTATTATTATTATTATTATTTTTTTTTTTTTATTTTAATTTTTTAATTTTTTTTTTTTTTTATATATTATGGTTTGGGATAGCCCAAACAGAGGCTGACACGTGGTGCAGTCAGGGGCCAGCACGTGCCCCCTCTGGTGGACCCTCTCCAAAGTTCGAAATGCATTTTACAACATGGTCGAAACTATGGGTTCAAATTATATCAAAGTCCGTGGCATATATATTTTCCAAATTTCATATGGTGGAGCGCATTTGATATATGCAAAGTCCGAAATATATGGTGGTCAGATTAATGTTTTAATTTATGGGTGCATATTTATTTTATAGCATGGTCCGAATTATTTTCAAAGTCAAAGGTTTAATATATGCTAAGGTTTTAAACATTATGATATGCATAGCAAAATGTACCAAGGGTTGGGCAGAGGTTGGGGCTCGACCCCATGACCTCCCCCACAATACTCTCCGCTATTACCAATAGCCTAAGACTTGATCCTTGTAAAGTATAGCGCCTGACATTTATTTAGATTCAAATGGTTTCAATGGCGGGGGTATGGAGGTGGCCATCCCCCTCCCCATACAACCATTCCACTAGACCACAGCGGGAGCGAAGAACAAAGCACAAAGATTATGTTTAATAAGCGGGTTTAATACCCCTTAATCCTTGGTTAAATGCGCTAATCAAGTTATTAATTTAGGTTATACGTAAACGCGCTTATGTGCATTTAAAATTCACTCATCCATTTTAACCTGCTCTTTATATTAATTAACTCCGAGATTAGTTTGGCGGAGTTTTAGAGGCGTCTCCAAAACCGACGGGTTCTCCAACTTTGGCGGTCTTAACTGGAGTCTTCTCCAGATTTGGAGGAGATTTCCTAGGAAAATTAAATGAGGAATATATTTTGCAATTTTCGACCAAATTGAGAGCAAGAAGAGTCATTTATTATTTTTTTGGACATTCTGGACTCATTGAAGCATGTTTTAGGAGCTGTAGGTGAATTTAAACATCAATTTTTGCACTTTCAAGCTAATATAGAGGCCCAAGCCATGGAAGCTAGACCAAGGAGATGTAGCCCAGGAGGGGTGAACTCCTTCATCAAAACTCTGTGTTGTTGGATCAATTGTGATGGTTTGTTGTACGTGTTTTTTCTACTGTTCAACATTTGTTTTTCATGCTTTATGCTCTTCAATTTAATTTAAAAACTCAGCTCATTTACCTCTTTTACACTCATAACCAGTAAGGAAACCCATGCACATAAAGCATAATATCAACAAATAAATTTCAAATTTGAAGATGAAATTAGCACAACAAAAATAACATTCATACTCAGATCAAGTTGGTATCAGAGCCTGGTTGAAAGGCTATTTGCTTGATAGCTGCTTGATTTTTTGTGCAAGTAGTGTTTTAATGGTTGCAAATTTGTGATGCTGACAAGGTTAAAGTTACAGAGAGGTGAAGGGAAATTTCTAGTTGGAAGTCCTGAGATTAGGACTAGAAGAAGGAGAGCCATCAGGGCACCATCTCCACCCAAAGTTTCACTCACAGCTGCACTTGAAGCACCTCAAGTTTCATCTCAAGAAGCTGATATTGAAGAGGTACAAGCACCATAAGCTGAGCTTGAATCCATATCTATCATGTCAGGTGTTGGAGAAATTGAAGGTCATTCAGAAGAGGATGATGTCGAGAAAGACTTCAATGACATAAAGAGGATGGTTCAAATTATGTTTGATGCATTTACTACTAGGAAGGCATGATAAGGTTCTAAACCTCCACATGGAGAAGGAACTTCAAATCATAAGAAGGATGAAGAGAAGCATTCAAAGGGTAGTGGAGGAAATCCACCTCCATCTCCACCATCTCCACCATCCTCATCTTCCCCATCAGCATCATCTTCCACTTCCACCACAAAAACTACCCATACTCACTCAAAGACCACAAGAGGAAAAATACCCTTACTCAAACTTGATGTCAAATTTGGGCTTCTAATGTATAATGGCAAGATAAATGCAGAAATATTGGAACATTGGATACGTCAATTGGAGGTGTATTGCATAATTCAGAACCTTCATGAAGATGACATACAGATTCAATTGGCTTCTTCGAGGATGGAAGGATATGCACTTGTATGGTGGGAAGAAATGACTCAAGCAGAGATTAAAAGCTATGATAAGATATTTATGTCTTGGTCAAGTTTTATTGTTTCCATTAAAAGGAAATTCTATCCATTAGCTTACATGCAAAAGGTCATTATGGACTGGAAAAATTTTAGACAATTGAAAGGGCAAAGTGCACAAGATTATACTCATGAATTTAGGAGAAGAGCTCTTATTTTGGGTATTAATTTGTATTCTCAAGAAAAATTGTTAAAGTACATTGGGGGTTTTCAAAGTTACCTTAGGCACACTATTCTCATGTTTAATCCCACAAACATAAATGAGGTTTGTGTTCAATACACACACTTAGAAGCAAGAGGGAAACAAAACATAGACGAGAAAAGTGATAGTGAGGGTAAAGGAAAGGGCAAGTTTTATGGAAGAGGAAAGAGAAATAGCTCTGTCAAAAGAGAGAAAAATAAGCTCACATGTAATCACTATTTTAAGAATGGCCATGATGAAGACCATTGTTGGAAAATTCATCCAGATTTGAAGCCAAACAAACAGAAAGCCAAGGAAAAGAAGAAAATTGTTGTATAATTGAACATGACTTAGGTTCAAATTCAGGAGATGAGACAAAGATTACAGCCATGGGTTTGAAAGGTAAGAACATAGCAAGCAGTAGTTCTTCAAATTTTTCCAGTGTCACTCAAGATGAAGATACGAGAATTGAATTTTTCCATATTAGAGTTGTCTTTAAACATACCAAGATAAACACACTTTTTGATAGTGGGTCACAAGCTAACTTGATTTCCGAAGACTTGGTTAAGCAACTAGACCTTGCAACTATTAGACATCTAAGAAATTATCCTCCAGGGTGGATATGAAATAATGAAAACTTGCAGGTTACAAGGAAGTGCATACTAAGATTTGCCATCAATTCAAACTTTCTTGATGAAGTTGAACTTGATGTGGTGCCACTTGAGATATCAGGTATTGTTTTGGGAAGTCCTTATCTGTATGACAGGAAAGCAATATTTCATCGCAATGAGAATAAGTATCACTTGTTTAAATGTGGTATTGAGTACATAGTTAGAGCACATAAGAATAAGATAAGTTTGTCTCTTATACATGCAGGAGAAATGAAGAGGATAGTGAATGCAAGTCAGAATTTGACATTGTTAATGATAAACAAATAGATGTTTTGAATCAAACCTTTCAGAAAGATGAATCGAATGAAAAAGTTGATTTCATTAAGGTTTCTTATTCTTGTAGTGAGATGTTTTAGAATTCTAACAGGTTGCCTTTGAAAGGAGGTGAACAAGATGTAAAACATTTGCAGTAGTCAACATCAGTGTTGAGTAGTGTTGGAAACAAGATGCCGGTGCAAGAGAGTGCAAAGGTCAAAGAGAAAGCGCCAAAGCAGTTTGAAAATTAAGGCATGGGTTCCACAAGTGCTTGTTTTTGGTTTCCAAAAGGTACATGGAAATGGCGAAGATACTTGGTGAAGAGTCGACACAAGTACAAAGCAATATCAGTTAAGAATCGCTATGACGACAATGTGCAAGATGAGACAGTTTTTAAGTTTCATTTGGTTAATGACCAAGGTATGAACAAGATGGTTTCTTCAAGAATAGCTTGTTGCTTTGCAAATTCATGGGAATTGCAGCATGACGGTGTCAACGACAGCAAGAGAAGGTCACAAGAGTCAAGGAAAAAGTTAAGTTTTTGTGAAAAACTCAATTTGATGAAAATGGGAAAATTTTAGTGGATAGAGATTGGAAGGGTGAGGGAACGATACCCTCATCCACATGATCAGTAATAAAATAGATTTTGGGGTCCAATAGGCTTCTAGTGGGAAGGAATGATCAGGTGCTCAGTATAAAAGATCAAAAATTAAAGTACTCAAAATTGATTGGAAACTGAATGATAGTGAAGAGCTCGTCGCCAGGAATCCGGCACAATTCGTTTCATCGAAAACGAAGTTCGGATGAAGAAGATAGAGCCTGTTGTTCGTTTTCCTAAACAGCTAAAAAATTTGCAGAATAGGATAGAAGGATGACATGGCAGCCCAGTCAGCATACAGGGTATATTCTGGGAATATTCTTCAAATTTTCTCGATTACACTGTGATAAGTGTCACAATAGGATTCGTTAATGAACTTTGAAGGTTAATTTTTTTTTATGATTTTTCTCCTAAGGCTGACACGTGGTGCAGCCAGGGGCCACCACGTGCCCCCTCTGATGGACCCTCTCCAAAGTTCGAATTTCATTTTACAACATGGTCTAAATTATGGGTTCAAATTATATCAAAGTCTGTGGCATATATATTTTCCAAAGTTCATATGGTGGAGCGCATTTGATATATGCAAAGTTTGACTTATATGGTGGTCGAATTAATGTTTTAATATATGGGAAAATATTTATTTTATAGCATGGTCCGAATTATTTTCGAAGTCAAAGGTTTAATATATGATAAGGTTTTAAACCTTATGATATGCGAAGCAAAATGTACCAAGGGTTGGGCGGAGGTCAGGGCTTGACCCCATGACCTCCCCCACAATACTCTCCGCTATTACCAATAGCCCAAGACTTGATCCTTAAGTATAGCACCCAAAATTTATTTAAATTCAAATGGTTTCAATGGCGGGGGTATGGAGGGGGCCAATCCTCTCCCCACACAACCATTCCACCAGACCACAGCGGGAGCAGAGAACAGAGCGCGAAGATTATGTTTAATAAGTGGGTTTAATGCCCCTTAATCCTTGGTTAAATGCATTAATCAAGTTATTAATCCATGGTATATGTAAGCATGCTTATGCACATTTAAACCTCACTTATTTCTTTTAATCCACTCTTTATATTAATTAACTTCGAGATTAGTTCGACGAAATTTTAAAGGTGCCTCCAAAACTGGCGGGTTCTCCAACTTTGGCGGTCTTAACTGGAGTCTTCTCTAGATTTGGAGGAGATTTCCTAGGAAAATTAAATGAGGCATATCTTTTGCAATTTTCGACCAAATTGAGAGCAAGTAGAGTCATTTCTGATTTTTTTGGAAATTCTAGACTCATTGAAGCATGTTTCCGGAGCCGTAGGTGAATGTAAACAACAATTTTTTCACTTTTGAGCTAATACAGAGGCCTAAGCCATAAAAGCTGGACCAAGGAGATGTAGCCCAGGAGGTGTGAACTCCTTCATCAAAACTCTGTGTTTGCTGGATCAATTGTGACGGTTTGTCGTACTTTTTTTCTCTACTGTTCAGAATTTGTTATTCATGCTTTATGCTCTTGAATTTAATTTAAAAACTCAGCTCATTTACCTGGTTGACACTCATAACCACCAAGGAAACCTATGCACATAAAGCATAATATCAACAAATAAATTTTAAATCTGAAGACGAAATTAGCACAAAAAAACTAACATTGATACTCAGATCAAAAATATATATCCTCTACTCCATTAATTCTCCAAAAAATTATCAACAATCATTCCAAAGTATTTGGATATATACTTAGGGGTCTTCAACCTGCTTGAGACCATGATATTAATTTGCAACCTGGAAATGTACCACCTAACATTAAGCTTGACATTTCTATTGTAATATTGTTATGTTGGCCAAAACCTTTCATTGTACCGTTTGTCTCCTATATACATACCAACGAGACCTAGTCTTGGAATCAGTAAATCCACTCTCATACATTGTATTCATTGTAAAAGGAAATTTCCCCCTCAAAGTGAACTATAATTATTAGCTTCTTATAAGTTTTAAGGTTCATGAATCATAAAATAGTAACAAGTAATGCAACAAAGGCCTTTCATCACTCATTTCCACCTACAATCAAACATTTCCTTTGGGCTATGAGTGATGAGGTTAAGAGGGAGAGGGCCTACCACTTATATGAGGAAATAAAATTCATGGTCAAACATCTCATTTCATACCTAGTAACTAGTAGAACCCGTGACACTAAGTTCCACCATACCTTAGATCTCTATTAGTACACTTAAACTTTTGTAGCTCATTCCCTTCTCACTCAATATGCAAACCAATTAGAGCCTAAAAAATGTATTGACAAAATGGAAAAGCAATGTCACTTGCTAGTTACTCTCAACACTTGGTTGGAAAAAATGCATGGTGGTGTCCTTACCTCTGAAGCTGTTGGATGCTCCAAGGACAATCCCGTTGAGGTATCAATAGCTCCTTCTGCTTAGGCAACTGACGGGCCTTTAAATTACCTCCTAATTACTTAATAGATGAATGAGAAGTTGTGCATTTACTTATCAATCTATTGTTTAAATGGAACTTGCAAACTATTATGCACCATATATGTTAGTACAATATGTTAAGTGCCAATGAGGTTGTAGTACTAATTAAGTATTACAGAGTTGGATTTTAAGGTTCTTTCACAATTAACCAATAAAAAAAAACCGTACTTGCAGAAATTGAAAGGCCTCTATTTGCAAGAATCGAAATATCACACTTGTTGGAATTGAAATATCACACTTGCATGAATCGAAATATGAACTAAAACATTGTTGCAAAAAGGTAAATCATTGTTGTTGGAAAGTAAACACCCAAACATGAAGGGAAACACAAGAAAAACCATAAATCAGTATGGCTGGAAAGTAAACACACATGAAGGAAGGCAAATATGTGATTTTCTCAAGCTAACTGCTTGTTCCTACACTTTGCAACAAAATTTCTCATGAATTGTTGAGATATTTAAATTCTATAAAACTGTGATACAAAAATCCAAACTAAATCGCAACTAATACCAATAAATCTAGGAAATAGAGTAAATCACTACTTAATCCAATCAACACACAACATTATAGAATAGAGTAAATGTCTTAACAAGCTGCAACAATGCTAATAGTTAGGAAACATAGTAAATTATTTAGTGAGTTGTAGCAACATTAATGATTAAGAAACATAGTAAATAATCAAATCAACTAAATTGTAAATGAAAAGATAAAGTAACCTAATTAAAATACTGGCAGTAGCTAACTAAGGAGGGGGGGCTACCTCCTTAGAAAAGGCACATATTAAACTTATAGCATCACGACTAAACTATTAGCACATTGCACACATAATGGAAATGGAACAAGAACATACACACTTTAATTAATAACAATCAAAATTTTATTACAATAGTATTCTCTCTATTACTTCCTTGTTATCATGTCTCAAGTAGGGCGGGTTATTTATACATTGCTTTAATCTCTAATTTGATCAAGAGACAACCATGAGAATCTTTAATTCTTAGGTTGTCCCCCCTTTTTTAAAACAATGTAGCCAAAAAATGGAAAAATTAGACATCTATTGACTCACTCAACCACCATGACTTCCAGGAGGTTTGGTAAATTTAATTGTGGTCAAGCTCTCCATGTTGGAGGAATAAATACCATTTTCATTTTCTATGTTGGTTAATCAATTGGTCAATCACTTCGTTTGGTAACTTGACGTGACAATTGTGTATTCAATAGTTGACGTGCATTGTGTTGCTACAACTTGTTGAGATTCAACAAGAATTTTTTTTGGCACCCATGATCCTAGTGAAAATTAAGCACCTACACTAGGGTGGGGCCCATAGTCTATTTTTAGGTGCATGTCTATTTTTATTATCCCTGAATTTAGATGGACATTACTCTGTAATCTATTCTCAATGTGGACTTGAAAATAGTTAACTGAAGTGGCAAATCAGTTAGATAAGTGAATTTTGAGTTAGAGGTTGGTGGGTGGGACATGCATAGTAATTCTACTTGTAACTGAGTGATTCTAGTTGTAACAGAGTTGGGAGTGCAGTGGTTCATGAGTTTGTGCAAGTTGTAAATAGTTTAACTCAGTTAAGTGAGTTAAACTCAGTTGTGCTAGTTTTAACTGAAGATACACTAGTGAGAGATCAAGTGAATTAAATATTAATTAATTCACATGTAGTGATCTCACATGCAATTCAATATTTACTATTATTAATTGCATGCATGTCAGATCCAGTGGAGACCTAGTTGAGTTCTAGGTGAAAGGGAAGATAACTATCAATTGTGACATTATCTTCTTGCATACATGCAAGCAGACACACATTGGATGTGCCCATGATACTTGCGCAGTCAAGGCATGCAAGATTGCATCAATTCAGGAATTACATTCAGCCGGGATTGCACAGTGAAGGCATGTTGTTTGGAGGCAGTAAATTGGCTAAGGGATTTGCCAATTTTTGTATGACATTGTGAGACAATTAGCTGATGTATTGAGAGCTCTTGTGAGAAGAGTTTCGTATGTAATTGTTTCATGATCCATGATATAATATACAATAGAAGATAGTGGGGTTTTTAGCTATAATATTTCCCCGGGAAATTATCTGTGTTGTGTGTGATTGATCTTTATTCATGCTTATGTAATTAACAATTGTGTTTTTAATCCCACAAAGATTTGTAGAAGCGATTCATTATTTAACTTTATCAAATTGTTAGATCGGGTGAATCCAAGATATACATGCATATTGTATAATTTCTACACAACTATCCATGGAGTTGCAACGTCACAAGGAAGGAGTTGCAACGTCGTGCTTCCATGAGCGGTGTGCCAAAGTGTCTCATCTTCAGTATCCTATACATGTTGCAACATTAGTGCTCTAGACATGTTGCAACATCAAAACTTAGATGTGTTGCAACATCAATACTTTGGACATGTTGCAACACTAATACTTAGATGTGTTGCAACATTAGTACTCCAACATGTTGAAACATTGATACTCAAACATGTTGTAGCATTGGTATTCCCATTTTTTGCAACATAAATACTGAGACATGTTGTAGACAAGTGGTGGTGTTGCAACAATATAAAGGTATTGTAGCAACACAAAGGAGTTGCAGTAACACAAAGGTGTTGCAACAACTTAAACTTATCTAATCCTTTGTTTTTACATCCAGAAGTACATGTATGAGTTTGTGTGAAGTATTTATCATAAATCCTCATTAGTTAGCATAAAAGATAGATTATTTCCTTAATACATAATAATGAGCATTAAAAGTGACATAGTCAAAAAAATGTTGTACCTTGGTAAAAAGTGCCTTGTTACGAGTGAAATGAGTTATAAGATGGCATGGAGATGGGAAAAAAGGTATTAAAAAGGTGGTGAAATGGGTGTTAAAGGGATGATAATTTGGGTGCCGGTTGTATCTCCATAGTCAAAAGTGTTGCATGTCCTTATGCAACCAGATAGTCAATATGAACCAAAGTGAGATTGACCCCCATGGAGGTTGTTAATGCTAGAGTCAGTCTCACCTATATCATAGGCGAAGAAATAACCCTTTCTCCTCTCAATTTCCCTCTAGTAGGAAACCTCTTCTTTCTTAGGCATGTTATAATTGACTTCAAGCTTTGGGGCTGGTAAGAAAATCACGAGGTAGTGAAAATTGAGGCCTATTCATTCACTCCCATAGTTCTCCATTTATTTAATATGCCCTTGCACCCTTTCCAAAGCTACTACAATATTGTTGGGGTTGAATGGATTTTTTTAGCGCATATCTTTTATGGCCCGTTTCCACCTCTGAGCACATCCCTTTATGATTACTTTGGACAACACCTCTATTTTTTCATGCAGTGATCAACAACTTGTTTTTTGTTGCAAGCCATGAACTTTTCATGTTGATGAGAGCTTACCCAGATAAAATGCGTGATAATAACACTCTTGGGGCATAATATCATGAGAAATTGTGGAGAGTGTTTATTAATGGAAACAAAAAAAGTATTAGGAACTTTTAAATCACATGGATACATGAGTTTTAATACATTTTGTTTTTTTTTCCTCTTTTTTTTAACATATCAAGTGCCAATTGAACTGGTTTTCATGTGACATACACTAGTTGTGCCCTAGGGTTTTCACAAGTG
Organism: Pinus albicaulis; assembly: GCA_034641835.2. Taxonomy (NCBI): domain Eukaryota; kingdom Viridiplantae; phylum Streptophyta; class Pinopsida; order Pinales; family Pinaceae; genus Pinus; species Pinus albicaulis. The sequence continues at coordinate 574,238,599 of CM076575.1, read as the reverse complement.
AACTCTTATTATATGCACACACACACACACACACACATATTTTGGAACATGTTATATTAGAAAATGAATTATTCAGCAGGGATTTCTCCCTTATGGAAAATCTCCAAGTCATTTTCGGGTCATCCTTCATTGATTTTACTTAAAAACACTTATTTTGATAGGAGCTTGTGATTTAGTTAAATCATGTGCCCATTTTCCATTAGTGGAGTCCTTTCATCATCAATATTATGGAGCTTAATGGACCAATTGTCATACACAAATATCGTATGGCCCAAGCTAAAGAGTACAAAAATTTCCTTTGAATTCCTTAAATCTTGAATTGAACAACAACACCCAATATACAACATTAAATATTTTCTTATTTATGAACTTTCCATGCCACCGAGGTCTCTATTTTTATTTGTGTGATGTAGAGAAACTTCACAAAGTTCATCTAGGTCATTGATTTGGAGTAATCTTTATGGATGTTCCTCGAACAAGTTCATGCCAAGTTGCATTGCATTCCTTGAGGTATGTACCTCTATCTCTATTGGTAAAAGAACTTTGTTACCATATACTAGCTCACATGGGGTGAAACCAGTGGTATTTTACCATGTATTTTAGTAGACCCATAATGATTTAGGAAGTCTATTTGCCCAATAATTGAGGTGGAGTTGATTGGTCTTTGTTATGGTGGTCTCAATGATCTTATTCATCCCTTCCACCCACCCATTCACTTATAGATGATATGGTGTTGTCACCTTGTGTTTGATCTTATATGTTTCCATGATATCCTTAATGGGCCTTGAAGTGAACCGTGTTCCTCCATCAGTGAATCTCCCATGGTACCCCAAATCTAACAAATATTTCCACATGGAGGAAGTTTGTTACTGCTTGTTTTGTTGTGGATGGGCATGCCTCTGCTTCCATTCATTTTTCAACATAATTTGTGCAAACTAAGATTTAGGATTTTCATCTAGATGGAGGGTTAATGGGTCCAAAGAAATCAAGAGCCCATTTCTCAAATGGTTCTACAACTACCCATGTCCATAATGACAATTCATTTGATTGGACTAACCTTCTCATGTACTAGAAATTGTCACATCTCTTCACATGTTATTTGGAATCTCAGAAAATAGGGGGCCAATAGTACCCTTGATGGAGTACTCTATAACCAATCCTCTTATCTGCAAAGTTTCCTTTGCATGGGCCCTCATGAAAAGCCTTTAATATTTAATGGATCTCATCCTCTCTCACACACCGTTGGATAACCAGATTTGACCTTCTGTAAAAGGGGCATCCATTAATCCATGAAAACCTTCAACTTTGCTTGATGATATTCTGTCATTATTTTGAAGATAGGTGAGGTGGAATATTTTTTACTACATCCAAATAGTTAACAATATCTACCAACCACAGTGAGTTAGTAGATATTGTAAAAGGATGTTCATCAAGAAAAGAGTGTTCAATAGGTGGCCAACATGGTTCGAGAGGATGCTACACTAGCCCACATTACTCATGCAAAATGGGATATCCACATTTGAATTATGAATAAGAATCTAAACTCTAATTAGGAGATATAGGAGTCAAACTTGACCCCCATTTGGCTATCATGCTATGTTAAAACTAGGCCACTAGGAGGGGAAGGGGCTCCATTCTATTCTATTGTATCTTGTTCCATGTTAGAGAAGAGAAACTACAAGTGCGAGTTACAAAGCATATTAGAGGGGTTTAATGTTATGTAGTATCCCAACAGGAAATAGGTCTCAGGTAACCCCTTAGAGAGGGCCTTCTCCTTTGTACTTGCATGATTTCCATACCAAACAAAAGAGACTAGAGCAACCTCGCCTTCAAACTATATTTTCTTCTATAAGAGTTCCCTAGGCAAATATTTGTATTCATTTTGATTGATGTGTTATTATATTTGTTGTTCTCTATTTTATGCATTTTATTTATTTCATTCATAACCAAAAAATCAATAATTACTAAATCTAGAATTTAAAGGAATTTCACTTTCATAGTGTTGAAATTCGAATGCAAGCTAGAATTTTTGAACTTGACAATTACTTATGAAGTTGTTATTGTTCATTTTAGCCTTTATTTAATTCTTCTTCAAGCAATTATAATTTACCAATAATTCAAGGACAAGATAAATAGAGATCATAGTGCACAAGAGACAAGAGACACCATAAATTAGGCTAGAGGCCAGGTTAAAACCCACAAGGGGAAAACCCAATAATCCTTTCCTTATAGAATCCTCGTCAATAAGATAAATCCAAGTCACAGAAAAACTAACATGTATACCAATTACCAAAGTGCCAACTCAACCCTCCACCAAGCAACAATTGTTCACATGAAGTCTGTCACAAGATGCCATATGTCTGTTCATAAATTTTTCATAGAGATATAGTTCCATAGGTAGCTTGGATTCCACAAAGATGTAATATCACAAGTAGATCAAATTCCATAGAGATATAGTGTCACATGAAACTCACATACACAAAATAACAATGCATTAGGAAACTCGCATACCACAGTGCCACAAGAAATTCACATAACACAATATCACAGGGAATTTTGCATACCATAGTGCCACATGAACTTCGCAAACCACAGTTTCATAGAGAATTTCACATACCATAGTACCACAGGAAATTTTCATTACCCTCATATAATATCTAAGATATAAGAGCAGACTTTGGGCTTCTTGTTCACTAGAGTGAGGGCTAGAAGAGATGATTAATAAATTTTGTTTTTGTCCTCCAATAATCCTTCTTCTTCATTCTGAATTAGATATGAGTGTGTGTGATGATGATGTCCAACTGAGATATGTGAATGGTTTATAAATAGTCTTCTCCACAAGCAAATGTGTTCCATATGTAGCTGAGTTGACTTGATGGGTAGGAGGGTCGACTTGGCATCTTCGTGAGACAAATGACACTTCACAAATTTCAAATTTATTTCTTTTGCAAGGGTCATTAAAAACAAACCCTTATATCTTTTATTATGACCAAAAAAAAGCATGGAGAACATGTTGGAAAATAATAATAACTTTTCTTCTTTTGTTTTTACATGAAATACATATTGTTACAACTACAATGACAATTATGAAGACCGGCCATAGTTACAATTGTAACACCCCCTCTTAACTAGGGATGTATTCATAATGAAGAATAGGGATTTTATAAAGTTGAAGACTTCTATAAGAAATGATCCAAATTGATAAGAATTTGTTATAAATATCATCATGACCAACATTGTCAAATTATGAAGGCCTTGAAAAGTAAGCTCTATCTCTATTAGGAGGCATTCAATAAGACACCACACAACTGCCTCTTCAAGGCACATACTCCACCTAGGTTCACCAAAGTATGTCCTCCACAAGACCCTTTCCTAATTTGATGTCACAATACTTGGCACAAGGAAATGTCGTTCCTCTACACTTGACTTATGGTTGTTAGTCCTAGTCATAGTACATGTCTCAATAATGTTGGTCCATGATGCTTGTCTAATATACCATTCTCTCTATCCGTGTTCTTGTACTTGAATTACGTCTGTTAACCCTAGTCATAGTACATTACACATGGGAAAAAATGTTTCCATCCTCACCCCCTTTCAATCTGGGAGGAGCTATCCACAAGCCCAAGCTTGTCTCAGAAGTATTCAATCTCCCCTCACCTATTCATCAATGGAGATCTATTGTAGTTTATCGGCTCTAATCAACACCATACTATTAAATCATAAAGTGCTTCGAACTTCCATGAAAAACAAAGTTTTATGACATTTTTTTATAAAGTATCATGATCAAATCCAACTTGTCATTAAATAGTCCATCAAAAATTTTACGACGCTAAACTATTTCACAACTAATTGTACAAATCGTCATATCTTTTGTCTTTGCAATGCAACATAATCCTACTCCATGCTTTTCCAAGAAACCATACCGAATCCCAAACATTCGTAGCATCTATACTTAATCATCAACACTGCAAAATCAATCAATGTATCCTTAATTCCCAAGTTGTAGTGTATCAATTCAAGATCCTTTATGTCAATTTCTGCTTCTAGTTCCCTTTGAAGGCAATATTTATTCCTTTGACTCATGAGTCCTTCTTTCCCTAAGTACGAGGTCTTGTTAATCATGAGGCTCTTCTTAAAAATCTTGGGATAACTTTTCTGAATGAGGCAATTGTTTTAATATGATGTTTTACCTATTACAAGGAGAACCTTCTTGCTTCCATGCTGCCATTTGGTGCATGCTAGATTTTTTGACTTGCTTTCTCTTTCTGCATTTACTTTTTTCCATAATTCAGGAAAGTCCTTGTGCTTTGTTGCATTCTTCCATTTCTTTCTACTTGTTGCCAAATTATAGGCAACCCTTGCCACTAACCTTCAATCCTTACTAGGAGGCCATCAAAGAACAAAAAAAATTAAGCAAGGTATATATAGACAAGAGACTATTCAAAGGTAAAGACAACAACAATAATAATAATTAAAGAGGAGAGTTTATAAAATACCTCTCTTTGAGAAAAGTTAGCTCCTTCTTAATTATTCATTTGCAACTTTGTTAGCTCCATCTAGTATCCATCTTGTAATACAAATTCACCCACTTTATCATGCATAGGCCAAGGTTTATAGATCAACACACTTGATTGTGACTTAACACATCAAGATTTTTCCCTTCTATAATTTTTTCCTCAACTTACTAGGGTTTTGTAAACCCTATATTCTCAATCTGCAAGTGCCCAAATGTTAAGACCCTAGATTCTTTATGTCATCAATTAATCAATAGTTGACGTTGAATTCATCAAGCCAAGTAACTTGGATAATTAAAATCATTTAGAATCATTGTATTTCTTCATGGTAGATCTTCAATACCAAATCAATTATGGTATTAATACTTTAGAATATTAGATCCCAACGTCCTTGGTCGATTAATGTCAAACTTCAAATTGTATTGCATCTTGGATTTCTTTTCCAAATCAATTAAAAATGTCTTTGTCATAATAAAAAGGGTCATCCTTCAAAGAGATCCTACAATAATTTCAAGAAATTTCCTCCAAGATTTTTCCCTATTGTTAATAAGTTAGCCTTGCCGAGAAAAAATAACACGAATTTTTATATTTTATAGACTCTCACACTGAAAGACTTTAGATTTTGATAGTTCATTATTGATCTCTTGCATGTCCAATTTTGTAATTGTTTCCCTTTACTTGTCATCAACTTTGGCATCATCAAATATTTCTTTGAGTTGCTTTATCAGGTCGTCTTCCTTGCAAAGTATATTTCAACTAGGTTTCATCTCTATTCAAAGATAACATCGGATTCGAATTTATCAGAGACATAAAGGAGACTTGATTTCTTTTATGAGGTTTTCAGAACAAGCCTTTAGAATTTACGGACTTCTGAGGTGAATATCTTTAGTGGTCTAAAGTATTTTTTTCTCGATATCTACGTATAAGTACGGATTATAGTGAAATAAGACATTTTTAATCTCCTTCATGACTATAATAATCCTTTAGGGAATCTTGGGTCTAAAGAGTAGTCATATTTTATATCAGAATGTTCCTTTTGTAATTGAGCATACAATAATATTGTGTCATGGTTCTTTTTCACTTATTTCCTTCACAAAATTTGTTAGTGACACAACTTCCTTGTTGGAGACACACCTTGTAACTAAGCAATGAACAATGCTTATTCACGCAAGATGGAAAATCTTTTGAGATTAGATAACAACTGACTTTTGTTCAAGAGAAACTCCATGTATTCGGTCTGAGTTTTTATTCATTGTCACACATTCTAGATTATAAAAAAATTTAACCCTTATTAAACAGATGGTGATCTCTGTAGAGAAGGTTTTTTCATATTATTGCATTATCACTGAGTAGGCTTGGACTTATACCACTGGATGAGACTTAGATCATGCTCTTATTCACAATAGACTTTCCATTCATTAGAATCTCTGATTCTTTCCTAAGTGAGATTAATCTTAGATAATGAATTCAGGATTTGGATATTTCATAATTTCGACCTTTTGTTCTCCTTGGATGCTTCGTTATGCTTTTAAGTGGCTTAGATCTTTGATAATAACTTTTATCCAAGACATTGATTTTTCTCCAATTCCAAAACTTATTTTATCTTGAAATGATCTAAAATCAAGACTTCCTTCTAACCTATGCTCTGATACCATGTTGAAATTCGAATGCATGCCAAAATTTTCGAACTTGATAATTACTCGTGAAGTTGTTATTATTTCTTTTAGCCTTTCTTTAATTCTTAATCAAGCAATTATACTTTATCAATCATTCGGGTACAAGATAAATAAAGATCATAGTGCATGAGAGAAAAGAGACATTAGAAATTAGGCCAGAGGCCAGGGAAAAACCCAACAATCCTTTCCTTATAGAATCTTCTTCAACAAGATAAATCCAAGTCATAGACAAACTGACTTGTAGACCAATTACCCAAGTTCCAAGTCAACTCTCTACCAAGCAACAACTGTTCACATGAAGTTTGTCACAAGATGACATGCATCTGTTAAAAAAAAATTCATAGAGATGTAGTCCCACAGGTAACTTAGATTCCATAGAGATGTAGTATCACAAGTAGCTCAAATTCCATAGAGATATAGTGTCACAGGAAACTCACATACATAGAAGTACAATGCCTTAAGAAACTCGCATACCACAATGCTTCAAGAAAACTCACATACCACAACGCCACATGAACTTCGCATACCACAATGTCATAGAGAATTTCACATACCACAATTCCACAAGAAATTTGCATTAACCTCATAGAATATCTCAATACAAGAGTAGACTTCAACCTTCTTGTTCACTAGAGCGAGGGTTAGAACAAATGATTAATAACTTTTGTTTTCGTCCTCTAATAATCCTTCTTCTTCGTTCTCGATTAAATATGAGTGTGTGTGATGACGATGTCCAAATGAGAGATGTGAATAGTTTATAAATAGTCTTCTCCACAAGTGAATGGGTGTCATATGTAGTTGAGCCTACTTGATGGGTAGAGGACCGACTTGGAACTCGAAAGCATAAATTGAAATCTACTTTAAAATTAATGTGTATTTTATTTAAGTATATATATATAATTTAACAAAACAAAAAAAATATTGAATATAAAGTGTTTCTCAATTCAATAGATAAGTTGAGTTATGAAGAAAAAAATATTAAAATGTTCTTTCATAATATTTCTATTAAAAATGTATTTATAAATTATTTACTACAAAAGAGATGTTGTAATGTAAACATAAATTTTTTGACTTGGTCAAATAAAATAAATAAATAAATTAATTAATTAATAGTTTATCATTGGTGGTTTTTCAGCTCCATGTTTTGACAACCCATGGTTTTCTCATTGTATTTGGTATGAAATGATGAAGTCTATTTAAAGGCGCGAGGAAATCCATTATGGAATGCAAGAATACAAACTTAGATCCATCTTAAGTGGACTTTATCCTTCTTGACCCTTGGATTTAAGATGGATCTAGACTAGTAAATAGCCTCTTACAAACTTAAATATTAAATTGTAAATTTAAATTTTATAAAAAACAAAATATAAAATATAAAATCCTAACTAGAATGAAATACATTGTATGTTTTTATGCTAGTAGCATGTCTATTTTGGACTTAGGCTTCTAGAATTTTAATTTAATTATCAATAATTATTTAATTGTATTTTTTATGCTGATAAGCATGTCTATTTTGGAATAAGGCTTCTAGAATTTTAATTTAATTATCAATAATTATTAGGTGGATGGTAGAGATTTAACCTTTGTAGAATATTTTTGAATATTTGGAATTTGGCTTCTTTGATCCATAACTTGTAATTTTTTTCACTTTCATAATCACATGATCATGAATTGTCTCTTAGATAATTTTCTGAGTCGTGGTCCTATCGAGCAAGGCTTCAATTTTTGGAATTTGGCTTCTCTAATCCATAATTTTAATTATTTTGCTTTTGCTATTTTTGGAATTTGGCTTCTCTGATCCATAATTTTAATTTTTTTGCTTTCGGTATCATGAATTGTATCTTAGATACCCGCAAATGTCGTTCAAAATAATGATTTTTCTGAGCCTTGGCCCTACCGAGTAGGGTTTCTATTTTTGGAATTTGGCTTCTGTGATTCATAACTTGTAATTTTTTTTTTTGCTTTCGGTAATAATCACATATGATCATGAATTGTCTCTTAGATACCGGCATATGCACACATATCATATGAAATGAATTATGGTATTTTGGGCATGTGGTATTAATAAGTCACAGTACTGGCCCATGGTATTGTAACAAAACCTATTTATAGATTAAGAATCTTCATTATAAAGTGGTTGTGAATCTCCATGGTTAAGAATCTTGTTATATGTTATTTTTTTTTAATTATTATAATTTTTATATGTTTAACATATATATTAATTCCTTTTATCATTATAATAATAAAATTATAATTTAGTTAATTCTTAGGATTTTTTTAAAATTTTAGCAACTTGATTTTTTTTTTTGGTTTTTAAACTTCCGTGGTTATAGTTATTGTTATCAGAAATTGGATTGTCCACGGTATCATAGAAGACTTGTGGACGTTTCGAATCCCAATGGGGATCCATCTTCAGGACGAGAAAGAATGAATGAAAAATGAAAGAAGGAAGCAGGGCAACAAGGTATAAATAGGGAGGGAAAAGATGAGAGAGGAACCCACAACAACCTAAGCAAAAACTAAATTTTATTAAATAATTAATTCTATTTAATTTCTAATAACACTACTTTCTAATTTTTATAATTCCTATTTAGTAATTCTTTAAAAATATCAAATACCTACCTAAGTCCTAAAATATTATTAAATTTTTTATGTTGTATTCTAATAAATCATTATTCTTAAATTTTTTTATTGAAATTCCTAATCTAAATTTTAATTTAAAAACTATATTAAGATAAAAAATTTAATAAAATTATAATATACTAAAAAACTAACTTAAATATTTATAATAATCCTAAAAGATCTATCTCTAAAAAGAACATACTAACTAAGCTAAAATTTAATAATAAAGAAAAAATATAATTAATAAAACCATAATAAAACTTTTTAATCTTCCAAAATTACTAGATAATTAAGCTAAAACCTAAAATCCTAAAACTATAATTAAAGTGATAATCCTATTTAATTATAAATTTTGATTTAAAAACCTAGAATTACTAAAGCACTTAAAAAAAAAAAACTAGAGAGACTAAATCTTATAAATTAATGTAAAGGGCCTATAATCCTAAAACTATAATTAAAGTGATAAATCTATTTTAATTATAAATGTTGATTTAAAAACCTAAAAAATCAAAAAAACCTAAATAACATAAATTAGAGAGACTAATTCTTATAAATTAATCTAAAGTGCCTAACCCTAAAATAAAACTATAAACTATGAGGATTTAACTTAAAACTTGACAGAACCCTAAAAATTTATAAAAAAATAAAAAATAAAAAATAATTCTAATTATCTAACCCCAAATCAAAACTATTAATTATGAAGAATTGACTAGATACTTAACTAAACCCTAGAAATTTTTTATTTATGATAAAACTAACTAACTAATCATCCCTTTAAATTAACAATTTTTGGACTATATATTAAATAAATAAGATTAATAAGAATTCTAATTAAATTACAATCAACTTCCATTCACTGATAATAAATATTAATTGATTAATTTCTATTTATTTAAAAATAAAAATTAATAAAATTAATATATATTATGAGTGAGGGGAATAAGAGTCCTATCCTAACCCTAAACTAGCTTACTAAAAAAGAAGAAGAGAAGTAAATCTACCAACTCATACCTTAGATGTGGATAGACATAAGACACAAATTTTCAATAAGGGGTATGATATACACTTATACTCGTATCACTCCCGTCCCTGTGTTTTTTAATTTTTATCAACAGGGACGGAGGATACGAAATTAGTGACAGCTGGCGACCCCTTATCAGGAAAATTTACGACATAGGTTCATCCACATCTAAGGTATGAGTTGGTAGGTTTACTTCTCTTCTTCTTTTTTAGTAAGCTAGTTTAGGGTTAGGATAAGACTCTTATTCCCCTCACTCATAATATGTATTTATTTTATTAATTTTTATTTTTAAAAAAATACAAATTAATCAATTAATATTTATTATCAGTGAATGGAAGTTGATTGTAATTTAATTAGAATTCTTATTAATCTTATTTATTTAATATATAGTCCAAAAATTGTAAATTTAAAGGGATGATTAGTTAGTTAGTTTTATCATAAATAAAAAATTTCTAGGGTTTAGTTAAGTATCTAGTCAATTCTTCATAATTAATAGTTTTGATTTGGGGTTAGTTAATTAGAAATTTTTATTTATTATTTATTATTTATTATTATTATTAATTTTTTTAGGGTTATGTCAAGTTTTAAGTTAAATCCTCATAGTTTATAGTTTTATTTTAGGGTTAGGCACTAGATTGGTATAGGTGAATACGTAATTTATGTTATTTAGGTTTTTTGATTTTTAGATTTCAATCAACATTTCTCATTAAATGGATTATCATTTTAATTATAAGTTTTAAGGATTATAGGCCCTTTAGACAAATTTATAAGATTTAGTCTCTCTAGTTTTTTTAAAAGTCTTTTAGTATTCTAGGTATTTAAATCAGAGTTTATAATTAAACAGTTATACTTGAATTATAGTTTTGGGATTTTTAAGGTTTTGGCCCTCTGATTTTAGATAGGTTTTATTGGGGTTTTATTAGAATTATATTTTCTTTAATTATTAAATTTTAGCTTAGTTAGTATGTTCTTTTTAGAGATAGATCTTTTAGGATTATTATAAATATTTAAGTTAGTTTTTTAGTATATTATAATTTTATTAAATTTTTTATCTTAATATAGTTTTTAAATTAAAATTTAGATTAGGAATTTCAATAATTTTTTTAAGAATAATGATTTATTAGAATACAACATAAAAGATTTAATAATATTTTAGGACTTAGGTAGGTATTTGATATTTTTAAAGAATTACTAAATAGGAATTATAAAAATTAGAAAGTAGCGTTATTAGAAATTAAATAGAATTAATTATTTAATAAAATTTAGTTTTTGCTTAGGTTGCTGTCGGTTCCTCTCTCATCTTTTCCCTCCCTATTTATACCTTGTTGCCCTGCTTCCTTCTTTCATTTTTCATTCATTCTTTCTCGTCCTGAAGATGGATCCCCATTGGGATTCGAAACGTTGACAAGTCTTCTATGATACTGTGGACAATCCGATTTCTGATAACAACAACTTGATTTTTTCAATTTCAACAACTTGAGATGTATGATGAAGTAAGTGTTTTGATTTTAATTATGGATTGATGCTTATCAATATTTACCAAGAATTTAATTTATATGGTTGCACTAGTCATATTGATATTAAATTATTTTAGATATAAAAAAAGACCACTCAGCAATAACATCATTAACCCACACAACGATTGAATAAAGATGTTAATATACCATCCTAGATCCATTGAATAAAGGTGTTAATATACCATCCTAGATCCATCCTAACTCTGTATCTACCAAGAGTCAAGAGGGATCAAATCCCTTTGCACTCTTAAAGAGGTTTGCACCTCAAGAGATTTGATCCCTTTCGGCTCTTGGTAGATTCAAAATTAAAATAGATCCAAGTTGGTTTAATATTAATAATTGATAATTATACTTATTAAATTTATTTTATTTTTATGTAATTTCAGGTAGTCAAAATGTTTACATAACATAACATCACATCACATCACATCACATAACCTTATAACATCTATTCCATATTGGATTGGAGAGCGCCTATGAGTGCAACAAATACTCTATGTGAAGTTAATGTTTTACACCATTCTAGATATATCTTACTTTATTTGAAGTTAATGTTTTACACCATTCTAGATATATCTTAACTCTAGGTCTGCCAAAACTTAGAGGGATCAAATCTCTTTTCACTATAAAATAAATTTTCACCTCAAGAGATTTGATCCCTCTTAGCACTTAGTATATTTGGAGTTAGGATGGATCTAGGTTGTTATATATATATATAAAATTTTACTTTGTTTTATTTATTTAATTATAAGTTAATTTTATATTGTTTTAAGTAATTTTATTGGGTCTAGATGTTTTAATTAACAATTATAATTAATAATTTTTATCTATTTAATTTCATTTAGTCAAAATATTTAGATAACATAACAAGATAGGAGATTACAACATCTCTTTCATACCGCACTGGAGAGTGCCCTTCGGCGCAAAAACAAACTTATAACTAGGATTTATTATTTGCGGTGAGAGGTGATCTCTAGCCTAGTATGGTAGAGATGTTGTAATGTAATTCCCCATTTAAAATTTTGACTTGGTCAAATTACATAAAAAAAATTAAAATAAAACAAAAAAAAATTAATAATTATATTTATAACTATAATTAATAATTAAACTAGTCTAGATCCATCTTAACTCCGAATCTACCCAGTGTTAATAGGGATCAAATGTTGGTTTTCAAGCTCCTGTGGTTATCATTTGGATAAGAATTATTTGTATTATCCACAGTGTAATAAGAAATTTGTCGATGTTTCGAATCCCAACGGGGATCCATCTTCAGGACTATTTTCGAAAGAACGATTTGAAAGAAGGTGTAGACGAGGGATAAATAGTGAAGGGAAGGGAAGAAAAATAAAGAGAGCAACATATCACTCTTGAAGTCCTCCAACATATTTTCAATCTCATGCTTGATGGAGGTGGAAGAGGAAGGGGTGTTGGTCATACTTTGGCTAGCTCTACCTTTCTTCCTAGCTACCCTAGAACGGTTTTTGAAGATAGTTTTGATGTCCTCATAAGGCAGCTGGTAGATATCTCCTCCTGATACCATATTAAGGATGTCTATCACCTCCTCCCTAATCGGGAGGCACCATCCGCAAAACCAACAAATGGATGAATAGACATCTGCACAACCAGGAAGACCCGATCAGCAGAAAGATGTTTACAAGGCACACCACACCATACATGCACACAAATGCAAAAACACACACCTATGTACACTAAAGACGGGCATGCCCCCCAGCATGGTGTCTCAATTCGAGGTGCATGCCCCCCAAGTTTCAGTCCATAGAAACTTGAACAAAGTATCTAAGGAGCCTATCATAAAGGATATCTATGCTTAAGTGATCCGGGGCCAGGGGTGTAGTTGTCTCTTTTATAATTTAACTAGAATCTTTCTTCATAATCTTCTAGGGATTTATCAGGCCCTAGAGTCATCCTAAATATTTCCTCTTTAGTTTCCTTGGACCTATAGTAGTCCTTGTACTTGTTGTTAAAGGCCTCTTGCATATGTGCACAGGTGGTGATGTTGTTCCTAGGCAGACCCATGAACCAGCGCAAGGATGCATCCTTGAGGGTGGATGGGAATAGCTTCATCTTTTGATCATCTGAGGCATAGTCATGGGTCTTGCAGAAAACAACAAATTCAAACATGAAGGTGTCAATATCCTCACAGGTAATTCCATGGAAATGTGGAAGGGTTGAGGGATTGATGTTCTTCATCCTAATTTCCCCATATGTTTCTCTAATGGGAAAGACTCCTTGGGTCCCAGTCTCATCCATGGCTTGGATTGGTGAAGCAAGCACCTCAGGTGAAGCAAGTCCTTCTTCTTCTCCAATAGGTTCTTCAAAGTGTTCAAGAGACTCACCTATGGTGTGTTCAACCTCACGTTCACTAAAGAGGAGTGAAGGGTGAATGTGTGGGGATGTGGGGGTTTTCGGTAAAATTTTTCCTTGGTTATCCCCACTCCTACGAGGAATGAAAGTCAAAATGTTTTTGTATTTTGGAACTGCATGTAAAATAAAAGCAAAGAATAATGCTAAAACAAAATCAAAGCATCTACTTAGACACCTCCCCGGCAACACACCAAAAAGTGGTGAGCCCTAGTATTTCATCTAGAGTGTTGCAACTCCCAAAGGCTACTCTACTTTACTTTATCAACCCGGTGTTCGTATAAAATTGGAGGTGACAGTGCTATATACACAAAAGATGCATTTTACTCATGCCATCCTCTTCTGAGTCCTACGAAAGGTTGCTATTGCTAGGGTTTCTGAGTGAAGTCTGTCACACTTTTGAATTAGACCTAGAACTACAAATGACTCAAAAACATTACTCTATCAAAAATCAAAGGACTATTCTAAGTCAAGAAGATACATTTATCTATTTTGCAAGGAAGGAAATCTACAATTTAGTCTATTGCAAGAAATTGAAGTAAACTAGGCAACATTCATGAAGTAAATTGTTGAATTGAAATTGCAGAAAGGAAGACTAATCTAATCACACATTGCTAGGCCAAATGGATAAGTAAACTCTAACTATTTTATACTTAAATTCTATGCTTTAGCAGTGCATCTAGTCATGGGCTAGCTATGCTTGTAAATACTCTATTTTCTAGCAAAAGAAGGAGGCAACAAGGTGGCTTAAGAAGGTATTGGACTCATGGATTCAAAGTTGAAGGTGTCTTGGATGTTGTAGTAGGGTTAAGTGTGGTGGAATATGGTTTTTGGGTTGAAGGAGAGTCTAACTGGCACTGCTACAGGCTCTGCTATAGGTTTCCTGTAGTGCTACAGGATGTCCTGTAAATGCTACAGGAAACAAGCCAAGGGTGTTTTGAGGCCAAAATTAATGAGGAAAGGGGTAGGGAAGGTTAAATGAAGGTGTATTTAGGTGGATTGGAGGTGACCAACCCCTTGGCCAAGCTCATAACTTCTTTCAAAGTCGGTCTTTCACTTCTAGGGTTTCTCTCGTCGTGGTGGTGAAATATCAAAAACAGTGTTGAGGGAGATTTTGTTGAAAGAAGGTTGGTGATGGGTGAGAAATGGAGCTAGGGATTCTGGTGGAGTCCTCTTCTGCTTCTCTACTCAAACCTGCAAGAAAAATACCCATTCATGCAATAAACATTAACAAATCTATGATGAAGAAGATGGAAAAGTTGAGTTGAATTTGATAAGAAAACCTACTTATGCATTCAAGAATAAATATAACTGAGTATTCTCAACATGTTCATGGAAACTACAGCAACATATATATTCTTTCCAAGAAATCATAAACTGAAGAGAAATTTTGGGCCTGTGGTGAAGATCTGCCCTCCTTAAGATCCAATGAAAGAGGTGAGAGAGGGAGGCTTTGAAACACAGCTTTTGGAGTTTATATGCTACTGTAGCATGATCTACAAGAGCCTAACTACAACAAATGTGAAATGGAAGAAAACCAAAAACAATAAAATGAAATGTAAGCAAAATAGCTAAAACTCCTGAAGTAAACTAGCTACAATGACATAAAAATAAGCGTAAATACACAAGAGAGAGACTGAGGCCAATGGATTGGGCCCTAACCCATAAGCTCAATTCTATGAAACTAAATCAGTGCAGGACAAAATTAATACTCATTTTATTGCATAAATAGTCTCATTACATAACCATGAAAGTCTCAAAAGTTTATGACAAGAGCTAAAAGTCTTCCAAAATTCGAATCCTAATGAGCTCTTTCTCTGCCCTATTTAACCTAAAGGGTAGCTACCAATAACTCCCTAAAACGTAGGTGATATATCCCCTTTGATTGTAAGAGAAGTGGAGCTTTGCTGCACTTGATCTTCCACTTGTTTGGTTGCCTTTGATTTCGAGTTGTTGGAGAGAATCTCGAGGATACCTTGGCTACCTTTAGGAGTTAAGGAGGTGGAAAACTCTCCTATAATATCTCCTTGCTATCTACTTCGAGCTTTGATTGCACAATATTAAACAAAAATGGAATATCTTCGTGATTATCCTGCATTTAAACCATATTAGGCATTCGAAATATGACAAGCCTTAATCACCTTCTACACTAAGCAACATATGACCATAATGTAATTAAATGTGAGAAAGAGAGACTAATAAGGCTAAAAAGGTGACAATTAACCCTTCCAATTATACCTAATGATGGGGCTCATAAAAAATAACCAGTCTTCTGAAGAGAAGCATAAACCTTGTTATCCTCTCTTAATTTGTAACAAGGAGCATTTAACTCGCGACTGTCCACATCGGGCGGAAGTAAATCAATTCCTCAAGTCATCTGCTGCACTTGCTGTGTTGACAAATCCCTTTCCTAGTCAGGAGACTAACATGATTGATCGGGATCCTACTTCGTCTTCATCGACCGTTATGATGCTTTCCTCCACCAAGTCGAAAAATAATGTTATGGTGTTAACCACGAATAAGGACTATGGTAATTCAAATCCCTCAATTGGTTAGGATATTGATCAACCTGCCAGTTCTACCTCATCTACTTCGGATCATACTCCAAATGTGATCCCTATCGAATTAGCAATTAAACCTCTAAAGCATGTTATCTGATGGGCCTCTAAATTAGACATAAATAAGGCCCATCTAACCTTTTGTAGGCCCATCTACCTTTCTTATGCACATAAAAAGATATATTAAATCTTTCCTTCTTCACTTAATAATGTTTTCTTATGCTTTAATATGTTCTTAGGAAGGTTTAAAGATAATTTCATATTTGTGCCTATTATTGGTTATTTTTGTAGAATATTGTGAGAATATTGGACATATTATGAAGATTTGGAGAAGGAGATAATTTAGGGACTTTCTCCCTGCCATTGGAAGACCAATATTGGAGAATAAATGAGCACAACATCAGGAAATTATTGAGAAATATTGGAGATATTTAAGGGGGTTGTCCACCCTCCTTGACTATAAAAGGCAGCCAAGCAGACTGAAGATGAAGTGCACTCAATCTATGGTTTACTTGGAGTCAAAGTGGACTCAATCACTATTTTCTAGGGTGATTTTGGTAGCTACCCTTGAGGATAAATAAAGATGATCAAGAGCTAATTAGGGTTGATTCCCGTCCATTCGATTCCATTCAGAACTTTTTCTGCGAGCTATTAGGCTTTTGTTGTTTAAGACCTTTGGGATGTAATAAGACTGTATTGTTGTGATGTAATGAGTAGTCATATGTTATTTTACTGATCTAGTTTCAGGGAGCGAGGCTCATGGGTTAGGGCCCAATCCATCTGCCTCAACTCCTCTGCTATGTTCATTCTTTTCTTTCATGTAATTTAGCTAGTTTTTCTTCTGAACGTTTAGCTAGTTTGCTAGTATTTTTATTGATGTTTTAGTTTGATTCCCATTGTCTTTTGTTGTATATTTAATCTTCTTACAGAGTGGTAGAATAGTTGATAAACTCCACAAGGCTGTGAGGCCAGCCTTCCCCTCTCAATTCTGTCAATAGAGCTCGAGGAGGGTAGACCCTTCCCCACAAACCAAAAATGCTTTCTCGCTTATGATTTCTTGGAAATAGATTAGATCAGTGCTCGTATTTTCATGAACATATTGTATATCTTTCTTTCATAAATAGGCAGGTTGATAGCAGGTACGGGCAGTATAGCCTAGGGGGAAGTTCTCCAACACCTCCTGCTTCATCTTCCATCTGCCTTCCCTGTCTGTTGTACACTATGTTACGCCCTTGTGCATAGTGGTTACGCTTTCTATTCCTTTTTTCTCTCCTTAACAACTGCTAAACCCTTTTTATTCACAAAAACCATCAAAGTTGGACCTCCGACTTTGCTCCTCGAATCTCTCGCTACTGTACTTCGCTCATCGCAAATCACAATTTTTATTTTTGGTTCTCGTTAACACTTACCACTCCAAACTCTGATTGCGATGATTCTCCATGCTCCACCACATCTCAAATTGCAAATCACATTTTCATGTGGTTCCCGTTAATACTTACTGCTCCTGACACATATTGCAATATTGTCATCGCATTCCGCCACTGGTCCTACCGCCACGTCACCCGTCACATTTCACACTTCAGAACCTTTTCCCTTTTTCCCTTAAGACTTACCACAATCCATTTTCGCAATCATACTTTGCAATATTTATCCCCATCACTAATCACAAATTGAATTTTATATTGGTTTCCGTTAACACTTACCGCTCCCAACCGCCGATTGCGACATTACTGTAGCACTCTGCCACGTCGTCCTTATCGCAAATCTCATTTCGCATTTTTTTTTAATCCCCATCGCAAATTGAAAATCACATATTCTATTGGTTTCCGTTAATACTTTCCGCCTCCAAACCCCAATTGCGATATTACCGTACTCTGTTGCCATGTCACCCATTACATTTCGCATTTCGCAGTTTCGGTCGCATCGCATCTCACACTTGCTAATTTCCTCCCGATTGCACTGCTGCTTCTCCTCCAGCTTTGCGATATTGCAAATTGCGATTTCGCACATCGCATGTCGCATTTCTATCCGCCAATTCTAACTCCGCCATCACATATTTCAAGCCTCCCACTCCAAAGCATATTTGTGACCTTATAAGCTTTAAATGAAGTTCAAACCCCTCTTTCCACACCTCTAAGCCTTGTCCCATATGTTTGAGCCCTCCATTAGCATCTTTATCCCTTTTTCCTCCAAACTGCAAGCAACACTTTTTCAAGTTTAGTTAGATCATGAATAGTTACATGGTTAGAAGCATGGTAGCATGGTAGATAGATCATAGGATAAGTAGAGTGCATTTAGCCATTTAGCCACGTTAAGCATGGTTTAGAATTAGTTTCCTTTCTGCCATTTCTTTTCAGTAAGTTAAATTAGTTTCCTTTCTTGTCATTTATTTTCAGCAATTTAGTTTAGTTTCTTTTTTGTCGTTTCGTTTTTGCAATTTATTTTAGTTTCAT
Organism: Pinus albicaulis; assembly: GCA_034641835.2. Taxonomy (NCBI): domain Eukaryota; kingdom Viridiplantae; phylum Streptophyta; class Pinopsida; order Pinales; family Pinaceae; genus Pinus; species Pinus albicaulis. The sequence goes on along the minus strand of CM076575.1, from coordinate 574,219,856 downwards.
TTAAGTGTGAAAAAATTCACTAAGAATCTATAGAAGTAGCACCCTTTCATAGAGCAGAAAAGGATGACATGAGTATAATGCATCACTGTGTACATAGAACTATCACCTCCAAGTTTGTATGAACCCTAGGTTGATAAAGTAAAGTAGGGTAGCCCTTGGAGTTGCAACACTCTTGGTGCAATACCAGGGCTCACCATTATCCACAAATTTGCGTTCAACCCTCGTGCGAGAGCTACTCAAATATATAACATAGTTGAGGATATGGGTCAAGCTCCTTCAACTATGTCAACTCTTGAGGAGTTGAAAAAATGCCTCGCTCAGAAGAAGGATTTACTTTATGCAATTGGAGGTATTGATCCTTCAAATTCTAACCTTGTACTCTTTAATCATGAGAATCATAAACCTACACTTCCGCTACAATTGGATTTCATGATTTAGGTTGTTGTTCGTAGAAATACCATCCATCGGACCATTGCAAATGAAGGAGCTTGAAACTATATAATTTCATTTTCTTGCTGGAATTCCATTGGTTCTACTTAACCCAATCAAATACCGACTACTTTAAAGGCCTTTGATGGAAGACAATTTAAGCCTTATGGAATTTTATTTCATTAAAAGTTGAATTAGGTGGCAAGACAATGTTAGTAGAAGTCGAAGTTGTTCACGGAAAGTTAGATTATAACCTTATACTGGGTCATCCATGGGTTTATGCTATGGCTGCTATTGTTTCATCTTATTTTTGGATGATATTTTTCCCTCACAAGGTGGGGTTTAGTGGTCATTTACCAACTCACCTTATTTACCAATAATGATCAAGTACTGTAAGCATCCCTCTTGTGGGAGAAACCCCAAATCCATATCATCATGTCAGGGTGGGATTGCTCAAGGATTCTTCCCTTATGATGTCCTTTTCCTTTCCTCCTCCTCTTCCATATACCCTTCCTGACAACTCGAACCTGGTTTTCTGCATTAACATGATATCTTCCTGCACTAGTCCATCTGATCCCTAGATAGTACCAGATGCATCTAATATTGATACCTTTTGTGATTGCATGTCGTTCAGTCCTATTGAGCTCAAATATGAAGCCATTTATTCAGCCTGTGCAACGTACCCTGATTTCTCCTTTTTTATCAATTGGGTTTTATCATTCCTTATATTCTAATCCCTTCTCTGGTACATTTTATACTGATGAGAACATCATGGCGATCATGATGCCATATGATGTGCCATGGGACGATCTTCACCATCGTTCCTCCTTGCTAGATTCCTCCGAGGACAATCTTGGTGATATCTATTCACCCAATGTTGTTAAGATATCTGTGAATTCTGTATCTATCCATGATGTCGATTATGAGAAGAATTTGTTCAATATTGAAGAGACTATCCATCTTGATATTTTGATAAAGCCTGAAATTATTGAGAATGTACATTTTGTTGAATCTTTCTCTTCCAATGAGATCAAGATATATAGAGCCCTTTTCCAAGAATTTCAAGATGTTTTCACTTGGTCTTATGAAGAGATGTTAGGTATTGACCCAAACATTGTTGTGCTGAAATCAAAATGTATATCGTTTTTAAGCCATTCCAACAACACCTACATTTGTTCCATCCTAAGAAAGTTGCTGCTATTAAGGATGAGGTTGAAAAACTTCTCTGTGCTAGTTTCATCTACCCAGCACCTCTAACTGATTTGATGTTGAAATTTTTTCCTGTCATGAAGAAAAAAGGAACAATTCGTGTGTGTGTCAATTACAAGGACATTAATTGTGCTTGTTCTAAGGACAATTATCCTACCCCTTTTATCGACTAGATTGTTGATGATTGTGCTAGTAGTGAAGTTTTTTTGTTTATGGATGGATTCTCCGGATAAAATCAGATCAAAATTCTCCCATCGGACCAACATAAAACCTCATTTATTTGTCCATGGGGCACATTTTCTTATCAAAAGCTCCCTTTCAGATTGAAAAATTTATGGGAAACTTTTCAGAGGGAAATGAATTATACCTTCCATGACATTAAACACATTGTACAACCATATTTGGATGACCTAAATTCCCACTCGAAACATCATGCTAATCATTTGATGCATCTTAAGGCTATGTTTTTAAGTTTTCAACATTATAACATCAGGCTCAATCCGCACAAGTGAATTTTTTGTGTGCAATCTGGTCGACTTCTTGGATTCATTGTATTAAAACAAGGAATTCATATTGATCCACTGAAAGTACAAGTGATCCTATATTTTCCTACTCCTTCCTCTCTTGTTTAGGTTCAATGAGTTCAAGGGAAGGCTAACTTTCTACAGGGATTCGTTCCCAATTATGCAGAATTGACTAAAGGATTTACTTGAGTGTTGAAGAAAGGGGTTCCCTTCAATTGGGATGACACTTCCCAAAAGGTGTTTGATGATTTGAAAGATGTTCTGGTTCGATCATCATTGTTGTGTCCCCTAGATTATCAACAGAATTACTACGTGTACCTTGCCGTTGCAATTACTACCATCGCTATGGTATTGGTCCAAAGGTTTCACCGCTATTTCCTTATTCGCAAGACTATGTTTGTTTCTGATTAAAACCACATGAATTACATCTTTTAATGACAAATTTTGGGGGGGGGGGGGGATTCCAAATGGATTTTCATCCTTTAGGAATTTGATTTGGAGTTAATCAAATCCAAGTCGAATAAATCCTTAGTCTTTTCTAAACTAATCTGTGACTTTCCCACTTTAAAAACTGAAACAACATCTAAAAATTCTATTCTAGACAAGTTGTTGTTCCTGATTGATTAATTTGACCCATGGTATGGAGACATCATTATATATCTCCAGACCCATACTTTCTGGCTCGATGCCTCTCACTCTTACCGACGAGGTATTCAATATCAGGATAAAAAATATATTATACTGGCGACACGCTTAATCATTGTGGTATCAATACGATTTTTCGATGGTGCCTCACTCATGAGGAGGCAGAGAAAGCTATAAATGAATGCTATGCTGGGGCATGTGGTGGACATATTTTTGGTTATTCCACCGCACACATTTTTTTGCGTGTTGCCTACTTTTGGCCTACAATTTTTTGCGATTACATCTTGGAGGTTCAAAATTGTCATGCTTAGTAGATATATGATCGTAAATCTCATACTCCACCATCTCCTTTACACCATGTTATCACTGTTGTACCTTTCGCGAAATGGGGCATTGAATTTATAACATTTAACCCTCACTTGGTTGGGGGGCATGACTACATCATTGTGGTGGTAAAATATTTTACCAAATGGGACGAGGTGATGCTTACATATAATAACACCGAAGAAACAACTACTATATTTCTATTCAATCATGTCATTGCAAGGTTTGGTGTACCACAGGCTATAGTTACAGACCATGGGAAGCATTTCTGTAATCATATGATGTCTAAGCTCGTTTCCAAGTTGGGCCTTTACCATGAAATATCAACTCCCTACTACCCACAAGTGAATGGGAAAGTCGAAACAATTAACAAAGTCTTAAAAACAATGCTTTAGCACAGGATAGTGATCCACCAATCGGATTGACATATTATCCTTTATGCAACCTTGTGGGCATATCAAACATCTGTCCAGACTACTACCAGATTCACATAGTTTCAATTGGTGTATGGTCTAGAAGCGATCCTTCCTATCAAATGTTAAATTCCGTCTCTGAAACTTGTTTTCAAACTCCTCCCTGCCACTTACACGTAAGAAGAGTGTCTCTTACATCTGATACGCTTAGATGAAACTCGAACCGATGTCGTGATGGCCAATGAGGCCCATAAGAAACACATTAAGGTGAAATATGATAAAAATGTCAAGCCTCGTGCCTTCTTGGAGGGTGACATTGTCCTATTATATGAGCATGAGTTTGATAAGTTAGGATATGGGAAGCTCCAGCCAATGTGGCTAGGCCCGTACATTGTTAAACATGTTCTTTCTAAAGGGGCCTACAAGCTTATTAATTTTGATGGAGTTTCGTTGGCACAACCCAAAAATGGCATGTATCTTAAAAAATACTATGCTTAAGTCATTTTTGCGTAGTTCACTGTGTACATATTGTCTATAAGTGTGCTGAGTGTGTTTGCAGTGTGTTCCCTTCGAAGTTTCCTACTCTCTCTGTTAATATTTCTTTACATTTGGTTTGCAAATGTCAGCGTCCCTTCAACCATATGTTGGTTATGCTGATGATGCTATTCGTAGTACTCATAACCTTTCCTCCGCAGCATGGGTTATCTATGCTATGAGTGTCAAGGTAGTTGGTTTACACAGGATTTTTATCAGTCTCTCTACTAATAACATCATTGATTATAGTGCAGTGATCAAGCTGTTGTATAATGTTATTTCTCATGGTATCCGCCATATAGTCGTCAAAATTGACTCATAAATTGTAATAATACATTTGAATAATGTCTATTTAGTAAGAAGTTCAACTATGCTTCATATGTTTTTAAGGGTTCGCCCTCTAGAAAGAAATTTTGATTATATCCAATATCAACACATTCCTAGAAGTCTAAACACATTGACAGATGCATTGGAAAAGCAGGTTTTAGAAAAACATTTGTGACATATTTAAATTACATTTTATCACACTACATACATTAAACAAGATAATAGAAGATAATACCGATAGGTAGATAACTGTATATCTATAAAATTTTGGTTTTACAAAAATATTTGCCCGAGATACATGTGGCCACACAACCTATTATATCAAAAAATATACATGTAGTCAAAATATGGCTATATAGCCTCCTAGTAGACTAATCCTGATGGTGCTCATGATAATAAAAAACTGCACAAGCTACTTTGCACAGTAGCTGGCTGATACACTCAGGCACCTTAATGGTGTGTCACTGCAGTCTCATAGGGAACTGGTTGACCCTAGTCTTTGGTATTCCCTGGGAAAATCCCTCCATATGTTGCTCAAACTCTCCAAGCGTCTCAGCCACATTTATATCATGTAGTAATTCCCATCCCCCTTTTTATACGAAATCTACGACTACGAACAAAAGTATCTTCCCTAGACCTAGTGGTCCGGTCTAGAACAATAGAAGGACAAAGAGTATATTTTTTTCCTTTAAAGTAATTGAATAAAAATATGAGGCATACCTGGAATTCATTGAAAGCTTCACTCTCTTATTGGCTTGTGTGCTCCAAACCTATCTTCGATTGCTATAATTATAACCTTCACATACAAAGACAACAAGCCAAATATATATGATATCTATCTAGTATTATCCAATCACTTGATTCAATGGATCATCAAAACATTGAAATATATGAACATTAACATAATATATAGGAAAACAATTTACTCCTTGTATTAATAGAAATGGATAGAGTTACAACCAAATATAGAAGCTGATAATGTAGAAAACTCCCCAAGTTGACTTGTCCTTTCTTGCCACAAAGTACGCCTCTATGTCACCTCAATGCATGGAATGATGACTCTCTTAGAACCAAGGAAAAAAAATTAGGGTAACCAATCTAAAAAATCCAACTCCTAGCTTGTGGATGGTAGTAAATATATAGGAGAGGATGATAAATTACGAATTATTATCCATTTACCAATCTAGGCTTGAGATCCACTCTTGATGGGAGGATGAGCTCAAGGGATAAGGGATGAAATATCCAAGGTAGGACAAGATGGGATTCAAAGCTCTTATCCAAGGTAAATGGTTGAAACAACTTCTGGAATATTTTGGAAGAGGAAGATTCAGGATTATTTTTATTTTTCTTGAATTTCTAGAATCAATGCACCCTAAGGAGGGATAAACCACTGATGATCAATGCAGGTGCAGAGTGGAGAAACTTGCATTGAACAGATTCTCCTAAGGAATTAGGGTGCGTTGGGCCTTAAAATCATGGAAATGAAGTAGTTAAGTCCAAAAAATTAGGGATTAGGGAGAGGAATTCCTAGGAATTTGTGCAAGGATGATGAAAAAGTGTTGATGGATGTTGATTGATCCAGTTAACAAGCCTATTGACGAGATGTGACAAAATGGCCTATAATATATTGCCGCCTAAAGTGCAAAGTCAAAGCCTGTAGTGGATGATGACATAAATGCTTTAATTTGTGACAATTCTGGATCAAGAACAACTGGTCGAGATCATCATCGGTTACAATACATTTACATCTTGATATATTTTCTGAGGGAGGCATACTCATGCTAAAAACATAAGTTAACAATACATGTGCAATGATAAAAAAGACACATCCACTGATGAAAAAGGGTGGACCCATGACTGGATGGCTTTCAATATGATCATAGCCATCATACTTTTTAATCTAATATTGATCTCAAAATCGCAACCCAGATGGACAAAACTAGATCCGGGGCCTTCTATCTCGTTCACAGGATCGTCCAATGTATGAGTATAACCATGTGAGTTAATGAGCTAAGTTCGAATATGGTAGACACCATCTGATTACCAGTCAATGATGTAATCCATTAAAATACATGAGAGAAACCAATGATGATGTTAATGGCTCTCAAGGTACTACAATACAATTCGTATAATGTGAATGAATGAGTTTAAGTCAAACACCACACAGAATCTTTCAGTCGAAGGTAATTTATGTAAACCAGTTGTTGAGAGCGAGGAAAATTGCAATTGATGTATGAAAGCACTAAGGTACCGAAGGGTGTTTCTAAGTCAACTTCCTAAATAATGAGTTGATTTCGACAGGAAGCGACCCGTCGCAGGAGGGCCTTGATGTATCCCCCATCAATGACATGAAACATGTATCATGATTTGAGATAGAATGATGTGGATATGGAACTGGATCAGGAAATAAATACATGGTATGAAGGCTTGAGAGTATTGTAGTAGATATCAACTGAATGAATTCTCTTGAACACATTAGCGACACTGAATGGAGTTTGAAATATTGACCCAAAACTGAAAATGGAGGCTTTGAAACAGTATGATGAACCAAAAGAAAAACATATTTCCCAACAAAATAACCATGGAGATGAAGTGGAAGAATGTCATGTTCAAGAGCGACTTGCTGCCATTAACAAGTGGAGAAACTTGTTTTCTCAATTTCCCCAACCATTGTTGGTCAATACTTATTTTATTTTTAACAAGCTTGAGGAGTATAGCATACACTTGATTTGTAAGTTCATCCTTCAGATGAATCCCTTCGAGTATGTTTAACGAACCCTGAGAAGGATTGGTTCAATCTCGTCATGATCGAGGAATCCATTTTTATTTAATGCTTTAATGAGTCCAGCGAAGGTAAAACTCGATATATTTTTCATGTTTATAAAGTTTGAAAAAGAGGCGAAAAATGAAACTCCAAAGGTTCCTTTTCATAGATAGTTTCTTGAGTCTGAAAAGGAAGAAAACGATACTCAGGAGAACCTCTTGGTCATGATCGACTAAGGTATTCCTTTTTCGTAAATATTCTATCTCGTCCAAAAAAGGGTTAAACTTATATTGAGTAGACATCTTTTCATTTACTTTGATGAGTTCGAAAAGACAAGTGCTCGAAAATATTTTCATGTTTAGAGAGTCCGAAAAGAGATGAAAGAGGAATCCTCTTAGAGGAAAGAGTAGTATAATAGGATAGAAATTGGTTCCGATCATTATGGAACTACTCAAAACATGTAGAGGTCAAGAGGTTGAGTAATAAGACCACTCATTGTAGCAGTTCCCTAGGAAAGGGTAAATAGACAAGTGAAAGCATATGATCGGCCAAGTAGATGGGTGACGATGGAATGAGAAAACCAAGGATCATCTGGTAGAAAGAGGCTAATAAAAATGGCAATCACGAGGGATAGAATGAAAATGGTTTCATTTTTACACAAACTTGAAACATGGGAAACTATGCTTGAAATTGGTTTCATTTTTACACAATCTTGAAACAAGAAAAAACTATGTTTGAAATAATTCTGCATGCCCCTGACATAATGAATCAATTCAAGGTACATGCCCCCAAAGCTTCATTTAATTTACCCAAGTAGAATACTGGTTACTAACAGGTGGATGGAATGAAGATTCATTTACGAGATCAAGTGAAAGACTCGATTGGGAATTTACGAGATCTAATCAAAGACTCAAATTGAAGGGGATACATGTTTCATTTTTTAACGGGCTTGGCACAGTAAAATAAATATGCTCACGACACCTTGTTTCATTTTTTAACGAGCTTGACACAACAAAGGGAAATATGATCCGAAAACCTTGTTTCATTTTTTAAGGAGCTTGACACAAGAAAATGAACTCCGCTCTAGGAACCTTGTTTCATTTTTAAGGAGCTTGGCACAAGAAAAGGAAATATACTGAAGCACATTGATCATGACCTGTAGAAGGCACTGTCTTCCAAGACAGTCTCATCAGATGGGAGAAAAAGACTCTGGAAAGTATCAAGGGATCCATTGGAAAGATCAAACTCCAATGCCTCTAGTAAATGGTACACTACATTACCTACTAGATCATCAGTAGACACATGCATATAACATGTTCCCACATAATTAACCTGTGGTGGGGAAGATACCACTTGCACATTCAGAACGCATAGGGAAGTAGGATGATTGGAAGTCAAATCAGGACCAACAAATGAAAGTTGATCGATAGTCATAATCCTTCCATCATGCAGGAAGCACATCATGCAAAAGAGTGTGGACACAACCACGTTCATGGTATAAACATACACTCACCCTGTTAGCTACCCATAATTCCAGCAGATTGGTGAGACCAGGACTGCGGGGAGAACACTTGAACCACTTTGGGATTCTAGGATCTAGCCCTCCTGAATCCAGAGAGGAATCTCTCTATAAGTGCAAAGATAGATTTATCATTAAGGCTTTTTATGTGTATGATATTAGGCTAGTTATTAAGAACAAGGGTTTTTGTTTGTTTGTTTTGGATGGTTGAGCATGATTTTTAGTTGAGTGGAAAGTCCTAAATGGAAAGAGTTTCAAAGGTGTGAAGTTGCAAGCAATCATAACAAGCTTTGGCTAATTAGATAGATATAACGCTGGTTTTTAGTCCATTGGGCTATGGAGTCATAAAAGGGCTTTAATCGGGCAAAAATTTCAAGAGTGGTCCAAGGGGCAAGTCATATATATCACAAGATCTTTGAGATTAAATGATGGAATGTAAACAATAAAAGTGTTGAAGGGGTGGAAACAGACAATTTTTTCAACTAGGATCAATCAGTCTGTCCAAACAAGAAAAGCCTTTTAAGTAACTGTTTAAAACTGGCCAAAGGGTAGGGCTCACCATAGACCTCTTTGGACAAGCTCGTATTAAAGCTAACTCAATAGACCAAAAATCCAGTAATTTACATAATTACTTTCAGAAAGGATGAAAACAGATAAGAAAAACAAAGTGCAACTTAAGATCAGTTAAGATACTTTTAAATCTAGACTACTTTCAGCATACACTTAGGGAAACTTTCATAATTACCTTTGGAGGAAGAAGCTAGAAAACAGGGCACACCATCACTTTTCTAGTCTAACTTTAATAAGCAAATAATGAAAATAAAATTCAAGAACAATGTTTAAAGAAAACAGTAGGACAAGGGAACGCCAGCATTCCGAATTGCTTGAACTGTATTAAATCATTCTTAAATAAACGATTCAGAGGAAAACATTGAGATAAAGCTTATCAGTCAGAGAAGGGTACTGTAAACAGTAAATCCTAACTCTATGCCTGCTGTTCTTTATCAGAGAATAATGGACAAATTGGCATACATGAAAGGAAAACAAGAACACAGAAAGAAGCACTTCACCAGTAACACAGACCAGGATCCCAAGAATCAGCTTATATATTGATGTCAATCTAGTTACATTCTTCAAGACCAATGTTTTAGTTCAGCAATCATCTTCACTTCTCAGCCTAACTTATTCGACCACAAACAGAGCTTCAAGAGCCTTTGAACACTATTTACAAGTAGAAGTTTCGAGCACAAGTATATTTCAAAGTTCTGCAACCAACCCTTTACAATGAGCTCCTCAATAAGGATTTATAGAAGGATGGGGAGGTCGAAAGAGAGAAAAGATATTATGAGTTCAATTAATACAGTTAATGCTTCTCGGCCTTTGAGGGGCTCAATGGAGAAGTTTACAGATATTTCCTCTATATTAATTGTTTTACATTAAGTATTAAGCCTGCTGGAAGCTTTTGTTGACTTTTAAGGCTCTATGTCATCTTGTAAGAACTCTGCTGATATTTTGTAATAAATATTTTGGCTGGGAATAACTGTTCAGCTGTATTGAGGCAGATATGCTCTGTTCTGGTCATTACTCGGCCCTCTGTTGAATGCTCTGAGGGTACAGGTGGCATTTTGGTAGCTGAGAAGAATCAATTGGCCTCTGATGTGGCGGTGGAGGCATCCTCTGTCTGATAGATATTTTGTTTTGACCTAAAAACAGGATTAATTTGCTTCTGATCTGTGTGTTAGGAATAGTTAGGCCTAATTCTCTATCTTCTGTTCTTGAACTGTGTTTAATTGAGTGGATTAGGCTTTTGATTTTCGATCTTAGCCGTAATCCATCCAAACTGTGTAAATAAGCTTCAATTCTTCGTTTATGGCTTGATTTAATCTTCAACACTGATACTCTATGTTTTAATTATGATTTGTTGTGTCTTGTTGATGTGTAGGTGCGACAAGGGCTTTATAGAGCTGTCAGCGTTCATGAGACACCGGCAAACATGGTATTGCAACCCTGTGGAACAATCCCTTTGATAAACAAAGGATGGGGGATCGTCATCCCCGGCCTTTGGTTTTCCTTTAATATGATGGAAAAAACCATTGAAACCTGCAAAATACACAAAACATTATAAATCCTGCGTGGCTGGGTAAAAATGCTTCAGAGGTTGTGGTTAAGAGCGTGGCCATTGGATGAAAGCATCCAACGGTGGAGATTAATCGTGGAGTCAGATGAGAGGTGATTTGGAACAAACGGTGGGGAAAATTAAGTCAGGTCTGTCGATCTTGCAAAGATCAACGGTCGAGAGCGACCGGGAAAATACAATGGAGAAGGGCCGTTTTCGTGAAAATAGAAGAAATACAAGGGAAATGCGAGAAAATCCCTTTGGTGGAGGAAATATGGTTTAAATGAAATTGGGGTTTCTCAAATGAATCTGGGCCATCGGATTAGCTTGGACTCAGAGATCAATGGTTGTGGTTGATCTACGAAATCCCTTGGAAGGAGGCAGAGGGTGATAGTTCAAAGGCCAGATTGAATTTGAGCCATTGATTTTTAGAGATCAATGGCGGGGAGAGAACGCGATAAAACACAGTGTAAATGGTAAGGGAGGTTTCGGCTTGAGAAATCGGTGGTATCGTGTAGCAAAATGGGAGAAAGGTGGTTTCACCTTTTTGAACACGATATGCATTAGAAGGTGACACGTAGCATTTCAATACCGCCCATATCGCGTAGCTCTTGGGGAATTAACCTTCGTGCTTGAATTTACGAGAAAATGTGTGCCATTCGTTAGATCTGGGGCCTGAGATCGGACGGTGGGGAGGGAGCGCGGTATTAATAAGATGCGCAAGCGGAAGTAGGTGGGGCAGAGCATGAGTGATTTTAATCTGGGCTGTTGGATCAAAATATGAACGATGGAGATCAAATCTATAGGAAGGCACGACCCACAGGAGTCAGGCCTGTTGGGATTATTTTGAACCGTTAGATGAAAATAGATCAATGGCTGAGATTGGATCTGAGGTAAAATGGAAATGGTACATGAGGCGAAGAAAGGGTTAGTATGGGCCGTTTATCTGCAGAGATCAATGGTTGAGATTGGCTGAAAAACATTACTCAGCGGGGTATATGAATTTTAACCAAAGTGGGGAGGTACAATCTGGACCGTCAGATCTTGACACGTGGACGACCCAGATGCAATCAGAGCTTTGCGATCGGCGGGGGCAAAGGTTGAATGGGCGCCGGTGCGATTGAACGTGGGGAGAATGTATCGGAGGAGGCCAATCAGAGGGGGGGGTGGTGAATAAAATATTTAACACGCCAATGGAAATCTCCGATGGTGCAGACCATTTGATTGGTCCAAGATCAACGGTGGAGAAGCGCTCCGACCAATGAATGGAGGATTTAGTTATAATATTCAAAAATGAAGTTTTTAATAAAAAACAAAGGGAAATGGATTCGTGGAGGGTTTCATATATGAGGCTTAGCGCCCATTTGCGTGGCCTTCGGGTATATGGAAAGAAGCGGAGGGCGAGGGTTTTATACAACGGGGCTCATCGGAATCGGAAGGATGGAGGGGCCTTTTCAATCTACCCATTAGAAAATCTCTGATGTGAGATCCTGTTGACTGTCGATCGGCTTTGTAAGATCGACGGTCCTTTTCATTAAAAATCATTGATCAGGCGGGTTTAATATAAACATAGGAAAAAGTGAGTTTTATGATTTTACAAAGGGAAAACATGATCGGCGAAGGTTTATTCAATGTTTTAAGCCCCCGATAAAAGACTTAAGGTTATGCGAATAAGGCAAAGGATCGGGGCTTATTAAAAAAAAGGCCAATCGGAATCAAGACGATGGAATGGGCTTTCAAATGCGCCCGATGCAAAAATTCCGATGTGAGACTTTATTTATCGTTGGTCGGGTTTCTAGATCAATGGTCTTTATCTTTTAACAACATGGACCGGCGGGTTTAGACAAAAAACTTAGGAAAATGGGTTTTTACAAAATGCAAATGGAATTTTGTATCGGGAAGGTTTATTTACAATGTTTAAGCGCCCGATGGCTGGCTTTTGGGTTATATGAAGCGACAATGGGGTCGGGGGTTTATATGAAAAGGGCCAATCGCATCAGAGATTTTATAAAAGCCAAAAGACTTGTGCACTCTGATTGTTCCGATGCGATAAGCGCTTTTGGACATAGCGCTTGGTTCCAGCACCAAGTCGCATGGAGGGGAAGTCGTTTAGGGCTTAGCCCAAAGGGGCTTAGGCCCATAGTAAAAAAACTTATTTTTTATGAAATTTTCAAGGTTTTTTGATGGATTTGGGGGTTTCGGGAAGGTTCAAAAATGAGTTTTAAACCTTATAAAAGGGATTTTATGAAGGGAAGGAGGGAAAACAAGAAAAATGAAGGAATTTCATGGGGAAAAAGAGATCGAAATGAAGGTTAATGATGAAGGGAAAAAGGAGTAAAATGAGGGAAAAATGGGGATTTTTGCAGCAATTTTTCTTCATGAAAATAGCAGAATTTTTGAGTTCAAGAGGAAATCAGCAGTGAATATTAAACAAAGGGTATGATTTCTTCACAAGACTTCAAGAATTAACAATTTTTTGCAATAAAATTTGTTTCTTGAAGGCTTCAAAAAATGATTTAGCCACCTTTTGATATAACAAATTTTATAGGTGGCTAACAGTGGCTCCACTTGGGGATGGTGCCTTCTTGAAGGCATCAAGAAATTCAGACTTGCATTCTCTAGGGGCCTGATCAGTTCCTTATCCATTGGGCTGCAACTTTCCTTACTTGGATGATCTTCTTCTGTTTTGAAAATGTTAGCAGCCATGAAAAAACAATGGAATTTCATCAACACAAGATTTCTACCTACCCAATCCTACTGATCTAACATTTTTTCTTCTTTCAGAGTGCACTTGGATTGGAAAACTCTTTTACAACATTTTATTCTTTTGAAAGCAAAAAACTAATCTAAGTCTACTTCTTATTTCTCCATGAACTCAGATTAAACAGTTGATTTCATAAGCTTATCTACCTAATCTACTATCTGTTAGGATTTGAAAGTCTAACAGATTTTTATTCTCTAACTTCTAAAACAAAAATTTAAAAGCATACAAGTCAGGATTGAACAGTCTAACTTGTTGTTGATCTATGGCATAAAAAACAAGCTGCACATAGATGTTATTTTGCAGAATATTAAATCAAAATGGAAGGCTTAAGATCTGAAAGTTCTCAGCACAGCCTTAATTTTTCTACAGCTTTGTTTTTGAGTTTATTCGAGTTATTTTTCCTTGTTCTCTGGTTCATATTTTGAGTTCATTAGAACCAGTTTACTTCTGTTTTTGACTCAAAATTAAAACAAATTAGAGTTACTCTTCTTTTGAAAACTGAGTTTCAGATTTTGAGCTTGTTTGAACTTTTATTTTCTATCCTAATCTACCTAAATGATAAGCCAAGATTAAGCTGTTTGGAAAATATAATTCACTAACCTATCAGAAGTAAATTTAAAACTAATTAGTCATGATTAGGATGTATAACTAACTAGGAGTGTGTTTTTCAGGAGTGGCATTTGAGTTTGCACACTTTATAGAAGGATGCGAAGGTCGAAGGAGAGAAAAGATCTTCTGAGTTCAATTAATACAGTTAATGCTTCTCGGCCTTTGAGGGGCTCAATGGAGAAGTTTACAGATATTTCCTCTATATTAATTGTTTTACATTAAGTATTAAGCCTGTTGGAAGCTTTTGTTGACTTTTAAGGCTCTATGTCATCTTGTAATAACTCTGTTGATATTTTGTAATAAATATTTTGGCTGGGAATAACTGTTCGACTGTATTGAGGCAGATATGCCCTGTTCTGGTCATTACTCGGCCCTCTGTTGAATGCTTTGAGGCTACAGGTGGCATTTTGGTAGCTGAGAAGAATCAATTGGCCTCTGATGTGGCGGTGGAGGCATCCTCTGTCTGATAGATATTTTGTTTTGACCTAAAAATAGGATTAATTTGCTTCTGATATGTGTGTTAGGCATAATTAGGCCTAATTCTCTGTCTTCTGTTCTTGAACTGTGTTTAATTGAGTGCATTAGGATTTTGATTTTCGATCTTAGCCGTAATCCATCCAAACTGTGTCAATCAGCTTCAATTCTTCGTTTCTGGCTTGATTTAATCTTCAACACTGATACTCTCTGTTTTAATTATGATTCGCTGTGTCTTGTTGATGTGCAGGTGCGACAGGGGCTTTATAGAGATGCCATCATTCATGAGACACCGAAAAACATGGTATTGCAACCCTATGGAACAATCCCTTTGATAAACAAAGGCATGGGGGATCGTCATCCTCGGCCTTTGGTTTTCCTTTAATATGATGGATAAAAACCATTGAAACCTGCAAAATACACAAAAAACGTTATAAATCCTGCATGGCTGGGTAAAACTGCTTCAGAGGTTGTGGTTAAGAGTGTGGCCATTGGATGAAAGCATCCAATGGTGGAGATTAATTGCGGAGTCAGATGAGAGGTGATTTGGAACAAACGGTGGGGAAAATTAAGTTAGGTCCGTCGATCTTGCAAAGATCAACAGTCGAGAGCGACTAGGAAAATACAATGGAGAAGGGCCGTTTTTCGTGAAAATAGAAGAAATTCAAAGGAAATGCGAGAAAATCCGTTTGGTGGAGGAAATATGGTTTAAATGAAATTGGGGTTTCTCAAATGAATATGGGCTGTCGGATTAGCTTGGAAGGAGGCGAAGGGCGATAGTTCAAAGGCCAGATTGAATCTGAGCGGTTGATCTGCAGAGATCAACGATGGGGAGAGAACGTGATAAAACACAGTGTAAATGGGAAGGGCGGTTTTGGCTTGAGAAACTGGTGGTATCGCGTAGCAAAATGGGAGAAAGGTGGTTTCACCTTTTTGAACGCGATATGCGTTAGAAGGCGACACGTAGCATTTCAATACCACCCATCTCACGTAGCTCTTGGGGAATTAACCTTCGCACTTGAATTTAGGCAAAAAATCGCGCCAATTGTTAGATCTGGGGCCTTAGATCGGACGGTGGGGAGGGAGCGCGATATTAATAAGATGCATGGGCGGAAGCAGGTTGGGTGGAGCATGAGTGGTTTTAATCTGGGCCGTTGGATCAAAATATGAACGACGGAGATCAAATCTATAGGAAGGCAGGACCCACAGGAGTCAAGCCTGTCGGGATTATTCTGAACCATTAGATGAAAATATATCAACGACTGAGATTGGATCTGAGGTAAAATGGAAATGATACATGAGACAGAGAAAGGGTTAGTACGGGCCGTTTATCTACAGAGATCAACGACTGAGATTGGCCCAAAAACATTACTCAGCGGGGTATATGAATTTTAACCAAAGTGGGGAGGTACAATCTGGACCGTCGGATCTTGACACGTGGATAGCCCAGATGCAATCGGAGCTTTGCGATCGGCAGGGGCAAAGGTTGAATGGGTGCCGGTGCGATTGAACGTGGATCGTCGATCTGCAGATCAGATCGATGGCGGAGAATGTATCGGAGGAGGCCAATCGGGGGGGGGGGTGGATAAAATATTTAATGCGCCAATGGAAATCTCCGATGCGAGATGGCACAGACCGTTTGATTGGTCCAAGATCAATGGTGGAGAAGCGCTCCGACCAATGAATGGAGGGATTAGTTATAATATTAAAAAACGAAGTTTTTAATAAAAAACAAAGGGAAATGACTTCGGGGAGGGTTTCATATATGAGGCTTAGCGCCCGTTTGCATGGCCTTCGGGTATATGGAAAGAAGCGGAGGGCGGGCGTTTTATACAACGGGGCTCATCGGAATCGAAAGGATGGAGGGGCCTTTTCAATCTACCCATTAGAAAATCTCTGATGCGAGGTCCTGTTGACCGTCGATCGGCTTTGTAAGATCGATGGTCCTTTTCATTAAAAATCATTGATCAGGCGGGTTTAATATAAACATAGGAAAAAGTGGGTTTTATGATCTTACAAAGGGAAAACATGATCGGGGAAGGTTTATTCAATGTTTTAGGTGCCCGATAAAAGACTTAAGGTTATGCGAATAAGGCAAAGGATTGGGGCTTATTAAAAAAAAGGCCAATCAGAATCGGGACGATGGAATGGGCTTTCAAATGCGCCCAACGCAAAACTTCCAATGCGAGACTTTATTTATCGTTGATTGGATTTCTAGATCAACGGTCTTTATCTTTTAACAACATGAACCGGCGGGTTTAGACAAAAAACTTAGGGAAATGGGTTTTTACAAAATGCAAAGGGAATTTTGTATCGGGAAGGTTTATTTGCAGGGTTTAAGCACCCGATGGCTGGCTTTTGGGTTATATGAAGCGGAAATGGGGTCGGGGGTTTATATGAAAAGGGCCAATCACATCAGAGATTTCATAAAAGCCAAAAGACTTGCGCTCTCCTATTTTTCTGATGGGATAAGCGCTTTTGGACATAGCGCTTGGTTCCAGCACCAAGTTGCATGGAGGGGAAGTGGTTTAGGGCTTAGCCCAAAGTGGCTTAGGCCCATAGTAAAAAAACTTATTTTTTATGAAAATTTCAAGGTTTTTTGATGGATTTGGGGTTTCGGTAAGGTTCAAAAATGAGTTTTAAACCTTATAAAAGGGATTTTATGAAGGGAAGGAGGGAAAATAAGAAAAATGAAGGAATTACATGGGGAAAAAGAAATCGAAATGAAGGTTAATGATGAATGGAAAAATGAGTAAAATGAGGGAAAAATGGGGATTTTTGCAGCAGTTTTTCTTCATGAAAATAGCAAAATTTTTGAATTCAAGAGGAAAACAGCAGTGAAGATTAAAAAAAGGGCATGATGTCTTCACAAGACTTCAAGAATTAACACTTTTTTGCAATAAAAGTTGTTTCTTGAAGGCTTCAAAAAATGATTTAGCCACCTTTTGATATAAAATTTTTTATAGGTGGCTAACACACCCCAGGAGTAAATTGAAGTCCAAAGGGACCATGAAAAACATAACATAAATACATACAATTTTTCCTGCCAAGGTAATAGGAAACTGAGGAAGGATCCCTAATGGTTGACTGGTTCTTATGTTAAAAGCTAACAATTTTGGAGCAATAAACACAAGTTGTGGGAAACTTAAAGCTTGCTAAGCAGTGGAGGATAGAATACTAATAGAAACTCCCTAATATATAACAATGTGATGGATATTATTATCATAATCCTTTAACATTATCTTAAAAGGCATGTAAGAAGGGAGACAAGGTTCCGTCAATCGACTCCAATCAAAGGAGATTGCATGTTTTCTTGGAGGGGGTTTCATAGGAAAGGGAGAAATGTCCCATTTTATGGTAGAATCAGAAGAAACATGAAGAACCTGAGTGGTATGATCCTCACTCTCTACATGAAAAATATGATCGACTGAAGGTGGAATCGGGTAAACTATTTTCTCAGCCAATTTTTGGTCAGGATCAGACTGATGGGATCGACATTCAGAGAGAGTGGCATTGAAGTCAGATTATGATCAATTACTTCATCAACTAGTGGAGGATTGGGAGAAAGTTTCTGATAACCAACCATAAATCGAGGTTGAGAAGCTGTAAGGTTTTCCAACACTTTTGAGGCTTCATCCATATAAGGACAAAGGTGAATAAGATGATTTCCTTCACATAAATTACAGGGAAACATGACTTTACCCTTTTTCCCATGGACCTTACTATCACTAGGTGATGGTTTATCACTGACATGATATCCAGAGGTTGATGTGAGCCTATAGACCACACTTCTAATATATTGGGAATACTATGGAAATCTCTAAGAAAGTGGTCAACCTTACATAACTTGTAAGGGAATTTAACTTTGCGGCACTAATTGGAAGATTTTTCCATACGAGTTTCTTGGGTAGCAATGGTTGCTTGGTTCCCCCCCTACTTATTTTTCTTCTTCTTCTTAGTTTCCTGGTTACTAGAATCAATACTTTCACCAGGAGAGGAGGAAGAAAGGAATGAAGAAAAAAAGGTGAAGAAGGAAAGAGGTCAACTTTAGGATCAACTTGAGGTTGATATTGTTCAGGTGAAGGAGAATTTGGGTTAGGAGCAGTTTGGAAATTCGAAACCATAATGGTCGAAAGCAACCAAAATTTCAAACCAATGGTAAATCCAGGAAGGGACAATGTTGCCATATAAGGAGCACCAATATTTCCAAAAGAAGGAAAAGGAAAAGGATTCCCGTCAAAGGGGTTTCCTTGATTGGTAGACTTGGGAACTGTTGCCATTAGTCTCAACCTAAGATCCATTAAGGAGTTGTTCCACGAAGATGATGTTATTCTGCGAGAAATTAATTGATTTTAGAAATTAAATACACAAAATAAAGCAAAAGGGTAGCTAGGAAAATAAGGATTACCATGCAACTGTGAATTGCAATATATAACCTCAAGGAACCAAGGATTTATATACGAGCAATCAATCTCCCCGAATGTTGTGTTCAGTGTATCATAGTATACAAGGTGAATGAATCGGTTAACTAAGGTGAGGATAACAACCTATAAGGGACTTCAAAAATATACTTGACAGTACGTGGAAGCACAAGTTATGTCTAATGCATGACTATTCGATGAGAGCGTTCCCATATACTTATCATGCGTGGAGCACCATCCAATATACCCAAAGGTACATGGAGAACGATCTAATACACTTATGTACGTGGAACGAGATATCACCCCTTGGATGCAACAATGGAAAATAATGAAAACTCCTACGTTTAAAGGCACCGGAACACGTCTCGAGCCTAGACCTCTAGATGTTTTGTTAAGTTTCAAATGCTCCTTAGGTTAATTGAGGTAAATTTTAGAGTTGATCTTTAATTATGTTTCGATTTCAAGGCTCAAAACTCGATGTGACCTGAACACGCCTATGATGCAACTAATATGACAAAAATAACTATTTTCATTTTCTTTTTAACAATGAAAGACCTAATTAAGTAGGGGAAGAAGAAATCAATCAACAATGCAACAAATAAGTGATGCAAAAATCGATCTCCTCGACTTCACTATTCCAATAAAAATCAAATCCCTATATGTAATGCATGATGCATAAGATTTTGAATTTGGATTCCACTTAGTTTTTAGATGAAAACTAATATATTTTCCTAATCATTGATCAAGAAACTATTCAGAACGATGACTGAAACATCAATTCCTTCAAGCAATCCAACAATCAAGTAATTCATTTTTATATTGACCTAATGACAAGAAAAAATTAAAATCTAAACAAATTCTTATCAAGGGAACTCAAAAACAAAAGAAAACAAGATGGAGGCTTCAAATATATCAAAAGACACCCAGGGACACAATGAAGAGCAACTGGAACAAGGCTGATCAAAGAGAAAATCAAGGCAAGGAAATTTTGTGCATGAAACAGGGGTCACGTAGTTGATGGAAGGGAACTAGTGCTCTGCAACACAGGTACGGAGAGGGTTTTGGTGCACTGCAACGGAGTAAAAAATAAGGATAGGGTGCACTACAACACTCTGTCTCTAGACTAGGGGGAGTGATGATCAAGGAGTGCTAAGCTACGGCACACAAAAATCAACTGGAGCTCAACGAAATGTATTCCTAGGGTCAATTCAGACTGAGTGAGACAATGAAAGCCTAAACAAGAGGAAAAACAAGTACTAAGGACAATGAAACCACAAAGGGAATGAAATGTTCCCAGTTGAGTCGCCAATTTGTTATGCAGAATCTATGAATACAGACAAAAGTATCTTCCCTAGACCTAGTGGCCTGGCCAAGAACAACAAAAGGACAAAGAATATAACGTTTTCCTTAAAGTAATTTAATAACAAGATGAGCCCCCCTAGAATCCGTTGCAAGATTCACTCTCTTCTTGGATTTTACGCTCCAATCCTAGCTCTGATTGATATAATTAGAACCTGCCCATACAAACACAATAAGTCAAAGATCTACGATATGTATGTAGTATTATCCTATCAATTCATTCAATGGATCAACAAAACATTGAAATATATGAACATCAACATCATATATAGGAAAAAAATGTACTCCTTGTATTAATAGAAATGGAGAGAGTTACAACCAAATATAAGAGTTGATCATGTAGAGAAACTCTCCAAGTTGAGTTGTCCTTCCTTGCCACAAATTACACCTCTATGTCACCTCAATGCATGGAATGATGACTCTCTTAGAACCAAGGTAAAAAGATGAGGGTAATCAATCTCTGAAGACAACCCCTAGCTTGTGGATGGAAGTAAATAATTAGGAGAGGATGGAAGTAAAAATCGATAGGTAGTATTGGATACATGAAAAATACAAAAAAAATTGTATAACTAAAAATAAAAAAAAACATTCAAAATGATTTTGTTTTACCTATGGCAACTCATTTCCCGCCTTCAGGAAGCACAAGCTCTGGGTCTCTGCAAAAATCCATCCCGACATATGGTAGTCTTCAATCATAATGAGCCACATTCTCAGCCATCGAAAGAAGAATGGTGTAAAACTCATGGAATAAATGCCTGCATGTATGGACATGAGATCCACCCATCATCGCATCCGTGGAGCTCTGGGATTTGGAAGCTCAAGTGAGATATGTTGTGGATGAAGTAATGGAATCTGCTCCAAGGTGAATGAGATAAAAATGGAACCATACCCACAGTTTTTCAATCGTCCATATTTCGCCTTGGTGAGTTATTGTTTCAAGTTTTCCAACACACCCCGCTCGAGTTGAATATTGTCGGCTCTATGAACTCTAATGCATATTTCTTAGCCAAATGTAAGGTGACACTACCTTCCAATCTAGAATGATGAACAAGATTTTCCTAAGAAGAAAAAAACCACATCCTTTATACAAATTTTCCCATTCTTTGTTGGCTGGCACTGAGGTCTATAGTGTGCAAGAATATAATCCTTGATAATATCTCCACCCCTTCTCGAATGAGATAAAAAGATAGGGGCACCTCTCCTCGATAAACCTGTTAAGAAGTAAATGTATTCCACCTGTATGATGAGAATATGTGCTCCAAGAGTGAAGGCCTGTGCTTGAACATCCCATGCTCGAACAAGATACTCCAATAGTTCCATTTGTTGTCTCATCCCAGGAAGCCAAAATAATTTGAGAAGCCCACAGTTTCTCAATGCCTGAATAGTGGTTGGATCATTGGAATCATCCATGTATTGTTTTTCATGTTCTGTTTCTCACCAAATCAGAGCCATTTCGTGCCGATGGATACCTGAAACATGACAAGAAAGTTCATTAGAATCAATTCCATGCAAAAATCTGAGAGAAATTTGAGTTAAAAGAGCAAAACAATTTTTTGAAATTCCCCCAAAGCACCCTACTAAAGGGAGATAATGCACGGATTTTCTCTCCACAGTTAAATTTTTACTGTCCCAATGCACTTTTCGACATTGCTAGGGTGTGATGGATTTAGGGTGCAAAATTAAAGCCCCAAGTCACCTAAAACTTGAAATTTTTTACATGAAATGAAAAAATAGAACTGTGAAAGGAAAGAGGAAGGTGAAATCTCTTACCTCGAAGTGACGACACCAAAAATGATCCACCAGATTGGCCAAAATCAACTGCTGAAGATCGTGGGAAAAATGCACTCAAAGTTCTCTCACCAATAGGTAAAATGTAAAATGGTAAAAATGAAACTGTTTTTCACCTATTTATGGTCATTTTTTATTATTTTATTATTTTGACCTAAATTTTACCTAATCTTACCATGTATCAAATATTTTAAACCTTTTGCTGGTGTTCTAGGCAGATTAACATCTGTTTGAAGGAACTAATCACATTTTTAAACCGAAACAAATCATTTTGACGAAAGAGAATACTTTTATCACCTTTTTGGGAGCTATAATCTGACAAGAAAGGAGCACCTTGGAGTCCTCTTTCATATCTTTTCAAACTCCATAAACATTAAAACATTGCGGAGCACTTGTATTTTCAAACACGTTAAAGTAAATTAAAATACGAATACTCAGTATAAGTTTAACCCTTTTCCAGACCGTGATAGACTAATTATGAAAAAGGAATACCTTAGTCAAACATGGCTAAGAGGTTCTCCTGAGTATGATTTTCTGCCTTTTCGAACTTAAGAGACTATTTACGAAAAGGAACCTTTGGATTTATTTTTTCGCCTCTTTTTCAAACTCTCTTAACATGAAAAAGGAGCTGAGTTACACCTTCGCTGGAATCGTAAAATCATCAAACAAAGATGGAATCGTCGAACATGACGATACCGAGCCACTCATTTTCAGGGTTCGCTAAAAATACTCAGAGGGATTCATCCGAAGGATGAAATTACATATGAAGCATATGTTATCCTCCTCAAGATTGTCAAAAATAAAGAGGTATTAACCAAAAATGGTTAGGAAATTGGGAAAATAGTATACTCCACCTATTAATGGCAGCGAGTCACTCTTGAACATGACACTCTTTCACTTCAACTCTGTGACTATTGGGCTGGGAAATCTGGTTACCTCTTTGGTTCATCAAACCATATCAAAGCCTCTGTATTGATTTTTGGGTCAATGCTACCAAATATATACAATTTCACCGATATGTTCAAGAGAAGCCCTTCAGTTGATACTTGCTACAATACTCCAAAGCTTACATTCATGTTTGCCATTTCTTAACTAGTTCCACATCAACATCATTCTGTCTCAAATCTTGATACCTGTTTCGTGTCATTGATGGGGAATACATCAAGGTCCTCCTCCGACAGGTTGGTTCCCTTTGGACGTTAACTCATTATCTTGGAAGTTGAATTATAAACTCCCTTTGGTACCTTGGAGCTTCATATACCAATGGCAAGTTTCCTCGCTCTTGGTGACAAGTTTTCATCATTGGCCTTCGATCGAAATTTTGTGTGGTGTTCGACTTCAACTCATATATTCACACCATACAAATTATACTGTAGTACCTTGAGAGCCATTGTCATCATTGGTGGTTTCTCTCACGTCTATTAACGACTTATATCATTGGCCAGTAATCAGATGGTGTCTACCATGTTCGACTTCAACTCATTTATTCGCGTGGTTAGAATCGTATCTTGGACGATCGAGTGAATGAGATAAAAGACCCAAATATAGTTTCATCCATATGGGCTATGATTTCAGGATTAATATAAGATTACAAAGTATGATTGATATTATCATATAAATAGTCATCCAAGCATGGGTCCACTCTCTGTCATCAGTGGAATAGACTTCTTGATCATTGTACCTGTCATGTTAGCTTATGCACTGAGCATGGGTAGGCCTCCCTCTACAAAGATGTCGTGATGAAAATGTATTGTAACATATGATTATTTTTGGGTGTGTGTTATGTTCTTTCCATGACTAGATGCACATGCGAGGGGGGTCACAGGGTCCCCCCCCTGTCGGGGGCAGTAGCCACCCTACACAGGGTTTGGGGCAATGCCTTGGGAATTTTATTTTGGAACCTATAGTAGGTGGGTGGACCTTGTAGAAATTATACAATATGCATGTATATTACTGGACTCTCATGATCTAACAAATTAATCTTATGTTAAATACATAATCCTTCCACTTAATTCTTTGCGGAAATTAAATCGCCAGTTACAAAACACATATGAAGCAAATTAATCGCACATAACAAGAATTTTTTACCGAGAAAGCTTAAAGCTAAAAACCCCAACTATCATATATTATGTATATCAATGGAACATGTAACAATCTCATACAAAACTCATAGCATAGAGCTCTCAGTACAATCAAAAATCATCACACACTGTCATGCAGAAATTTGCATATCTATGCACCTATTTCTTGCCTCTTGAAAACCTGCCTCCACTGTGCAATCCCTGATAAAGAAGATCCTTGAATGAATTCGATATTGCCTTGCTTGCACTGCGCAATCCTCATAGGAAACTTCAATGTCAGTGTAGATGCATTGAATGCATCACTATATTCACAACTGATAGTCCATCTCACCCTTTCACCTATCTCTCCATTGGGTCTCCACTGGATCTGACATGCAAGTAGTTAACTACTGTATTTTTTCAGTTGCAAGTAAGACACTACTTGTGAATTAATTAAATAATTAATTCACTCATCTATCACTAGTGTATCTTCAGTTACAACTAGATACAACTAGCACAACTGAGTTTAACTCACTTAACTGAGTTAAACTAAATAACAACTCACATAACTACTCTTCCAACTCTTTTACAACTTGCCACTGTCAGTTATAACGAATTCCTCCATGCATGAGTCACCAACCACCCTAGGAATTGCGTAATTCCTTCAGCCCACTGATGTGCCACATCTGTTCACTGAAATAAAGTGCTCCAAGAGAATAAGTTACAGCTTATTGTCTGATTATTATTAAGGGCTAATAATAAGCGACATGCATCTATTTTTAGATTAGCGATCTATAAATAGACTTCACCCAATATTCTAAAAATAGAAATTCATCCAAAGATATAATTTTCTCAACCATCTAGAATCATCATCCTTATAATTTTATAATATGCTCACCATTCTAAAAATAGACATACACCTAAAAATAGCCTGTGGGCCCCACTTAGTGAAGGTGCTTAATTTTCAAGAAGCTCATCATCTTGTTGAATCTCAACACTCCCTCTCAAAAATATAGGGATTATCCTTCACCCCGATCCTGTCTCTATGGTATTCGAATTTTCTCCTGGTGAGCGCCTTCGTCAGAATATCTACATCCCGATCTTCCATAAGAATGTACTGAAGCAACATGATCTTCCTCTGCACATAATCTGTGATATGATGATACCAGATATCTATATGCTTAGATCTATTGTGAAACACAATATTAATCGAGAGTTTAATGAAACTCTGATTATCACAATGAATCACTGTAGGATCTAAACAAGAACTGGAAAAACCGACCAGGATCTTCCTCGTCCAGATAGCCTCACATGCAGCTTGACTTGCTACCATGGCAATGCCCTTTACGAACTAAGTGCCAGGATCTCGCTCCTGTGGCTGCAATGGCTGACAGATGCGTCACTGAAAAGCCACTCATGATGCCCATCTTTACGTAGTTGGGTTGCCTGCCCAAATGCTACATCCGTGAAGCCATGCCAGCTCAACCTCATCTGATTTGTACGGCACCATAAGCCATGCCAGATGTGCCCACGGATATCTCGGGGACATTCTTTCTGCCTTTAGGCTGGTTGGCACTTAACCATCTCTTGTGAAATTTGGTTCACCGCATAGCATATGTCTAGTCTTGTATTAACTAAATACATGAGCAAACCCACCAACTGTCGATAAAAATTGGCATCCACTACCTCTGCCGATGTAGCATCCTCTTTCCTCCAATGTCCTGGAAGAGGAGTATCCATCGACTTCTTGATCTCTTGCATGGCTTACCAAGTATCTCTGCGACATACTCCTTGAAACCTGACAGTTCACCTTCTCGCTGCCATATTTCCAATCCAAGGAAATAATGAAGGAGGCCCAAATCCTTCATCTCAAACTCCTTTGCAAGGTCCTCCTTGCATGAGTGTATCAACTGCTCATCACCCGTTAGTATTAAATCATCAACATAAAGAAGAATGATTAAAATCTTACCCTCCACCACAATTTGGTATAGGTTTTCATCCGCCTCACTCTTGGTGAAGCCAAGTCCATTAAAATAGCTGTCAATCCATGTGTACCAAGCACGAGGTGCTTGCTTCAGCCCATACAACGCTCTTTTGAGTCTGCACACATGTGACTCGCTGCTGAAGATCTCAAATCCTTCAGGCTGCTCAATGCACACTTCTTCCTCAATGATCCCATTAACGAACACAATCTTCACATCCATCTGATGAATGTGCCAACCCATCTGCACTGAGAGAGAAAGGATGATCCTAATGGAAGAATACCATGTGATAGGTGCAAAGGTTTCTTCATAATCAATCCCCTTGATCTGTGAGAAGCCTCGAGCAACAAATCTTGCCTTTATCTTCTCGACGCTCCCATAAGCAGCTTGCTTTACCTTGTAGATCCATCTTGAACCTACCACATATTTACCAACCGACCTTGGAAAAATCTCCCAAGCACTATTTCTGACAATGGAGTCATACTCATCCACCATGGCATCTACCCATGTGTGCTCCTGCGCTGCTTCCTCAAAGATACACTTGCTCATGAGAGCCATGTGTCCAGTGAATCAGTTAGGTGACTGTCTCTGTTTGTGCTGTGAAGTAGGGACTCCTACATTCTGTGCCCATCAAGCTTCAACCTCTTAGCTTCTGTGGTATGCCTTCTGCCAGTTCTGATGTTTGGCTCTACTTGAATGGACTCCTCCACTCCATGATCCTCCTCCTGTGGCTGATCCACATCTTGAGGCTCATCTTTGGGAACAGGTAGTTCCTCCTCTTCATGCAAGTGTAGCTCCTTCTCAAGCGACAACTTCATGGCTTTCTCCTCATTGAATTTTATATCCCGTCGCACCACAGTCATCCAATTGTTTGGAAAATACACACGATAATTATGGGGTGTTTCTGTGTACCCCACAAATATCCCAACTTCTACAGTCAGCTCTAGCTCTAGCCACTGTCAGTTATAATGAAGTCCTCCATGCATGAGTCACCAACCACCCTAGGAATTGCGTAATTCCTTCAGCCCATTGATGTGCCACATCTATTCACTGAAATAAAGTGCTCCAAGAGAATAAGTTACATTTTATTGTCTAATTATTATTAAGGGCTAATAATAATCGACATGCATCTATTTTTAGATTAATGATCTATAAATAGACTTCGCCCAATCTTCTAAAAATAGAAATTCATCCAAAGATATAATTTTCTCAACCATCTAGAATCAACATCCTGCTAATTTTAGAATATGCTCACCATTCTAAAAATAGACATACACCTAAAAATAGCCTACGGGCCTCACTTAGTGAAGGTGCTTAATTTTTTGGACCCTATAGTAGGTGGGTCAACCTACATATGGTTTTGGGCATGATGGTTTTCTTCCCATAGTATTTTGTAGATCCAGTCAAAGGAATTATGAGTATGTTCTAATCCAAGGTTAATGGATTGGGGTTTATGAATGCTTCAACATGTAAATATATGTATTGTAACATTGAAAGGAATATGATGAAAAATCAATCTAGTAGTCCCGATTTTGGGATCTAGGGGAAACTCTGTGTATATTGTTTTATTCTCTCGCCATTGTTTATTTTCTGTTTTAAGAATTCATTTGCAGATAATTTATGTACAGGGTTAAAACCTACATTTGGTATCAGAGTTGTTTTGGCTTCAAGGGGACACCTTTGATGCTGAGGGGTTTTTATCAGGCCTGTGGTAGACCCCGTTCAGTGGGAGATTTGCGGGATCGATTCTTGCGATGAAAGAAGATGGAAAGAAATGGAAAGATAGAGATCGAGAAATTTAATGATCAAAGTTTTGAGGTGTGAAAGCTCAAGATGGAGGATTTGTTGGTGGATAAATATCAGTGGATCACGGTAGATCTATGTACTAAACCAACAACAATGTCAGATGAAGATTTGGCGAAGTTGGATCGGAAATAAAAGAGAAAAATATGATTGTGTATCTTAGATTTAGTATTGTTGAATATATCAGGGGAAGCAATGGCAAAGGATTTATGTGACAGGTTAGGGACTTTGTACCAATCTAAGTCTTTGGTGAACAAAATGTTCCTACGGAAAAATATGTGTTACATGAGGATGAAGGATGGAGACTTAGTGACAGAGCATTTGAATGCCTTTAATACTATGGCAAGCGAGTTGTTATCTATTGATATAAAAATTTTAGACGAAGATAAGTGCATCAATTTTTTCTGTTCTCTACCAGATTCGTGGGATAGTTTAGTTGTTGCAATAGGCAGCAATACAACTAGCTTGAATTTTGAAGAAATAGTCTCATCCTTGTTGTCGGAGGAGATGAGACAAAAAAATATGGATAGCTAGAATGGAGATGCCTTATCTGTACAAGGACGATCTCATAACAGAAACAAAATTAAGTCCTTGAGTGGGAGATCTAAATCTAGAGGGAGATCTTATTTTCAACATGGTTTTCATTGTCCATTGGACCTTTGGATTTCTGTATCCTTTGTTTTGAAAGTTTCCTGTGTATGGTTATCTTCTTCCAACACCTTAGAACTATGGTTATTCAAACCACAAAAGGAACATGTAAATTTTCTCCATATATTATGTGAGGATTTTCCATGTTTATCATAATTAAAAGCAACTTGATAAAGGCATATTTATACCTTGCACATTCACCTTTGTCGCCTTCTTGAGGAGGTGAATTTGATGAGGTAGTGTCTCTCTTCGGAATACCAACAATGGCATCAATGGCTTTAGAGCTTTCAACAGCCTCTTGTTTTCCATTTTCATTAGTTGCATGCTTATGAGCATATTCTTACAAAGTGGGTGTAAAACTTTGGCATTCCTCATGAACACAAACTTTACAAGCTTGAGGTAATGAACATGTAATGAAAGTCTATCTTGGAACACCTTCATGTGCCTTCTTGTCTTGGAGCATTCTCCATCTTCTTGTTGTCCATAACCACAACTTGCATGGCTAAAAGCAATCTCTTCAATAGTGGGTGTAAACCTGTTGTATTCTCCACGAACACAATATTGAGGTAGTGATTATGTAATGGAAGCATTTCTTGAAACATTTCCAAAAGTATCCATAATTTGTGAGTGCTCTACATCATCTTGTTCACCAAAACCTAGACCCATGTACCTAGACCTTCCCTCAACAATAAGGTTTATAATTCCTTGTGCATGTTTTCCTAACCCTTTACCTTCATAGCCCATTTTTTAAAACAATTTGGACCCTATTCCTGTAGTGTGTCTTTCAAAAACACCAAAACATTCATCTTGAGAGGAAATTGAAGATAAAATTGATTTGCATACCTCATTTTCATGCACATACTTGGCTAGGGTTTCCTTGGCATAATGGAGTTGAATCTCTATCTCATGCATATTTGCTAGGGTTTCATTTGCAATATGGAGTTGAGTCTCCATCTCATTCATCTTTTCAAGAAGCTCTTGCTTCTCCTCCTTCATGGCCTTCAACTGTTCCTGAAGCCTACTGATCTCCTTCATATCTTCAACCATCTCTTGCACCATATCTCTCATGATGAAGAGCTTCTGCAACATCTCTTCATCAAAGAGTCTTTCTAAGGAGGATTGATTAGAAACAGTGCTGGATGAAGCTGCCATATTCAACTTGTAATTCATAAAAGAAGCTATTTTGCTGTGGTTTGAGAGCGAAGTCCTCAATCTTGACCTTCTCCTCTCTTCATCTTAAACACATAAACTTGCACACAGTTAAATTCTCCTTGCACAAATACAAAACCAATAGCTAATTTTCTAGCTAACCTTGACAAACCCTGAGATAAACTTGGGCTAAAATGAGCTAAACTATGCTCTGATACCAACTTGATCTGAATAGGACAAACTAATTTTGTTGTGCTAGCTTCTTCATCAGTATAAAATAAAAGTGCTTAAGGATTGTGTCAAATAGCAAGTTTATGAGAGGGTTTATGTGTCAAATTTATGTGTCTTTTATGAGCAATTCATGAAGTAAATTACGGTTTAAAACACATAAACAATAAGTAAATTGCAGAGAATATAATACAAAAATATAATACAAAACAAGCACATTACACAGTAGTGATGAAGGAGTTCACCCCTCTTGGGCTACGTCTCCTTAGACCAGCTTCAACGGCTTAACCCTTTTTGATTAATTGATCAAACATTTGAATACAATCATTTCCTGAGCTCTGATGGCTCTCAAACCTGCTCCCATGGCTCTGGGATAGCCCCAATAACCCTATTTTGGTTCTAAATAAGTCGAATTTGGACTCTTTGGGAAAAATTTATGCCTCTTTCAATAAACCTCACTAACTGCTCCACCCAACTAGCTAACTCCAGTTAAAACTTGCAGTTTCGCCATTTTTAGAGGTCCGCCAATTAATTCGTGATTAGCGTTAAGTGGTATTAAGCGCTAGTTAAGCACGCTTAACATGCTAACTGTGCATTAATTAATTTGATATTAAGGTTTGGATTAACGCTAATAAACAGGTTTATGGTTTAATTGATCTTGGTTTAAGAATTAAATGCCGCGCTTAAGTCCGAGCTCCCGCTGACAGTCATAGCTGGTGGTCCCGTGGACTAGGCGATGGCCCTCTTTTCCCCCACCACATTACAACATACCCTTTAAATACAAGCTGACAACCATGATAATTAATAACTAACTCATAATGGAGGTGTTATGGCTTTGCGCTAGCAGTGGGGAGGTTGCAGATTCTAACATCGGCACCTCCATAGAATTTTATTCGATGGATTTATATAGCCTTTCGACCTTTGAGAGTCACGTGACGGTCTCTGGGCTTTCCACATGTTGTGACCTCATTGTTCTGACGCAAACCAACCAAAATTTGCCATGTAGCCCAAAAATTTTGGCCAACCACAAGTTGACAAGTTTCAGTACACCATTGGCCAGAGAAAAACCCATTTTGGCCAAAAATTGACCCCTTTGACCCTGTTTGACTTTTTTTTTTGAAAATTCCCCTGTTTGGCAAAGCAGACAACAGGCTCTAACTTTCTCATACTGAGTCAGTTTTTGATGAAACGAAGTGCATCGGATTTAGGGCGACAAGTAGTTCGTAGTCGTTTTGGTTTTGAGAAATTCTAAGCACTTGCATTTTTAGCAAAATTTTGCCCCCAATTCAATTTTTGATCATCCGTCTCTACTCGAAGTATATGTGAGCCTACTCTTAACTGGCCTAGAGGAATGCGAAGAGCATGCATCAAGTGGTGAAATGTATACTAGGGAATGCGAAGAGAAATTCAATTCCAAAAGTTAATATCTTTTGTTGGGTCATGGTGAATCATTAACATGTGACAATCTCTAGAGAAGAGGTATACAAAGCCCCACATGATTCAAATGAAAAATTACATGAGCCTTTCATAAAATGAAGTTATATTTTGTAGATTTAAGAGGTAAGCTTAATCTAATCTAATCATATCATATATATATATATAGATATATAGCCTAGAGGCTCATTCTACAACCCAGTATGAGGGGGATGTGTAAGTCTCTCCCTCAGTCCGTTTCCCTTTAAAATAAGAATAAAAATTAAAAATTATGTTCTAAATTGAAAAATAATGACGGCTATAATAAAAAAAAATGAATATGTTGTAAAGTAATTAGAGGTAAAAAATATGTGAATAAGATGTTTAAATTTTATATTTTTCAAAAATATTTAAATAAACTATTTGGAGATCTATGTTAACTAATTTATGTCCATATGAACTTCATATATATCTATATATATAAAAAATTGTTAAAATAAAATATTTTAATGTTATATAAAAAAATATTCAATGTTTAATACAAATTAATATTGATATATACTTAAAAATATATTAATAATTAAAAAACCATTTTAAAATTATGTATATAATATCGCTAAAAATTAAGTTTTAGGTTAAAATATTTATTTGTCCCATATATATTTTTATTTAGAATTCAAATATATAATTTAAACAATGAGAAATAATACATTGTATTTTATACTCTCAAAAAAATTTACTCAATAGAAATTTAATCCCTCTAAACTTATATAAAATCTGTACTTAGTAGATCTATACTAATTTATAAATATATTTACTTTTTAATTGTAAATTTAAAAAGTAAACTTAATTTCATCAAATCAAATATTCTAAAAATAATATATATAGGGGGAAATCAGAACTAATAATGATCGATCCTGCGCGAGACCGGAGTCAAATAAAAAAGTCGCAAGAAAACATAAAACTAAAATCTAAAAAATAACTAAAATTTTGTTGATATGCGCTATGTTTTAAAGAAAATGCTGGACTATATATTATGTCCTGAAAAGTGAAAGTTGAACAGACTGTTACTAATAACTTTGTTCACGACCATATAGAGATTTTTCGTGAGATGTTTAGCATTGTGTCGGGTGAAAGTTGTAATAAGAATTTCACATAAATTTTCTGAGAAAATATTTTTCTTAAAAAATTATTAATTTAATTTTAATCAATACAATATTAATTATGATTAGTTTAATTTTAATCATAATACTATGGAGATTCTGATTCTTTAACTCAAAATTCGCATCACAAAAATTTTCAAACTATTTTAATCATAATTTTTAAAAAATATTAAATTTAATATATTTTCTAGTTTTCATTTTTTTTTTTGGTTGGTAAATTAGTCTATTTCTATTAAATGAGCGTATAGTACAAGATGAGTTACAAACAGTAGAAGCTAGATAAGCAAGGATTGGAAATGAAGAACATTCAACCTCGGTCTCATGGAGAAGTCAAGAGAGAGGCAATAGATACAGACAAAATAACATAGGAGCTACAAGACAAACAATGGAAACTACCCCGAGTGGGTTGTTTCCTTAGTACAACATTTTTTTCCTTTCTTTTTTGAAACTATGACCCAATCATCTTGGGGTTGTTGGGCTAGTACCACTTGGAGCCTATTGGTGTTTGGAGGAGTGGGCTTCTTATCCAAATCTGGGGAGGAGGTTTCATGAGACCATTTCTGTGCATTCGTGGGACCATTGGGCATATCAGGGTTTGCCGCAGTCATGTCCTTTTCTTGTCGTGCGACCTTCGCATCTGCTTCGATCTCTTCCTCATCTGAGCTAAAGGAATCAATGTCATCCATGGGCAGCGGGACACAAGGCTGCCAGCTTTTGGAGTTTGATTTGCGGGTGCTCTTATTCTTTTGGGCCAGGAAGGAGGAGCATGAGTTCTGAAGGTGTCCTGTTTGGTGGTAGTGGCAACATCTGAAGGAGGTGTTCTCATAATCCAGGGTCTGTGTCCAATGGAAGTCTCCCAGTTTGAGAATGATTTGATCTGGCAATTCTTTGCTAATGTCTATTTCTGCACATATTCTACTGAAGGTGTATATGCCTGTTTCCCCCCTGGAGGTATCCATTGCTAGAAAGCGACCTAGAGTATTGCCGATTCCTTAAAAGACAGAATAGTGCCATAGAGGGGCTGGTAAATTTGGGAGCCTGACCCAAATAGGAAGCTTGGTGATGACGGCCGTGGAGGGGTCGAATTCTGGGAACCATGGTGTGAGGAATAGCTCGAATTTTCCCCAGAACCAAGGTCCTCCTATTAGAACTTTTTGATAGTCCTCCTCAAAGGCGAACAAGGATATGAAGAAACCCTTTGAGCAGAAGAAAATCCGGGTGTTATTGGTCCAAGCAGTGTGAACCCATTGATATAGGTCTGCTGAGCATGGCCATAATCCGTTGAATCGGCAGATTATGGCTCTTTTTGCATATTGCTGAAACTAATCATCCACTATTGGGTGGGAGATTCCAATTGCTGGTATATCTTCCATTTTGTCCACTAAAAAGGGCTTGGGAGACTCAGGAGGAGGAGCCACTTTCTTGGGGTGCTTTGCATGGACAACATCCTTGTAGGAGAAATCTTGTGTGGAGGATGCCTGCGCGGAAGCCCCTCCTCGCAGACGAAGGGACAAAACTAAAGTAGCATTCTTCTCAATGTTGTAAAACGAGAGCGAGAGGGGGTTCTCGAGCTGTTTACCTCTGTATAGGAGTCGTTGCATGACAGAAGGGATCCTTAGCTTATGTTTGAGGACATGCGTTATACTTTGCACTCGATCTGCAGATCGAACCCAACAAAGTTGCGTTTTGCCGTTGAGGAGTATGATATGGATCTGGAAGGGGGAGTTGATCTGACTTGTGCAACTGTTGATGGGATCCTTCCTTTTGAAACCCTTAAGCCCGAGATCTGCGCAGGATGCTACATAAGACACATCGTTGGGCTTGGGTCTGGTTAGAACCAAATGCCGAGATGGATGGAGCCAGACGTCCTTCGGAGCCTCGCCATTGCGAGTAGTGGCTGTCTCAAGTTTGTGCACAGGATCGTCTGGACACAGTTCCTTTGGCGCAACTTGATGGATTTGGGGGGCGATGGGAGCCGAAGTGTGCTCACCATTGCATAATTGAGCCGTTGTAATCCTTCTTGCAGAGCAGCATATTCGAGGAGCTACGACCCTTCTCCAGTCACGCGTGCAACTGCAGCTGAAGGGGACCGCCTACTTGCAGATAAGCTCTAGGATTTTTCCAGCTTCGCTGTTGGGGAAGATCTCTGTATTGCCTTTGCTTGTCCATGCTCGAGCTGCTGGAGGTTGAAGAGTTGCTAGAGCAGCTTTCTGGCCATGGTGGTGGCCAGACCTGGGAACCCTAGAATAGGCGACGACAGCGAAGCTCATTTTTTCTCTCCGAAATAGGGGTTCAATGTTTTTCAAAACTTACTTCCTAGTTTCCAAAATTGAAGTAACCTACAACATTTATTTTTTAAAATTAATAAATAAAAATTAAAAATTCTTCAAATAAATTATCAAATTATATTAAAATAATCATACACTAACATTTAAAGTTAAACTGATTTTTATTTTTTTAAAATGACAGAGACATTTTTAGAGGGTTGATATTTGTCCAAATGTTCGTCATTTTAGATAGTTCGTTTCGGGAAACCATCATTTGAGCACTCTCCCCTTGCTAGTTTTGAGAAAACATCCTTTAGGACAATTACCACTCGAGCTCGTAGCCATTCTATGGAATGTTTGTTTATCCATACGTGTTGCATCAGTTGTAGCAGAGTTGTTAAATGTTGACGACGGGTGTGGGAAATCAGAAGAGAGTGATTTTAGATGATTGTCTTGTGTATTCATTATATAATTGAGAAAGGGTTTTGAATTATTTAAGGACAAAACAAATTTAAGAAATTTTGCAATATTAGTGTTTGAATCATGTTTTTGATGGTGGAAATGGATTCAGTATCATCAAAAATCTCTAAGACATCCAAAATTTTGAAGTTTCATAACTATAACCTGGATTTACAAAAATCTCTCCCAGATTTTATTGAAATCTTACTAAAATTTCCATTATTTTTAGGGCAAAAAATAGACTAGTTAAACTACCCCTTATTGTCACATGCATAACCTATATAATAATAAATATATTTTTTATATTTTCAATTGAGGTGGATCTACAAAGTGATTAGAGAGAACATTTTTCATTTAGAAAAAGTTTGAAATTAGATCTTCTTAGTAGTTTAGATTTTAAACATCTTTAAATAAAACTATTTAAATAGATTCTGGGTGATTTAATTTTAAATATTTTTAAATAAATCTATTTAAATAGATTTAAGGTGATTTTATTTCCCTTTTAAATAACTTCAATTAAATACCCTTATTTAAACCCTCGTTAAATTGATCCCTTATTTAAACCCTCGTTAAATTGATTTTGAGTGATTTAAATAAATAATCCATAACTTTGAAAGGTTGACCACAATATGTTAACCAAAAAACAACCATAAACTCTTCGCCATCAGCGCTATTCACTACGAGACTGCGCACTTCCACTAGCTAATCGAAACATACTACAGTGTTATTGGAAATATGTGTAATCGACAGTCTTCTTGGGATTGGCAAGTGGTTTTTTTTTAATTGGGCTGCAACAAATTGGGTTAAGTAATATTAGTTGTTTTTAGTTAAATTTTTGGGAAATTTTGTTGTGGATTTTTTAGATCAAATTTCTTTAAAATTTGACAGGAATTTATTGAAATCACAAGTTTGATGGGTAATCTCTGCACAATCCAAGTGTTTTAGGGGTTTTTCAGGATGCTAAATCTATATATGGTAAAAAAACCAGTTTAAATAACACAAATCAAGATGTTAGATCTAAGACTTTTGTGATCCATAAAGTAAATAAATGTCCAAATTTGGATTAATCACATCATTAGGATTTGGTCGACCTTTCGAACTAGCTAATGTGGTTCATCCTCAAAAAAAGGTGAAAGAGTCTAAGGATCTTCCTGAATAAATAGTGGGGATGCATCATTGCCCATAATCTGTCTAAAAAAACTAGCAGTTAAAACTTTAGTTAATTAGCTATATATATAAAATTTATTTTATACCTTTTAATTAGAAATATTAATTTTTTTATAAATGGTTATAAATTCTACATTGATTAATTTTTTTAATTATTATTAATTAATAAATATTATTTTAATTAAGATAATACATAAGAAACTATATATCATCAATATAAGAAAATATAAAGGAAATTATATAATATACTTATAAGATAATACATGAGAAAAAGAATAAGAAAACAACAAGGGGAGAAAAAAAAAAGGGGTTAAAGGAAAACTCACAGACATGGGAAATAAGAAAGAAGAGAAATAAAACCCTGAAAACAATAAAATACCAAAAGGAAAAAGAGACCTAGCGAATGGGAGAAAAATCATCTAGACAGAGCTGGAGTCCAACTCTTACTCAACTTCCAACCATAATCCCTATTGAGATTCCTCACATGCCTTTCAATCTCAATGGTCTCCCTTAGATTTTTATGATGGAAGTGACCCACCCTAGCAATGACTTTGGAGTGCTCAATGCAAACATGGTGACAAGACTTTTCCGCATGTTCATCAAAGAGATGATGTGCGTGATTGATTGTGCCTACTCTATGCTGCATGTTCTTGGATTTTTTGTCTAATGGATTGACCTGTTTCACCAATATAGGGTATGCCACATGAACAAGGAACCATGTAAACACCTTTTAGAAGGAATAATGTTTCCTCTTCTTTCAAGGCTCTGTATACGGTTAGAAATTTCCTCAGATCTGTGAAAGACCCTATCGAACGAAAGGACATGAAAAGTGTTTACATGGTTCCTTGTTCATGTGGCACACCCTATATTGGTGAAAGAGGTCGATCCATTAGACAGAGAATCCCACGGGGGCTTCACTCAATGAACCTCTGACCTATCACGTGCGTTCGTGACATATTAAACAATATCCTTAATTCGACTACATATTGGAAAATACCCCTAAAAATCAAATTATTTAACCCCCTACCAATACAAACCAAATACACCTTCCCAATTTAAAAAACCCCTACTTCCACTAGACATTGTAGATATCCATTTTTTCATTAACATTTTTTAACCCCTTTATATATTTTCATTAACTTTGAGCTTAATTTTTTATACCTTCCAATATAAAAACCCTTTACCTCCTATATATCCCCTAGTATATTATGCCATTTTTTCCTCAATATATATCCCCCAATATGAACCCACGTGGTATGGTATTGTTCCCCTAATGAAGCCCTTGTGGAGAATCCAAGAGCATGCAGCAGACATTGGGAACAATTGATCACGCACATCAACTCTTGCTGAACATACGGAAAAGTATTGTCACCATGTTTGCATTGAGGACTCCAAAGTCATTGCTAGGGTGGATCACTTCCATCATAGGAAGCTTAGGGAGACCATTGAGATTGAAAGGCATGCGAGGAATCTCAATAGGGATGATGGTTGGAAGTTGAGTAAGAGTTGGATTTCAGCTCTGTCTAGATGATTTTTCTCCCCTTCTCTAAGTCTCTTTTTCCTTTTGTTCTTTTCTTGTTTTTAGGGTTTTATTTCCCTTCTTTCTTTTTTCCCCTGTCTGTGAGTTTTCCTTTAACTCCCTTTTTTTTATTCATCCCCTTGTTGTTTTCTGATTCTTTTTCCTCTATATTATCTTATAAATATATTATATAATTTCCTTTATATTTTCTTATATTGATGATATATAATTTATTATGTATTATTTTAATTAAAATAATATTTATTAATTAATAATAATTAAAAAAATTTAATTACAAATTTTAATCAATGTAGAATTTATAACCATTTATAAAAATTTTAATATTTATAATTAAAAGGTATAAAATAATATATATATATATAAAAGTAATTAACTAATTCTTTAATAGCTAGTTTTTAAACAGTTAGTTTTGTAAAACAAAATTTCGGGAAATGATGTATTCACACTATTTATTCACGAAGATCTTTAGACTTTTCACCTTGTCTTGAGGATGAACCACATTACCTGGAATCCCAATAATATGATTAATCGAAAAGACATTTATCTACAAATCAAGATTTCACCTCAACTATTTCCACCAAATTCCCACAAAAAAACTCAAAAAAATCACACTAAAAACAACTTCTAAACAATATATCTACAGTTCAACTTGGGCCTGGAGTATGGCCTCTGTTCAACTTGGGTCTGGAGTATGCCCTAAAACTGCTTATGCTTGGCTGAAAGCTCGTCTTTCTCGGACGTAAGGAAACCGGATAACGACCCAAGGCCCAAAGGCATCTGGCAAGAGTGAAACCCTGCCGTGGCGTGGTTTTCCTTGAATAAAGGTGATGAGTCAACTTGCATTTGCCAATAGCAGAGCGACATGGTTGTCCTCACTGCTAATTTAACCACTGAGTTATGATAAAGTTTCCCACCCTGTAAAAAAAAAAAAAATCTACTATTAAACTTTAAACTTTGAATTAAGACATTTTACTTTGAATTAAGACATTTTTTTTTTTTCCACTCCGTCGAAACCCTTGCGAGGCGTGCTAGAATCCGCGCTGTCCTCACCATCGCAAATTTCACTTCACTGCTTGCATGACTGATATAATGGTGGCCGTTTGAAAGTTTTGTTAAAAAAAGAAGACGGGGATTTCTTTTGGGCCTTCTCTATCAACAACTTGAGATTATAGCATTCTACTCCTACTGCGAAATATTTTAATGCTCGCCTCTCGGGGATGAGTACGGGTCATGTTTATAACATCTTTCCTTCCTGCTGCTGTGGTGAAGGCTGTTATGTGTTGTAATAGGTTTATAATTCATCCATGGTCGTGGTCATTTGGAGACATTAATTACAGATATAGTGTGGAGACAAAGTTGTTTCATTTTCCACCACCATTGATGTGATGTATTTGTCATAAGTCAAATTGTTATGGACATAGTTATATGCAAAGAAAGTTATCTTAGATTTTCACAAATTTAGCTGTATAGAATGTATGATTATAAATAGTTGTCACTTGGTTTTTTTTTTTAATGTAAATTTTGTGATTCAACTCTCTTTAAAGTTAAAATTGATATTTTTACAATATATATATTTTTTAAATTTAATAAAATGCATAAAATTTTGATAAAATAAGGTTAGCTTGAAATGTTTTTAATAGATATTTTTCATATTAGTTGGTATTTAATAAAGCAACATAAAATTATTGAGTAATTTTTTAATTGAAAAACATTCATTTTGTATAAAAAAAAATGTAAGGTTTCTCAAACTTAATTTTAGAAAAATTGCTATATATCTGGATTATAAAAGATAAAAACTCTTCTAACACTTTTACTTTTTATCAAAATTTGAAATTCTTAAGAGTTAAATAAAAACAAAATTAATGATAATATTTTTATCATAATAGTGTTTTTTTATATATATCAATTAATAATAAAAATAAATAAAACCTTCTAAGATATCAATCACATCAACATTTTTAATGTGATTGTAATTCTAGTTATAATAATTTCATTTACATTTGTCTAAAATAATTTTAATGTGATTGTAATTCTAGTTATAATAATTACATTTACATTTGTCTAAAATAATTTTCATTCTTTTCCTACTAATCAAATTATTTATTACATTCAAATTTATTTATTTTAATATGATTTGTAACTAAATTTAAATTTATTGTAAAACCCAATGACATTCGCTCGAATTAGGGAAAAAATCAGAAATATTCGGTGAAATTTGATTCGTCCAAGGTGTTGTCCATTCGAGCAAGTCTTCAAAGAAAGCAATACTCGTAATGTAAGTTGTTCATAACGTAAGTTGTTTTATAAGGAGTTACGAGTGCTCGATTTTTTGGGGGACATGAAACCCTTTTCTGGACTTTTTAGTATACATGAAATCGTTAGGTATGCTTTCGCTGACTCTGCTCAAAATATGATAGAATGTTAAAGAATATAGATAATTTTGTGTATTTAAAGTTATAAACAAAAATAGAAATAATTGTTACTATGGAAAATTTATGATTTTAATTTTAATTTTTATTATATTTTGATAAATTTTAAATTAATAAATTTAGAATAATGATTTTTGTATTTATTTATTAGATAAGAATTTTTTATAAATAAGTTTTGAAACTAAAAATTTATGTTGGATTTAAGTTTTTTTTTTTTTGAAGAGAACAGAAAATGTTGATTTATTTTGTTTGTTTGTTTGTTGTTGAACTGTAATTCACAACTTTATCTAGATTCATTAGAAATTATTTAAAATTTAAAATGAATTAGAAAAAAAATCATTGGAATATCTGGTGGTTACCTGAAAGAAAGTATCTATTTGAAAATTTTTCATTTGAATTTTTATAATATCCCATTGAATTCGAATTCAAACTTGATAACTATACTAGAAAATGGGTTAAGTCAGTGGACTACCTTTGCTTCACAAATCACCCTCTTGTTTTTAAAGTCAAATCTGGTGATGCATGATATCTTTCTTCATCTCACAAGCAAATCCAAGCAAGGTGGGAAAGGGGTATCCAAACCCTAGAATGGAGCTAGATTATCTTCCCATCCTGTACCACCACACCAAAGGCTTCAAGCCTTCAAATGAAGTTAGTGAATGCGAATTCAGAGTGTCAAAAGACTTACAATCATGTAGTAAAATATTTATTATAAAAGAGGAGTCGTGATAATTACTTTAATAATGTAGTCATTGTTTATCATAATTTATGCAAGTATTTGTATAAAAATGGATAATAACAAGATCCAAATAAATATATTTACTAAAAGTTTATGCCCTTCACTATTTATGTGAAACATTAACAAGTAGTATTAAAAATGTAAATGTGCAGATTTACTAGTAGTTACTACCTACCAAAATTTATATAAATCCTTGTCCCTTAGTTTTTACACTTCATATATAAATTTGCAATTTCTCACTCAAATAACCTACAACACTTTGTTGTAATTTTGTTATTTTTATTTATTTTAATCAAATTAAAGAATTTTGTTATTTTTATCAATTTAAATAAGTTAAAATACTTGCATTATAGTTATTACAAAAACACATAAATTTCAATTCATATTAATAACTACGCTGTAAGGCATTCCTCTGAGAACAACTCCCCTCCCATACCATCTGGACAAGCATAGACCATTGATTTTAGTGTTAGATGATTGAAATAGTATATACCATCCAATTGAAAACCAGTATCAATTAGTTACAATTCAATCCAATAACCAGTTACAATTCGTTCCCAATGGCCTCAACCATTGTTTGAAAAGCTTGCGGGGCATACAAGTGTTGTTTCTTTATATCTGCAGTGTTCAACATCCTTGCCCCATGACTTAGTGTTCCTTCCAATTGCCCACACGTTAAACAATGACTAGTTCCCCTGGGGATTTCATAGCCCAACACAGTGCAT
Organism: Pinus albicaulis; assembly: GCA_034641835.2. Lineage (NCBI taxonomy): Eukaryota > Viridiplantae > Streptophyta > Pinopsida > Pinales > Pinaceae > Pinus > Pinus albicaulis. Next base: position 574,177,865 of record CM076575.1, on the reverse strand, counting down.
TCCTCCACAGATATGTGAGGGAGGGAAAGCGGTGCCGATGGTGGAGTCGAAACGCTTCATTCACCACAACTTGCAAGTAAATGAGAGAAGGAAGATCAGATGCCTGCACCAAACGACCAACTCCAACTACGTGTCTCGTTTCCTCCTGTAGCTTCTTCAACACTGCGAGGTTTCTCATCAGTTCGAACATTGTCCATTCTATGGTAGTGGACACCGTTTCCATTCCACAAAGAAAAATATCTTGCAAGAATAAGACAAATCCCACATAATATCACATTTTATCAAATTCATTAAAATCTAATTATATTGATATATGAGTGTAACTTTAGGATTTTATCTTCTAAATTGTGAAAAGTAATAAAGGTTTATACCACCTGACATGCCCTGTGTTCGGGCTGACATATTGGTTGGGGTTATTCTAAGGAATATTTGGGTAGATATTTTTTGGGTCTTTAATGATATCTTCTGGACTGTGCATAATCTATCCTAGTCCTGTGGTTCACCTACACTCTCTTACGTGGCAATTCCACGGAATGATACGTATCCTCTGAGTGCACCAACTTCATTTTTTCTTATTTTTTTAATTAAAGTGACGGTTGGAGCAATTCAGGTGTACTACAACTGGGACTGTACTTCTGAAATGGAGGCCTTATCCATCGGAATCCAGACCAATTTGTTAGATAATGTTATGTTTTCACCTTGTAAAAAGAACGCCCAGGACGCAGGTTCTTGTGATCCAGAGATTGACAATTTGATAATTAGCAATGCCATTGCCAACAATCCGGTGGACAACTTAAATTCTAACGAATGTTGTAAAAATATCAATCGCAGAGGACGTCGTAAGGTTAAAAAGAATTATTACAAACACAAAATGGAGATTAAAGATGTTTTCCTGGATTATGATGATTTGTATGGAAGGGTGGCTAGTTTACAAAAGTGCGCGGTAATTGGTCGCTGGATTTTCCCGGACAATAGCGACTTTGATACTGCGGCTTGGATCAAGCAACACTCGTATCCCATAATTGGGTATACCCCAAAGGTAAGTTTGCTTATCAATGGATCGTTCTCATTTCATTTTATGGATCAGAGTGATGTTTTCAAGATCACCAGCAGGACATGGGTTAGAGGTCGAAGTTATTTACAATTGGTGCCGTGGTATTTGGGTTTTAACCCGGTAATGGAGGCGCCGCGCAGTAGAATCATATGGGTAAAGCTACTCGGCCTCCCACTTGAATTTTGGACACTGAAAGCTCTGAGGGCTATTGGTGACTCCATTGGCAGTACGAAATACATAGACCCTAGTATTTTAGGTACTGGTGACAAGAGAATCGCATGGTTGCTGGTGGAGGTGGATTTTGTGGGGGGTCTTCCAGGAGACGTTGATTTACTATGGGGCAACAGGAGACACAGACAACGCATTGACTTTTGGGGTGTCCCTTTCAGGTGCCTCATTTGCCATAAAACTGGTCACCTTAGAGTACATTGTCCTTTCCACCTTCGTATGGAACGATCCAATGGCGCTGTTGCTGGTGGTGCTGAGGTTAGAGGTCTGAATCAAGTGTCTACGACGAATCTGGGTGGCTTATCTACAGGTAATCTTTCTCCTTCTTTCTCGGAGCATGTAGCTTTTGCCTCTGCTGAAGAGTATAATGATAGGAATATGATGTCTAAGTCTGGTACTGATAGGAATAAGCCTCAATATAGATCCCCTACGGATATTAATAGGGTTCTATCCCCTGAAACCAATATTTCTCCTTCAGATGACCATTCCAGCCCACCAATTCTGCATCGGCCTACCATTCTGCACTCCACCAATATTCCTACTCATATCACGGGCCCCCCCATGCAGGACCCTCCTCATGGGGTCGCTGTCAATATTTCTGGTCTCTCTACTAGCCCATCTAAAATTGTTGACCCACTGCTTTTTCATGGTACGAACCTCTCGGTGGGAGAATCATCTATCAACCCAAATACTCCCCAGGGTGGTCTTGCAGAGTCTCCTATAAATAGTTTCGACCCTACTGACCCTGTATATCCTCCTGAATCACCTAGGAATTCGATTGGTAGTGATATTGACTCCTTGCTAGGCAACCCTAATATTGATTTAGTGGCATTAACAGTATTTGATCGACCACCTAAGGGCATGGAGTCATGGGACTCTCTTCCTCTGTCGTCTAATATCACAATTAGGAAAAAGCCAAAGAATTCAAACAGATTAGCAAGGGGAAAGTTTAAATCAATTTCTCTGTTTTCGGATGAGGGGGAAAACTATACTGATATTCCCATCTCGGCTACTGATGGAAATTGGGCGGGTTCTGGGGTGCTTAGAGCAAGTCACCCTGAATCTAGTTCCCCATGACCCTCATTCTGTCAATAAATTTTCGGGGGATGGGCGATGCCCCCAAATCACATTGCCTACGGGAGTTGATTGTTGATAGCAAGTGCTGCATTTTTTTGGGACAGGAGACTTTATGTCATAGAGAGAAAGCTATAAAGAATTTTTTGAGTTTCAAGAGAGGGTGGTCTGCGGTGGCCATTGATTCAAATGGACACTCGGGTGGGCTGATTGCTATGTGGGATCCGTTTTGGTTCTCTTTTAATGCTTTCAGGTTTTTTGGTGGAATTCTACTGTCTGGTCATCTGCGAGGCATGGATGGACCAATCAATATTATCAATATGTATGCTCCATATTCAAATAGGCTGCATTTCTAGCTCAGAATGCGGGATTCTGGAATTCTTAAGTTGCCAAATATGATCTTGATGGGGGATTTAAATTTCACTTTACAATCTGATGAGATATGGGGGAACAGGGCCCGAATGGATCCTCTTTCAAACTTTCTGAATGATATGCTCCTTAATTTTCATATGGTGGATATAAGGCCCTGTCCAATGATGCCTACATGGACCAACAACAGAACATGGGATAACTATATTGGCAAAAGAATTGACCAGGCTATTGTTAAGGACGATATGATTGATAGATGGGGTGCTCCCAGATCGATGGTATTGGTCTCAGACATATCTGACCATATGCCTATTACAATATCCTGGAATATATGGATGAAGAATAAGGGGCTTCCATACAAGTTCAATCGGGTTTGGCTTGATGATGCGGCATATGTACAACTTGTAAATACAATATGGAAAGAAGCCTCCGGGGTTGAAGAGCTCGAGCTCTTGGATCGCTTTCAGCACAAACTTCATTTATTAAAGAAGGCCTCTAAGAAGTGGGAAATAAAAAAAAAAGCGTCCCTTAAGGAAGAATTGCAGGATATTAATTCTTGGATGACGGCCATTTACAAAGATTTCATCAACACTGCTCCTGATGGGGAATCTTATTCCATGCTCAAGCAGTTGGGGATTCGAAGGCGGGAGATATTGGGTATCGAAGAGACGACTTGGAAGCTTAAAAGTCGGATCTGCTGGCTTATGGATGGTGATCTTAACACCAAATTTTTTCACAAATGTGCTTCTGATAGGCGGGATAGGAATGCAATATGGCGTATCAAAAAATCTGAGGGCAGTTTTTCCATTTCCACAACAGAGATTCAAAAGGAAGCTTTTTGCCGCTTCTTTGATTTCTACCAAAAAGAACAGGACGTTGATTTTGAAAATCAAACGTGGGTCCTCAATCATATCGCCAGAATGTTTAATCAGGAGGCTATCTCAGAACTGGATAAGGAAATTACTGGGAATGAAGTACACAGGGTCCTGAAATCCTTTGCACCCGATAAGTGCCCGGGGCCGGATGGCTGGCCCGCGGAATTCTTCTCCTTTTTCTTTGATTTAATCGGTGCTGAGCTTACGGAGGTTGTGGAATTCATTCGTAAAAGCGGTCATATGCCTGCGAATTTAAATTCCACCTTTATTGCATTAATCCCCAAGGTGGTTGACCCGCAGTCCTTTGTTGACTTCAGACCGATTGCGCTTTGCAATCTAATGTACAAGATAACTTCCAAGATTATACCCAATCACATCAGGGCTACATTATCAGAACACATTTGCTTGGAGCAGTATGGATTTCTACAAGGACAATCAATTCATGATGCGATTGCCATCGCACAGGAAGTCCTTCACTCTATGCACATGGAAAGGAGGGAGGCACTGGTCATGAAGGTTGATTTGCACAAAGCTTATGATTCAGTTGACTGGTCTTATATTAGACTAGTATTACTCAAAATTGGTCTGCCTATCAGAATCATTAGATGGATTATGTCATGCATTACAATAGTTAGGTATGCTGTTTTGGTAAATGGTGTGCCCACACATTTTTTTGAGGCTGCTAGAGGACTTCGTCAGGGATGTGCTCTCTCACCGCTCATCTTTATCCTCATATTGGATGGGTTTAGTAAGGTTTTACATAATGCAGAACAGAGGGGTATCATTAAAGGATTTTCTTTTTATGAGTCTGTCTCCACAACTCATTCTCTCTTTGTAGATGATATATTGTTATTTGGTTACCTCATCAGGAATCACTGGTTCTATTTGCATCTTGTGCTAATGAGGTTTGAATCTGCCATAGGTTTAGGGATCAACAAAGACAAATCCTTTCTGCTATATGAGAAGGGTGATTTACAGGAGATTCAATTTATTGCAGACTTCTTGGGGGTCCACACACAGCTTGTTACTGAAGGATTTAAATATTTGGGTTTTAACATTAAACCCTGTGGATATAAAATTAGGGACTGGATGTGGATTATTGAGCGTTTTAGGGCTCGTATTCAAAGATGGACACATAAATGGCCGTCTCTGGGTGGCCGACTCATCCTCATATAGGCGGTCCTATCACAATTGATGGTCTATTGGGGCCATCTTTACTATCTGCCCGCCAATATTGTGGATATGATTAACAACACTATTGCACAATTTCTGTGGGGAGGAGCTAATATGGAGAAAAAATATCACCTTTGCCAATTGGATGTTATTTGTAGACCTAAAGATCATGATGGATGGGGTATTCTAAATACCCGAATTTTTAATACAGCTATGCTGATTAAATCTTTTTGGCGTGCTATAAATGGGGACAACATTTGGAGTGCTATAATCAGATGCAAGTACATTGAGGGGGACATCCTTCATCAACTTATCTGCCGGGATTTGATTTTCCCACGAACTTTTTTTGCTATTTGGGGAGGCTTCAAAAAGGTGTTATGTCATGTATATGGTAGTTTGACCTGGAGGTTCTGCGATGGTGGTCGAATTCCATTGGCTTACAATTCTATTATGTCGCTTCCGCCACAGAATTGCCTCTCCCCACGCCTTCTTCATCGTGTTTCACAGGGGATTTTTATTTTTATCACAGACTATAAGATGCTGGTCTTTCGGCACTCCGATATTCAAAACAGCTGACCAGCTTGGTCTGGCTGGGACAAAGGCTTCGGAATGGGAATTCATCCGAGATTCTTTAGAAGTGCTAGTTTCTGTCATTCCCTGAGGGGTGATAGGATCATCTGGAATGGGCCTATGAAAAATGATGCTGTCATTGTTAAAGAAGTATACATGAATATCATCCATACTCAATATAGTGGAATGTCATCCAAGCTTTTCTATTCCTTCTGGCGTCGTAAGATCTCCACCAAGATAACTCTTTTCGGCTGGTTGGTATGGCGCGGAAAGATTCTTACCTGGGACAAACTCAACAAGAGGGGAATTCTGGGACCCAATCGATGCGCTCTATGTTGTTTGGACGCTGAAAACATTACCCATATTTTTTTCAGCTGTCCAGTTGTTAAAAATTTGTGGCGCCTATTCGCCCCCTTCTTTTTGGACCTAAACTAGTCCGCTTCTGATTTCATGTCCATGGTAATGGAATGGGACACGCTCCATGGTAAATTTAAGTCTCTGCCTTTTTTCTTTGTGTGGGAGGTGTGGAATGGAAGGAATAAGATGATTTTTGAAGATAACCCTTTTCACCTGCATATCATTTTCTCCAACATTATGAATTGGATTGAGGACAGGCCAGTTCCCCCCCAAGTGATCATTGATGGATCCTTTCGATGCAGACCACATGAGATTGCCATCCCTGCCATCTATTTTGATGGGGCATCTGCTGATGGCAACACGGGATGTGGGGTTTGGATTAAATTGTCACAGAATGAGAGAATTCATATCTTCTGGAATGGAGGTCCTAGATCAAATAATAAGGCATAAATTATGGCTCTTTGGGGTGGTCTCTATGCGGCTGCTAACCTTCAACTAAAAAATCCCAACTTTTATGGTGATTCTCTGATTGTGATTGGATGGATTACTCTCACACATCATATTCAGAACTCAGTACTTCAGGGATGGAGAAGGCAGGCATATAGAATGTGGCAGATTCTAAATTGTCCTCCTATAAATCATATTTAGAGGGAAAATAATACGAGGGCTGATGCCCTTTCCAAAAAAGGTATAAATGCTGATTTCGAGGTTATGTATATTCACCAGGTCAAGGATGGTCAACATATCTGGAACTCAACTATCCCAATTCCATGATGGGTTCATCGCATATTGGAACAGCTACTATCCTTCTCTCTCCTGTCCACATTTTTGTTATTTGGATTATATAACTTCCTTGAAACAGGTTAATCTGTTCGATACAGGTTTTTCTTCTTACTAACAGGGGATTTTGAAGTTCACATATCTCCATAGGATGATCTTTTGGGTTCATACAGAGTCTTCATTTGCTTGATAAGCTGTCAGTCTTCCCTCATATATAACAATGAACCTGTTTTTTATGAGTTCTTCTGGACTGCTGTGGGCAGATCCTCATCAAGCGAGCCAGATATGGTATTGACGCTGATTGGGCGGATCTCCATCTACCGAGATTGTATATGTTTTGAAGCTGTTCCTTTTTCCAACCTACAACCAGGCGAGCCTGTACTTTTCCTCCTGATAATTGCATTTCTTTTCACAAGCGAGCCTGTTAATATATTTTAGCAAGCGAGCCTGCTCCAGGTTGTTTAAAAGGGGTATCTTGGGATATCGGTCCTCACTGTGCATTGTTGATCTATCAGCAACCATCATTTTAATCCCGTTTTTGACTTGACACCATGTAATTTCTATATTATATGTTTCATGTCGTGTATTATACAGGGATGTCTACTTACAATCTGTATCTGTTTATGTCTTTGTCTTTTTCAGGGATGTCAAGATACTATCTGTATGGGCCTGGAAACTTGCCCGTAATTTTGCTTGCCATGTACATCGAATTACTTCTCTCATCAGATGGGTAATTTTTGCATGTATATGGAAATTTGGGTTTTTCTTGCTGTTATGATTTACTAGCTGAGAATGTAATGGTGAACATGTATTGTCATATATTTTAAATATTATATAACAACGTTTTTTCCCTTCTGAAAAAAAGAAAAGAAAAGTAATAAAAGTTTACATTTCAAAAAATTGTAATCATAGCAAATTTTTACGGTGAATATTTTGGAATTTTACTGACAATAGTGAATTCCAAAAATTGATGGAGCTCGTGTATGTTTCCTTGTCAAATTCCATAATATTTTAGAATTCAAAATATTTTGGAAAATTACAATCTAATAACATTAAAATCAATCTAGGGTGATATATACATTGATGACTATTTTAATGTTGTCCCTGGTGATTTTTGAACTCCATTGTTTCATCTGCGGAAGCTGCAAGCAAAACATCTACAAGATCTGGCATGGCATTGGGCTTCTTCTTCTGCGGAACGTGCTCATTTATTATTTTTTCTATAAAGTACTCTAGTGTCTTCTGGATCTTCTTGAACCGATCACGGTTGAGGCCTTCCAAATCCACCGGGGCTAGGAACGGTATGTAATCTCCAATGTTAAAACAACCGAACATAAAATTTATCTTGATCACTGAATCGATCCCTTTTCCGCCAATTATGTCTTCATCAAAATACTTCCTGCCATAGGCCATCCTGCATATTATAGAATTTGTGAGGTTTGACGCAGTTTTGTTAATATTGCTCCCAGGTTTACACAACGAATTGAACGGAAGGGCGGACAGGCTGTCAAAGTTAGGGTTGGAACAGGGTTTTGGCTTCATTACTGTCATCATTTACATCGAAAACAGGGAAGAGGCCTCCTTCACTATCCCTCTATAGGTCCTTACACATGACGATCCCGGTATGTATCATCCTCTGCATTTTTTCGTTATTTTCTGGTTATATGTCCGCATATACATGTAGCTCCTCTTCTTCTGGGTAGTCTCTCCTGGACCTTTTTTATGGTCCTTATCATCGCCCCGGGACTTCTTCCGACTGTTCGTATTTTCTCTGGTGATATGGGGGTTTCGGGGCTATATCTGGTTATGGCATAGTTGCTGTTTTGGTTTTGTTATTTTGTCTACTGGCATACAGCATATCGGGTTTCTCTTTCATGATGCTCAGGATATTTTTGTGCGTGGCTTTTTTGTGCGTGGTGCCTCGCTGCATCCCTGCTCTGTTCCGTTTCTATCGTTTGGACATGCTGGATGCATATGCTGGTCTGCCCACATATGCATCTTCGCACCTTGTACAGGACTGGACGCTCTGTCTTCTCGGTACTTCTTATATCCTGTATGTATCTCATCTTGGTCCATGCTTCTTATCCGCTTGGGCTATTGCAGTCTGGGCCGTTTCATTTCGGGATACAGTCATGCTGGGATCCTTATTGGTTTATGATCTATCTGTGAAGTTTCTCCCCTTCCGCTTTATATGTTAAGGTTGATGGACTGTATTCATATGATTTAAAAATCAATACAGCGTTTTTTCTTTCGTTGAAAAAAAAAACATAAAACAATCATAACGGTAGGGACCAATGATTACTTATAATGGGTTCCTCCATTAATGATTTATAGTCTCCAAACTATTCTGGTGAAAGCATACACAATCATAGGGGTGCCTACATTAATATGTATGGAACTATTAAGTGTATAGTCAACCAAACACCCTTCTTTCATGGTTTAAAACTTTGATCATCATGTCATGTGTTGGATACAACACGTTCAAATTATCTCATATTTGTCAGAATCAGATGGATGAGGAGGAGTTAATCTGTCACATTGTTTAATTTTTTCATTTGCTTGGATTTTGGTATAAACTCTAAAATTACAGATGGACACCAATTAATTTTTTTGGAAAATTTAAAGTGCACTTGCGAAATATTCTTCAAGTCGAAATCATGGTTATTTTTGTAGGAATCTGATGAAAATCTATGAGCCTTCCAATTTCAAATATATATATTTTTTCGGGGGTTCGAGTCAGCATTTATTAAGGGTTTTCATATCTTTTTAAATATGTGAATGGATTGTAATTCAAGAATAACTATAATAACTTAATGGGATTGGATTTAACTGTATTTTTTTAAAATCAAAATTTTTGATCGAGGGTTTACATATTTCTCAAATATGTGGATGGAGTGTCACTGAAGTATAATTCTAACGATTCAATGGAATTGATAAATTTATTAAAACGTCCATTTAAAATTGGAAAAAGTCTATTTAAATTAATTAAATTATTAATTTACTTGACTATTAAGATATGTAAATTTATGTAAGTTTATTTAATTTTTAATTTTTATAATTTATTTTAATGTTTTAATAATTATTAAATTTTATTATTTTTTAAGAATAAATAATTTAGTAGTTTTTTATTTTTTTATTGATATATAAATTTGTATTAGTTTATTTAATTAATATTTTTAATAATAGATAATTTGGTAATTTTTCATTTGTTAGGTTATGTGGTACATCATGTGACATGAGTAGCGAAAACCTAGTGACATTTAAAGTGTCAAAATCATCTAGTGATCCCACCAACTTTGAGGCACACTTTTATTAAAAAAAATATATATTCTTTTAACTTTACACTTAATAATTAATTTGTATTTCACATTTAAATTTATTACATTATCAATTTGTATTACATCTATTTTATTGTAAAAGATTAATTTATATTATATACTCTTTTTTGGAAAAAATGGTTATTTAAGAAAAGTGTTTTACACACTAATTTCACTTTAGTTAGAAGATGTGGTTTAATAACGTGAGACTTAACTCTTGGCTTGGGAAATCTTCACCCATGGCAAGTCTAACTCTTGGCTTGAGAAACCACCACCCATGGCAAGCTTAACTCTTGGCTTGATAAACTGTCACCCAGAGGATATACGCTGTCAAAATCACTCGAAGATCGCACCTAGCTTGGGCCACATCAACCCTTAACATGACTAGATTTTTTTCCATGGAGTTTCCAACCAATGACCTTCACATCATGGAGTGACTTAACAATACACCCCATCAATGTCTATTCTATAGCCAGAGTTCCTTGATTTGATTCTCCCTAATCCACTTAGTTATTGTTTTTATCCTAAATTTTCTTTTAATTCTCATCACCCCTTTAATTAATTACACTGTAAAGCATTCCCTCTGATAACAAATCCCCTCCCATGCCACCTATGATCATGTGCCATTGATTTTGGTATTAAAATATTAAAATAGTGTATGCCATCAGATTGAAAATTGATATCAGTTAGTTACAATTCAATTTGATAGTCAGTTACAATTTGTTCTCAGATGGCCTTAGCCATCGCTTGAAAAGATTGCAAGGCATATGAGTGTTGTTTATTTATATGTGCAGTGTTGATAGAAAAAATATTGAGGATGCAACGAGACATGGGAAAGTTGTATTTGATAATTAGGGCTGACGATCAGTCCACGTCTACGTCAAAGAGATTGATGAATGAAATAAGATAAGTATTCTCTTTAGTATAATTGAGATTATTGGTTTCACAATCTATTTACTTTGTAGAGCAATCTATCTTGACATGTTGATAATGCATACTTATGCGATGCAGAGTTCACCCCTAATGATTTTTTTATTCAACGGGTTGCGTAAAATTCATGGAAATGAATTCCAAGAATTCATGCTGAAAAGGCTGGTCCGAGACATGAAAAGCAAAATCTAGGAATTGAGAAAGATATGGTCAATGTGATAAAAAAGAAGTTGACATTATTGTGAGGTCGGCCACCACCACGACATTTAATGAAAAGTATTTGTATTATTTAAAAAAATTATAAAACAGTTCTACATAATGATTTTATTCTTACAAAGTTATATATTATATTTTCATATTATATAAATGATTTTGGTGAGAATTGAGTTTCCAAAAAAAATATTATTCTCTTGCATATACATTTAATTTTCATGTCATGTGCTGCAATTAAAATCATACAGATAGGCTGTCGCCTTTGAAATGAACACAATAGAAATTAATCTCCTTCTCGAGTTTGGAAAATGTTGCGAGAAGTCCCAACTTTTCATGGACATCTCTATTGGTAACCCATCTATTTCATATTGGCTTTTAATTTTAGAAACTCATCGATCTCATCATCGATTGCGCTTACATGTAATGCTTCATTTCCTTACAATGTATGTCAACGGGTAGTTACATTTCGATCACTCGAGCAACCTTTTTAGATGGGGTACAATATAACCAGCCTTTGTTCCAATTGTGGATGTCCAAGCTAAATTTCATTTAGTAAGGAAAGCTTTGGAAGATTTTGAGAATGAATTTTCTGTACAAAACTGCAAGTTGAAGAAATCGAAAGTCGCTCAAAGGATGAAATATATCTTCTTAATTATTTACCCTTGCTTAATTATCATCTGAATGAAATGTTCTCTCCTAGAAAATCTATTTGTGGTAGTTCCAAATCCATGACTCAAAATATATGGAAATGTGTCTTTTTTTTAATTTAATCTTTTAAAAAATGACATGATTAATAAATTTCATTTATTTCAATTTTATTTTATTTTATTTATTTATTTGAAATGAAAAAATTATAAAATATAATTTATTTTTTATAAAAATATTTAATAAAAAATATTTTATTTATTTTATTTCTGATTTAAATACGTTTATAATATCATTCGGTGTCATAGATTTATATTTTTTTCTATTTAATTTATATGGCTTATTAAAGTATATTAATTAGTTTTAATATAAAAATTATTAAAGTATATTAATTAAAGTATATTAATTAGTTTTATTATAAAATATTTTTATGTGATCATTTAATATCGAAATTTCTACTTAATTTATAATTATTATTAATATTTTATTTATTTTTATTATAAAAAGTTAATATAATATTAACCATATATGTGTTTTGAAAATTATCCACTAACATAATATAATCGTTTTTTTCTGTTTTTATAAAAATATTTATTTGGTGCAAAGTATATTCAATGTTGTAGAAACACCCAATCTAATATGACTATCCTAGAATAATTGTCCTTATCCTTTTCTATCTTCATGGATTCTACTGGAGAATTTAAGAGTTTTACAAATAAAGGGGTGCAAATTTGAAATAAAATGGACACAAGAATCCCAGGTAATCATGTAATTTTGGTTTCTTGTTTAAAGCTCTTGCTTTTACTTTTATTTTTATTGTAACATTTTTCTTGTAATTTTTTTTGGGCTCTAGAATAATGCACATAAGAAGACATCCAATGCCAAACCCACTTCGAAAATATGAACAATGCAGGAACCTGTGTAGATTAGGGAGTTGGATATTCATTCTCATGTTTCCAATATTCCAAAGTCCATTGGGACGTTGAAGCATCTTGAAAATTTTGATCTACACAATGAAAAATATGATATTACTGATTTGAAAGTTTTACATGATGAATTTTGTCATATGTAGTCCTTGAAGCACTTAACTCATCAGGTGATTTGCAATTCTTGAAACACTTGGAGTTAGGGGGATTGACAGAAACTGAGTCATTGACAGAGCCCTTTGGAAACTTGGCAAACCTCAAAACTATTCACCTATTTCATTTCTACGATCTACAGATGCTCCCAGGTTCATTCCTAAACTTGAAAAACCTCCAAACTATTCACTTGGGCCTCCTTCCATTTACGGATGCTCCCAGATTCCTTCGAAAACTTAGTGAACTTGCAAACTACTTACTTGTTCTACTATTCCCATTTGCAGAAGCTCGAGTATGGAAACATTGGTATCTTTTGAGAGGTTGAGAGAAGGTGGTTGTGTGAAGTTGAAGAAAATAAGGGTGTTATTGCATTATACACAACTTTGGGAGCTATAAGTTTTCTTAAATATTGAAATGATTTTATGGTGACCACTTTCACCATTAATGTGACCTAAGTAGTGTCTTATGAAGCTTGACACATAGATGTTGAAATTCCCTCACCCTAGGTACTATTGGTTCAAATACTGTTTTTTTTTGTCATCTTGATTTAGTGGGGATGGTGGTCAGACCTTTGAGAAGAGTTTTTTTATTTGTGTAATATATGGTGGACATGAGAACTAGCATTGCTGATTTGAGTGAGTGTTCATGTACTTATATTTTTAGTGGATCAAAAGTTGAAGTAAAATTAGATAATTATTGCTAAAATTTTGCATTATAACAAACGTAAATTGAAGAAGGGGCATCAATCGTGGTTATGGAAAATGGTATCTGGGAAATTGGATGAAATGTGGAACGCCATGCTCAATTGTTGGAAGAGCTCTATCGTGACAAGAGTACTGACCTGGGTATGGCTAAGATGACGATGCCTTTTCTTCAATTTCCACACCTCGCCAACATTCGCTTCTTTCTCCTCTTAGCATCTTCTCCCCATGACCTTCATTTTCACCGCTATCTGCCTTTGTAACACCTCACCATACTCCACACCATGTTTATTCCCCACTTGATGCATGATGACATTGCAAAAATGGAATTCCTTAGTTTTCCTAGGCAACGGGGAAGATTATAGTGTTGTATGTTCTCGTTACGTCGGGAGTTTTCCATTCCTGTAAATATATTAATAAGCATACCGTGAAAGACATATTTATTTTTATCTTTTTACACTTTTGTCAAAGAGTGGTTTGGAGGCATACCCTGGTAATGTTTATTTGCTCTGTAGTTTCTAAACCATGATGTCTGGGTAAAATATGAAATAGGTTTTTGTAAATCATCTTATTCACAGCAAAAACCTATTTTTGTTTTTTAAAATTTATTACCACCTGCTTGGAATCTTTGTTTGAACATGGCGACTAAAACAGGAAAAATAGTGTTGATAAACATGTTACTTCTCCAATTGACTTTTCAGTGATTAGGAACTCCAAATTTCTAACTCGTGTTATGCTGCCATTAAAGGAGTGGATTAAATCATGGAGCCAACTCAATTTGTACCCATTAAAGCAATAGAAAATAGACTCCCAACTTGCATTTTTGGAAATGTTGGAAACTATTGTTTTAAGTTTTAATTTAAAATCCATCTCTTAGGTGTGAAAGCTTTTCCAAATGTCACATTAAGGTTTAATATGGGTAAAACCTCTTGAAAAATGGTTTGGGAACTTCACAAACTGTTTGAAAACCCATATTTTTAAATTTGTTATAGGTGTTATGAAACATTTTTGTAACACGACTTGTTTACCTGAAACATTGACACAAAAATGTTCACTGTGGAGATTCCGAACCCAGAAACTCTAAACTCTCACCACAGAAATCTGAAATCTACAAAACGACTTGTTTACGTTCGATTGGCTCCCATTTACTACAAAACTTAAGTAAAGCTTAAGTATAAAATAAAAAAACCCTGTTGAAATGTTTGTAAGCCCTATTTCACCCTTCCATACAAAAAATTTCATAGTCCAGTGCATAAAATTTCACGTTGAATGAAGTTATAAATTTATGATAAAATCATTTGGACCCTTTGGGGAAAGGTGCAAACTTTATGCTAACAAATGGCTCCAATGGGGATACTGTCTCCCTAGGAATCATGAAAGAACACAGTGACCCCATTCTTGATCCATTGGGTTTCTCCCAACTTGAAGACTAATAAATCAACTTGCAATTGAAATGTAACCTGCAAACCATGACGCAGGACCTAACCAAGTCAAATACTTATTAAAAACACTGATCAAATTCTAAAACCAAACTAATGAAAAGTTGATTTGAAAGTGAACTTATTGAAAAACACCCTAATTTAATCCGCCTGAGAATTTTTAAATGAAGTAATACAAAGATGCCAACGAACCTAATAAAGCAACCGCTCTAATGTGGTCGTTTGATAGTGCTTTAACAAAATGAAAACTGAAAAATGTAAAAGTTTTATCAAATTATAATGGATTTGTTTTTCAAAGTGAAAACATGGCTGAACATTCAAGCTACAAAGACCATCCATCTAAACAACTACAAAATCATTAAACTTATAGATGCCATATCTTGTCTATTGATCTTCAATGTATTCTGCAATTTGATCATCATGGTTGAAATCTTCATTTATGCTTTCTATTTCAAATCCATAATCCAAAAAAAAAATTCCCACTCTCAATAACAAAGGGAAACTATATGTCTTTTCCTTGTTGTTGAAAAAGGAATTTGAAAAGCATGAATCTGATCTGAAAAATTCTTTGGGCCTCTAAAACTTCGAGCTCTATCTCAATTTCCCTTGCAATTTTTTTAGAAACTGAATCTTATCTTCTGAGTTACATTTACATGAATCTAAATAACAAGATAATAATGAAGAAAAAATCTCATCTACTTGATCATCAGTATACCCATTGTTCCATTCTCAAAAAACTTGAATGGAAATATATTTTCCACTAACTTTGTCTTTTACATCCACATTTCCAAAAAATTAACCCCAAAACCTGTTGCAAACCTTGTGAATTTAGTAGGAAAACACTCATCCCACTTCCCGCACTCTCCTTGGAATGAATTATAGAATAATCTTATAAATGCATCTTCATTCCTGACTTTAAGTATATTAGTAAAGTCACGAAAATTTGAGATATGTTTCAAAGCCAAACTTAAATCATCTCCCTTAAAATTTGGGACATTACTAAAAAATTATTCATTTGTCGGACGAGGATTTGGAAAACCAAGAAAGTCTGTAAAATACAAACATGCATAACTTGAAACAATAGTAGAGACATTTGAGTTCTTAATTGAATCCAATTGAGTAACGAGTACATTCTTCAAGATTTAAATTCTTCGGATAGTGGAGTTGTCATTGAAGCTTAGAACTTTGGATTCTTGAAAATGGAGTCTCAAGAGAAAATGTACAACCAATGCTCTTATCTAACCTTATGAACTTTCCTTTAGAAAGTAGACCAGATCATTAAAACAACTCTGGGGAAGATGTACTTTCGTATCCCCATTATGGTCGCCAAAATGTTAGCACTTAGAAATTTTCTCTTGGTTGTAGGAGAGAAGTTTCCAAGGTAAAATTTGCACTCCAACTTATAGATTGAAGGCTATCCCGTTCAATACAAAGAGGAATCTCTCTCTGATAGTCTAATTATTGAATCAGTAACTAAATGTACCTTTACATAGTGGCTAGATCTTCAGTTGTATTGTGTAGATGTAGGGTTTAGTTAGGACTAAGGGGGATAATCCATTAGGAAATGGAGTTAAGAAACTAGGGTTCATGTCAATTTATCAAGATGGTGGATTTCTAATAAGGATTTATAAAGGCAAGGTAGATAACACATCCTAGACCTCTATCATCGTTATAGTTGGAGGGAGAAAATAGAAAATAGTCCACTACAGTAAGGCATATCAAATGAATCCTAGAATAGATTTAGAGGATATATATGGGGATACTTGAATATATTAAATCAGAGCATCAAAGCATGGATGAATTTTGAACTAATTACTCTTATTCAATTACTCAGAAGAACATACATTCAAATGAGATTATAAAGAAGGAAACAATGAAAAAAATGGAAAATACATACTAAGACATATAATCACATGAATATTTATATCACTAGTCAAAATCTACTGATCTTGGAAAATTGTAAACTGATAAATTTAAAAAAAAACATACAATGACTAAATTATTTTCTTCAAAAACCAACCCTTGGTCCTCATTTCTCATGTAATATATAGGAAAAATACAAGAAGTTTCAGATACACAATTTGTGGAAAGTATTAATTACAATAATTCTTAAGATCCAAAAGAAATGGATTTGAAAACCTCTTGAGCCATCTTTAGTGATCTATTTGATATAATCAAGAATATGTTTGTATATTATCCCTAAGTCGATTTGATGAGGTGGCTCATCAATAGATGTCTATGAGTTTATTTTTAGAAAAATAAATCAGGCTTATTCTTGAAAAATAGGGTCCAAAGATGCATTCAAATATTCCAAACCATGCAATTATAAAACATATGGAGGTTTTTTTTAATATATCCATTACCTGCAAATACCTCTTGTTATTTTCCAAAATTCATCTCCATATGTTCGGAAATGGCTTTTGAAAATAATGACTAAAACATGAAAAAACATGATTACAAAATATGGAAAATTCTAAACAATGATGTATGGGAAAATATGAAATAGGTTTTATAAAGCATCATGTTAAAAACAAAAACCTTTGTTTATTTTTTAAAATTGATTACCACCTACTTGGAAGCTCTGTTTGAAAATGGCGACTAAAACAAGAAAAACAAAGTGTTAGTAAACATGTTACTTCTGCAATTGAATTTTAAGTGACTAGGAACTCCAAATTTTTAACCTGTGTTGTCCCGCCATCAAAGGAGTGGATGAAATCATAGCACCAACTCAAGTTGTACACATTAAAGCAATATAAAATTGACTCCCAACTTGCATTTCTTGAAATGCTGGAAACTGTTATTTTAGGGAAAACTGTCGTTTTAGGGTTTAATTTAAAATCCCTCTTAGGTATGAAATTTTTTCCAAATGTCACTTTAAGGTTTAATAAAGTTAAAACATCTTTAAAAATGGTTTTGGCACTTGAAATACGGTTTGAAAACTCATATTTTTAAAATTTTCTATGTGCTACGAAATATTTTCGCAGCACGACCTGTTTACATTCGATTGGATCCCATTTGATGTAAAAATTATGGAAAACTTAGGTATAACATTAATAAACCATATTGAAATGTTTTTAAACCCTATTTTACCCTTCCATACAATTTTTTTTCATAGGCCAATGCATAACCTTTCACTGTTTCTTGACTGAAGTTATAAACTTATGATCGAATAATTTGGACCCTTTGGGGAAAGGTGAAAAATTGATGCTAACAGGAGGCCTATTGTGTCCTTAAGTGAAAATAGTCTATATACTATTTATACTAACTTTAGGCTACAAAAAACCAATTTCTTTATCCAAACAATTTTCCAAAACTAAAGGTTTTTTTTTTAATAAGTCGTATTTATAATTTAAATATTCAATTAAATCACATAACATATAACACCTTCTTTCTTCTATGCTACTCTTTCCTATGCTAGAGCCTTACAACGTTTTCTTTGCAACATGTTGTATAATCGCTAGTTAACTTACTATTGGTAAACTACCTATTTTTTATGAAATGTTAACACTATACCATATAATTAATGACATATTATTAAATAATTGATTTATGTAAACTACTTATTTATATAAAATATTAAAGATATAAATATAACTAACATAAAAATATTAAATCAATAAATTTGAAACAAATTAATACATCAAAACAATCCATAAAAATTTAAATAAACTAGACTTATTTACATAAATTTTTAACAATTTATAAATATAATTAACATAAAAAGTATTATTAAATAATTCATTTACTGAATATGAATTACCTATTTTCATAGAATATCAACTATATATAAATATAAATAGGTAGTTTACATACTTATTTATATTGGTATAGTGTTGATATTTTATAAAAAGAGGTAATTCATATACCCCTATTTAATAATAGGGGTGACAAGAAGGGAGGGGGTATTTTTTTCTCCAAAGAATCAAGAAGAATATAGATATGTTTGGGGTTTATGTCACACTTCCAACAACATTGCTAATGCCTATGCCTTATATCAGGGTTTTAGGCAAATTGTGAATGAAATTATGATGTGATTATTTTTTGTGATTCCTTGAATATAATTCATCATTTGTATTAAGGATCTCTCCCCTCAGATAAAAATTTAAGTCAAATTTTCAAGTGGATATATAAGTGGTATCATTCTATCTCCAAGAAGAAATGTCTCCATGTTCTTGAACCAAACAACTCCAAGGCTAATCACATGGCTAATTTGGGGTCAAGGCTAAATCAAGGTGAACTTTGGTGGTAGGAGAAAAAGGGGTATGTCCTCCTTCCTTAATGGTTAATCAGAAAGCAAAGGAATAATTCCTCATGGTTTAATGTAACATTTTGATGCTTTGTAAATTTTGGTTTTTGTTGCATTAGTATTGACGCATGTACATGTGGACTACTTTAGATATTGTATAATTTTGTTCAAAAGCTTCAATGTTATAATTTTGTAGATGGTCATTGACACATACTCCATTCTAACCATGACCATTGGTTTCAACTTGCTTATGTAAATACTGTAGCTAAACTAAACCTTAGCTTAGTGATTTTTAATATAATAGCTATTCTCCATTCTTATTAAGAAAAAACAAAACAACTATTCAATAATACTTTTTACCTTGGATGGGGTGACTAACAAGATGGCGAGTGGTGGGTGGTGGTGGGACGCCACTGTCTCACTTGGAAAATGCGCTAGGGGACATGACACCCACCTCGAATGAAGTTTAACGCCAAAGATACACACTTTCAACAGTATTTGTGTGTGAACTAATGGAAGAAATGGTGGAGAAAAGTATGCAAGACACAAATTTATTGCAGAGCCGATGCGATCATGTGAGGTAATAAAGTGGAATTATGGAAATTAACATGTTAAATCGTCGTCAAGAGAATGTGGTAGGTCAATATGTGGGAAATCAAAATTTTGTGTCGAATTTCCAAGAGAAAAATCAATTAGTGGGTAAGTCCCTTTTGTTTATGGTTTTTGGCCTTAATACCTTTACTTCTCCTTCTTGCAAGCCTGTTAATGACCACATAACACAAGGGGAGTTTGTGAGTGTACTCTGGAGCAAAGTGACTCGGGGTCATAGGCTGCTTGTCCTCTGTATTGTCACTGTGGATTTCACCTTGGGTTTGCAAGGTTGTATCTCCTCCTTTGTTCACATTTCTTTTTTGTTTTATGTCGAAGGGAATTCAATCCTCCTAAAATGGGATGGACATTAGAGGAAATTTCAGCCTAAAAGTGGCCTCCTAAGGAAAAATCATAAAATAATATTTAAAATAATAAAATAAGAGTTATGATTTTTGGAAGGAAAAGAATAAAACTATATTTTAATTATATTTTTGGCTTATCTATGTATAGGTTTACTCAAATTTCAAGTGTAGACACTGTTTAGATATAGAATTAAATTTTACATCCAACGAGTACCTATGATGTAAACTTTTTAGAAGACCCTTATTGATAAAAATTGTAGATACATTAAAAATGTGTGTATCTGTAATTTTTATGAATGTGTCTTCTCAAAAGTATGCATCATGGGTACTCGTTGGATGTGAAATTTAATTCTGCATCCAATGAGTGTCTACACTTGAAATTGGAGTAAACCTACAAGGAGATATGCCAAAAATACACTTAAAAAAAGTAGTTTTCCTTCTTTTCCCTCCAAAATAGTTACATGTACCTCTTTTTAAATTTAAAATATTTTGATTGGTTTACATATTATGACATGGAAATTACATGAAAATTTCATGGGCACTTTTAGGCTAAAATTTCTTCTAATGCCAATCTTGGTGAATTATGATTAGAAGCCAAGGTATGGGAATGATTGGAAATATGAGTAGGATTCTCCCTCTCACAAGCTTGTCAATAACCGCATAACTCAAGGAGAGCCGGTGGCCTTGCTTTAGAGCAAGGTTATGAGGTTTGGTAGATTACATGTCCTCTACATTGACACTGTGGATTTTTGTTCAAGATTACAAGGTTGTATCTCCTTTGTTCACATTTATGTTTTGTTTTATGTTAGGGGGAATTTGGTTCTCTTGGAATTGGCTGGGCTAGTATTAGTGAATTTTGTTAGTAAGTTGTGGTGTGGTAATGCTTGTAAAATTGAGTGGGTGAGTTGCTTGACTTGTGTTGTCACGTCCCCATTTAGGATAGTTTATGTGCTAAATTTTAGGTGGTATAATATTTCTCGTTTCATCATCTTTTAATATTTTAACAATAGTGGGTGAGATAACTCTTTGGAGGTCGTTTAATTGAGAAAGGAGGGGGTGAAGTTGTGACTCATGATCTATATTGGTTCTCTCAGGGACTCCTTTAGAATTGACTATGAAATTTTACAAAATATCCCCATTCCCCTGGTATTTTTCTGGATTGATTTATGTTCTAATGCCTCTGTGAAGCTTTCTCGAAGAGCTCAAGTTGTGGTGTTCACTTCTATCCCTGCGTTGAGGTGGAGGTTAGTGGGTTGGAGGAAATACCTTATTGAGTTTTTTTATTGTACCTACTATAGTGGGGGCTTGGTGGTCAAATGATTTGGGTGAATTTTTGTCTAGTATAGGCCCTTAGGTTGGGGTTTCTTTGGTGTGGTAGATACTCTATGGCCCTGGTTGTGTTAGCGATTGTAAATCATTGGATCAATTGGTGTGGGTGAAATAGCATCCATGTGGTAAAATTCCACGTCAAAAGGCACACGTTAGGAGAGGGGCCATGTATTATCAAGGTTGTGCCTAAAGGGGGAAATCCCATATGCACCATAGACTGGAGGAATTTTTTGGGAATTACCGAGAGTTGACACCAAGTCTTGTCTAGGAGGAATTTTCCCAAGTTGAAGCTGCAACTCCCATGCATAAAGCCCAAACTCTGACACAGAGGTTTTAGCTGAATGGGTTGATTAGATCCCTAACAATGGGCATACTAGCAGTCGGTTCAATCAATACATGCTAACTATAAACCTGTATTGGAAAATGAAATTCCTTCTAGGGCTTATGCTGGTGGATATATAGGAGCACTAGGAGGGCATATTACACTCTCTAGATCGCCTTCACCACCTTTTGGGTAAAGTAGACCGTAGGCTTGACATGATTGAGTAGCATCTGGTTATTCCTAAGATGAAGCAAACAACTCAAGAGGGTTCAAAAAATCCGGTGTAGATTGTTATATCAGGTTTCAACCCCTCTAGATAATTTTATGATGACTTTGTTCTATGTGGTTTTTAGTATCAGTCTCTCTCAATTTTATTTCCAGGGAATACTCCATATTAGATTTCTAATTTTTCTTGCCTCTTTTTGTTTCCAATTATCCTCTTCCTCTCTTTGGAGAGTTTTTTTCTAGCTATGGTCAAGTTTTCCAATGAAAAACTCATAAGTCAATAAGACTTTTCGACATAATTAAAAATAACAAAAATTTAGTAAAAAAAAAAAACATTTTATACTAATTATATTTATATATTGTTAACATTTTAAAAAATAAATAATTTACAATTATATAATTATATTAGTGATTTTTTATAAATTTAAATTTATATAAATTTTCACTATATAAATTTGATTAAATCATATATATTAATATATATGCTTAAGTATTTTTATATATATTATTTTATTGATTATATAAATGAAAATTTATAAATCTACTTTTAATAAATATATTTTATTATAAATGTATATTAAAAAATGAATTTGTGAATATATATTTTGGATTCATTTATAATTCAGTAAACAAATATTTAAAATAAAATAATTTAAAATGACTATATGGACAAATTCAAATATTCATTTGTTTTATATAAAAAATATGAATTAAAATGTTTTTTTTAAAGAGTATTTACATTTGAATTATGAAGTAAACAAGGTTTTGTTAAATTTTGTAATTATATAATTTAATAAATGTTTTTATTTTATTGTTTGTTACGTTTGAATTATGAAGTAGATAAAGTATGATGTTTACTAGAACAACTCAAATTAAATTTTTAAATGGTTTATGATTTTATTTGTCTTTTTCATATAATCGATATGAATCGATGACAAAACTAACAAGAGTGTCATTAAGAATAACAGAAGAAAATAGTTTGAGATTGATCACAATGAAGACTATTTGTAATTGACTACATTCTTATTATTTACATTTTCTATCATTCAATATTATTACAATGTCACTTTGCATTCAAAATTTTTATTTCATCATTAAAGTTATTTTACAATATTTATCATCTCAACAAACTAAGAAAATTTAAAATTAAAATGACTCGATAAATCTCGACCTATTTAGCATATTTAAAATGGTTATATTAATATTAGATGTATTTATATATTATTGATAAAATTAATCATATGTTATCGATAGATTTTCCTTGGTTGCACACGACTAAAACCAATCTAAATCTATCTTAACTCCGGATCTATAAAGCGCCGAGATGGATCAAATCTATCGAGGTGCAAACCTTTCCTCAATTTTTGCACTCAAAAAAGAGATTTTCACCTCAAGAGATTTGATCCCTCTCAACGCTTGATAAATCCGGAGTGAAGATAAATCTAAGCTAGTATAAATGAAAATTTATAAATCTACTTTTAATAAATATATTTTATTATAAATGTATATTAAAAATTGAATTTGTGAATATATATTTTGGATTCATTTATAATTGAGTAAACAAATATTTAAAATAAAATAATTTAAAAGTACTATATGGACAAATTCAGATATTCATTTGTTTTATATAAAAAATATGAATTTAAATGCTAAAACATTTTTAGAGTATTTACGTTTGAATTATGAAGTAAACAAGGTTTTGCTAAATTTTGTAATTATAAAATTTAACAAATGTTTTTATTTTATTGTTTGGTTTATGAAAGGAGATTTTACTATTTTTAATTATATGTATATTTATATGAGAACTAATACTAAGTAAGTTTTTATGAAATCATTCTATTGTTATGGTCATTTTGTAAATAATCTTCTATCAACGAGGTTAAAATGTAAATAATTTTCTATTAATAAAGTTAAAATGCATCTCAACTTCAATTCTATCACTTGTTAATGAATATTGAGAATTTCACTCAATTATAACAAAATTGATAGATCCATATAATTATTCGCAATAAAATTGTTGGTTTTGTAATACAATAAGCGAATGTTTTAGTGATTGAATAGACAATATTGAGTAGCATCATAGAATGTATTAGCCTTGGCGCCCTTGAGAAAGATGATGGCCTTCATTTGGACCAAAGAATCTTGTTATGTATAAGTCAATACGTTAGGTTGATATGAAATTTATTGTAAAATGTCTTACCCTTGGTGTCCTTATGGAAAATGATGACCACTAGTTGGATTAACAAATTTCATTATGTATAAGCTAACAAATTATGCTAACATGCACTTTATGGAAACAAATAGGATTGGTCAATGGAGCACCAAGAAAGGTCACCCAAATTACATACAGAGTGATTATCCCAATCAAAGTTACACACACACACACACACACACACACATACACACATGCCTACCATGGAACTAAAAGAAACAAAATTGTGTACCAAACCCACCTAGAAATGATGGCAACACAAAACAAATCCTACTCAAAATGGCAAGGGCCTTAATTATATATAAATCTTAAAGTTTAACACTATCTTAAGCAACCATCACCATTGGAAAGGTTGAACAATAAGACTTAGCTTTAAAAACCATATGATGCCTCACATCATTAGTAAAACAATGTATATCATCCTCCTCTTCATTCAAATACTACTAAAAAATGAAATATAGTGCATAGATCACAACTTAAAAGAAATAATAATAAACTTTAAATGCTTTACCATTTTAACACATTTTAACTCTTCTTACTTCAATATACTTCCTCCATATACCTTTTCCATGACTATGTTCTTCACATGCTCATGTACTAGGTACTTTATGTATATATGTATGATGGATTTCTCTTATTCCTTAGAATACTTCCAATGATGTCCATTTACACCTTATAGAAAATTGAATATTCAAAAACATTTCTTTGATATTTTGTTTTTTCTTATAAACATTTATATATATTTATTAATATTTTCATTTCAATTATAAATTTTATATTATTACATATTACTATATTTCTATATTGTTAAAAGTTTAGAGTGTATACAGATTTAATTTCTATATTTTTAAAATACAATCATTTTTACTAAATTTAAAATCTAAAATCATAATGAAAAATAATTATTAAGATAGTAAACCAATTTTTAAATAATGAAAATTTAATTACAAAAATTCTAATTAAGAGTAATTATCTATAAACATATTGCTTTTGATTTGGTGGGTAGACTAACTAATGAGAATACAAAAAAAACTGGTTAGAATTTGCTTAAATCCACTTATTTTAGCTTTCAAGGAAATATTTATGAGCAAATAGAAGGTATTGAAATGGGCTCCCCTTTATCTTCTATAATTTCTAATCTATCTTCTATAATTGCTAATATATATATGGGGCACTTCAAAAAAAAGGTTATAGATTCCTTTCCTTTAAAACCAAAACTTTGGAAATATATGTTAATGATATAGGGGTAGTTTGGCCTCATGGAAAAGACAATCTACAGGCATTATTAGAGCTTCTAACCAACTAAAATAAAAACATTCAATTCACCATGGAAGAAGAAATAAACATCAACTTACTTTTCTTGGATGTCCTTATCACCAAAAATGATTTTGGTTCTGTTAATCACCAAATATACCAAAAGAAAACCCATAACAACAAATATCTCCACCCAAACTCCGATCACTTCCCTCACCTCCCTGCTTAGAATCTTGGTGTTATTAACACCATTGTAACCAGGGCCATCAAAATTTCTAACAAATCCCATATAAAACAAGACAAGGATTAAACCACCTCTCAAATGTGTTTAAAACCATGGATATGATGAAATAACCTTAAAAAAATGTCAAAAAAGTGAAAAAACTTTGATCTAGAATTCAAAACTAGTTTGAAGGCCCATCAACCACTCTTCATTACATGAAAGGAAGCACATACATGATTGTGAATATCCTAAAAAAAAATAACCAAAATAAAATGATATAAAAGTTTTATTTCGCTCCATACCACTACAAAAAGATTGTTAGACAAAGAAAAATATAAAATAGATCAAGGTTCTGTCAAAATTGTGTACAACGTTCCATGCTCAAGTGGTAAACTATATACATTAGAGAAATTAGTAGAGACTTTCAAAGTAGTAAAGAACAAACAACATACCTCAAATATGGTAGAGCCCAACAATCTGCTTTAGTTGAACATTATATTAACACGATGTCACGGCAGGTATCTGATGCGACCCATTGCCACTTGCTATATATGCAGATGATGCTTTACTTTTCGACCAAAGGTCTCCTTACTTTTGACCCATTATGACTTATTCATCAATGATACCTTTCTTGACCAAGTCTATAATGAACGGTGTTGTCATTTGGTTCTTCGCCTTTACGTTGGTGCACAATTATTTTTTGGGGAGTATACATGACGGATAATTTTTTTATTAAAACAATACAAATGACTATATTGTTAGTTGTAAGCTGGTATAGGCTTATCTACTTTTTTCAAACTCATTCTGTCTACTTTATCAGACATATTTGAAATTAAATGCCGAGTAGAGATAGAATTTTCTATAATACAATTCTCTACTTCATCAATCTTTTTGAAAGATTCTAAAGAATAATCTTTAGCAACAAAGGAATTATACTGTACAGAATTTAAAACATTATTCACATCATTAATAGAGACTTGGACTCTATCAATTTGATCTTTGATTGTGGCAGATTTTGCTACATTTTTCTCCAGGCCAGTGAGAGCAGTGTTAGTCCAATTAACTTGTTCACTGACTTTCTGAATTCTACCTTCAACTCCTACTGCAGCAATATCCTTCTGAACTAAATGATAAGCATTGGCTGAATTATGACCTTCTCCTAGCACAATGCTTTTGAAAGGAGGATATGAGGTAGAAGTCTCAATTCTGCTTCCATCTGTGGCTGTCCAAGAATGTGAAGAAGAAGATATAGAATAAGTCATCAAAACATCATCTGATTCTTTAGTGTTCTTCCATGAGTAAAAAGAAATCCAGACATTTTCTTTTTCCATGAAAGCTTTCCATTCATTGGCTAATGCTATCTTCTCTTCAGGAGTGTGTGAAAGACCAAATTCAGTAGCCTGTGGATGTGTATAAATATCCCAGTTCAACATTTGCTTCATCCAGGGAGCAAGGATCTGATGTTTAGAACATCCATCCATTAAAGTGTAAAGCTTATGGATTTCAGGGATTGATGGTATTTAGCAATCTTTTGGCAGATCTTTAAATCTGCATTCAGGGATCAATTTATCTTTTTCTTCTAAATATCCAAGTTCATACTTAGGAGAGTTTGCAGGCCTCATGTTTGTAAAAATGGTAGTTAACCTGGGGTCTTCAATTTCTAGTGTTGGCACTAGATGCATCATAAGAACATGTTCATCCTCATGTGGAAACGGGATGTCTGTACATTTCAGATTAGGACAAGGGGTGACAGAAATAGATGGAGGAGCTTCGCTAGTCCTAACATTGTGGTTCTTTTGAATAACCAGATATGCAAGATGACTCAAGTTTACTTGCTGTTGACATTGAGGGCATGCAGCTAAAATCGGCTGAAAATTAACTAATTGAGCAAATTCAAAAAGAGAAAGATGCTAACAAGAATTTACAAGACTAGAACACGCAAAATATGACAAACTGGGTGGTATATACAGTGAAGAATTTTTACATTCAGCTTCAATCCTACGCCTATCTATTGTAGATCTTCTTGGAAAAGACAAAGTGGCAGTGGATTGATTTTCTGAAATATTTGCAGAAGTTAATTTCTGTGCAGAGATGGGTTTTGGATTTGGCACTATCCAGTGTTCTGGAAAATTCAGATCCTCCCATTTAATGGCTTGGTGCTCAACCTTTTGGTTCTTGGGATCTGTCATAACAATGACACTGGTCTTCGAATCTCTGCTGGGGGCATGGAGGACTACAGGAAACATAGTGCTGGTATGACGGAAACAACCTCTGGTTTGTATAGCGATATTGTTTCTTTTTCTCCTCATGTCAAATCCAAAATTTTGGATTTGCAACTGTAAAATATCGCTCAAGGTTTCATCATGAATATACACAGAGAAGTTTGGATAACAGTCAAACCAAACTGGTCCATTGGATAATGGTGCAACTATTCCTCCTATCAGGGAATCGGTGTATTTGTTATGGGTTAGGTCATGGACAGTGGCTAACACATAAGTATCTAGTCTTGGATGGACTAAGGCATTGATTCCCACCCGAATGCATCCTAGATGCAAGAATTTCATCCCCAATTTCTTGGCTTCTGCTCGGAGCTGTTTGGGATCCAACAACGGGATAATTTGGATACAATTAGAGTTCTCTTCTATTGAACTTATGGATTCTTTAATCGTGATTTTGGTGGCAGCTTTAAGATGCCACACACTCAGATCTGCATAAACTTCGGATGCAGATATCTTTGGTAGAACCCATTTGGCCTGAGGCTCAACCTCTTCATACAACAACTCTGATTGATTTAATACTCTACTTGAAGAAGATGCAAACATGTCTCTGAGAGGGTCTTGGGTGGCCTTATCTTGTTCTTCAAGTTCTCGGAAAGAAACAGATTTCCTCATTGAATCCATTTCAGATTTATAAAGAGAGAAAGGATTAAGTACTGACCTTTTCTCGAACCAGATTTAACTCAGTCGAATGGTCGACTACTGGCTCTGATACCAATTTCTAGCAGGGGCTTCAACAAGCTTGCTTAGCACCGCATACACACAGGCAGAATTGGCCTTGCTAAGTTTCTCCTTTGTCAATTTCTCAAAAATTCTCTATGTGAACCCAGCGATGAACCCATACACGAACCTACTCCCACGTTCATGCAACTAGCGGCCTTATTCGCGGCTTCCCTCGCCTTTTACGGCCTTGGCGTCCCTCGGTGGTTTGGAAAACCTCTGGCGAACTTCTGATGAACTTTTAAGACTTTGAGAATGACAAACAATGTCTTAGCAGACAATTTGAATGCACAGAGTAACAGTACTTAACATTGCAGAATTTCTGAAAATACTTCTCTCTTTATTGATATAACAGAATGATTTTACATATCAGAGCTTACAGGACTCAGAATATATGACTGGAAATCAAGATCTCTTTCCAGAGATTGACTGTAGTGGAATTTACCAGCTTTAGCTACTCAGTGAATGAGCGAGCAATACTGGAGGCTATCTGGCCAGTTGCAGACTCTGTCTCAGAGCTCTTTACAGAACACACAACACATAGACAGACTTACTTACAGACGCGATCTATGATCAGGCCACTTTAGGTTCTTGCCTATGCTGAGCACATAGACACGCAGGCTTCTCTGATCACCTAAGGACTGGAGTCTTAGCATCGTGATGCAAGCAGATCGCGAAACTTCGCGCAGATGCAGAGCAGGGAGCTTCGGCTCGACTCAGACTCAAAACAAGCAAATGAATCTAGACTCTCCGAATGCGAATGCCTCAAGAATGAGCCTAACCCTCCTTATATAGGAAATGAGGGGGGACCAACATTCCTCTAGAGCCATCGGATTATTGACAAGTGGATGGTGAATCATTGCTTTCAGGTAACACCGAAGTGACATCCGCGCAGAGATTCGGTGCTTCCGACACATGTGACAGTGTGTGGGTTCTACACAGTGGATACCTTTCATGTACAAGGCCCACGAGAAACATAATTATTAGGTATAAAGAGGATGCTTTTCTGAACAGGTAAAAAGCCCTCGGGAAAAGACCTGTCACTGTGAACCCGTGACCGGGTAACACAATGGATACTTTTGTTTTAGCGGAGTCCATGAGAACCGCTTGTACTAGCTTCATTGGATTCTTCTAAGATTTTTATTCCTGGAAATCTGAGGGTGGGATACAGATAATCATCCCAGGCCTTTGTGTATATCCGACATACAATCATGGGTTTATTCAATATTATTTGATGTTTTATTTTGGTCATAACCAGCCATTGATGATGCATTGTCATGTGAGATCTTAATATAGAGTTTATCAATCTGTATTAAAGCTGCCCGATATCTCTCAAAGTCTGACAAGGAGTGTGAAAACATTCTCCTATTCTTTCTAGACAATATTCACATTTATTCTGCCAGTATGACTCAAAATAATAGGGATCCATACTGTAAGCACTCAACCCATAGTCGAACCACCAATTATCAAGCCATGGCGGTTGTTGATTCCTTTGATTGATCCAGGTGGGACCAAATTTGATCTTGGTGTAATGAGTTTCATTACGACCATCTTTGTTCATCAGGTTCCACTAGTGATTTTTATATCCTGCAAAATTGTACACAGTGTCAGGAAAAAGCAAGTTAGGGTCGTCACCTGGCCACATGCGGAATTCAGCCAGCCAATCTTTTCCTGGATACCGTGTTCTGTTGATAGCATAGGATTTGCTGAAGATATTTGTTCTGTTGCTACCGCTAGTACCGATAACAGCAAGATCACAAAAATCTTCGAAGAGACCTTTCAGCTTCTTGTGAAGCTGTCATGTAGGTAGAATACATCATGTCATGGATCCATCTACTCCCTCTTGGATGTACTCTCCTTTCTGGTACTAGATGTTGGATATCTGAATGATTCTGGAGATTTGCATCTAGTATTTTGGTATTGCGTAGTTGCCACATGGGTCTCCACTTTTCTCGATATACTTCCCATGACTCATCATCAGATATGGCTCTAAGTTCTTCCCTCTGTTGGGCATGATTCCACTCTGTAATGATGACCATCACATGTGATTCTTCTTCTTCTAGGTCATCATGCTGTCTTTGATGCTGGATAAACTCTCTACTAAGGAAGTCTGGCAAACAATTATCAGAACCTTTAATGTGTTCCACTTTAAAGTCAAAGTTTGCGAACAAGGCTTGCCATCTTGCAAACTTGGCATCCTCAGGGTTCTTTATATCTTTGTTTATGACTTTTTCCAGTGCTTGTGCATCAGATCTTAATAGAAAGTGCTTATTGACCAAGTGCAAAGAGAACTTACTGACACAGTTCCATGCAGCTTTAACTTCTTTCTCAATCGTGGAATAATTCTTTTCAGCCTTATTCCAGACTCCAGATGCATACTGCACAACTTGCTCTTTATCTTTTTGATCCTCCTTGCTTGGTATTTTCTTTAAGACACCTCCCCATCCTATGTTACTTGCATCTGTTTCATCAATCTTGAAATAACTATCTTCTGAAACATAAAGTATAGGGAGATTCTTAACCTTGGCCTTAATATTTTAGACAGCCATTGCGTGAGCTTGGGTCCAAGGTTTTGGATTCTTTCTTAGCCTCTGGTTTAGCAGAGACCTATCAGAGGCACAAGACAGATAGAAGTTGCTTACATAGTTTAAACATCCTAGAAATCTTTGCAATTGAGTCTTATCCAGAATGACATCTGGAAACTTATCTGCAAACTCAAGAGCATGGCTCTGTAAAGAAATCTATCCATTTTCTATGTTGTGCCCCAAAAACTTTATTTTGGTCCTACATAACTCCATTTTCTTTTTACTTAGGACCAACCCATTTTTTTGGACCAATTTCATAAAATTTCTCAAATGCTTAAAATGGTCCTGGAGATTTTTGGAGAAAACTAGGAGATCATCTATATATGCAAGTAACCACTCATTATATGGCTTAAAGATGGAATCCACTACCTTCTGGAACTTAGAAGGTGCATGCTTTAAACTGAATGGCATCACATTCCATTCGTAGTGTCCTGCTGGCATGCTGAATGCTGTCTTCCACTTATCTTCTTCTTTTATGGCTACTTGCCAAAAACCAAATTTTAGATCAAACTTTGAGAAAACTTTGGCTCTTGTTATCCTACTCAGCAGATCTCCCTTGTGCGGAATAGGATATGTGTCATCTGCAAGAACAGAGTTAAGAGGCTTATAATTTATAACAAGTCTGGGAACACCTCTTATCTGTTCGCTTCTCTTATTGACATAGAAGCCATAACAGTTCCATGGACGGTCAGACTCCCGGATCAACTTTCTTTGAAGGAGCTGATCTATCTCTTTTTCACAGAGCTGTCTGTATTCTTTGGACATGGGAATAGCTCTGGATTTGCATAATTTTCCCGTATATCCATCCTTGTAGGGCAATTCTACACAATGCTGCTTGCGATGCCAGAAAGCATTAGGTTCTTCTGAGTAGCAAGTGCTTTCAAACTCTTTCTGCAATTTAGAGATTTGTCTCTGAATCTCTAGAGAACTCAACTGATCTTCAATTATGATCATATTCTTATGATATTTGAGTTCTTTCAAACTATTTTCTGCTTTGTGAAGTTCCTGCATAGCCAACACCATTGTAGAAAATCGAGGAATAGAAATATACGGAAGTTCTATCCTCTTACCCTGATTATCAGATGTAGGCATTGTAATGAAGTAGCCCGGGGATTTATCTGGAAATCTGAAAGAACCATGGGGCTCTACGGCTGCTAAAAATAAATTTCCCAAGATGCAGTCGACTGGAATTTCGGCAATTGCAAATTTAAGTTTGACACAATGGGAATCAAAGAAAACAACAGCTTTCAAAACTTCAAATTTTAACTCTTGCTTTCCAAGTCCTGTGATTTTTCTGGTAGCAGATACCCAGAATCTAGAGGGAACAATTTTCTTGGAAAGGATATTTACATCTGCTCCTGAATCTATCAATGCAGTCACTTTATATATTTTACCTTCAACACAAATATTTACCTTAACATGCTGTTGTTGATATTGAACTGCAAGGACTTGCTTTTCTCTGAATCCAATTTCTGGATCCAGCATTCCTTCAGCAATCTCCACTTGTGGTTTTGAAGATTGTCCTGGAGCAGAGTGTAATGTGTAGTTTGTTTGTCTGCCTGAAAGAGAGCTAGAATTATGTGATCCTCGTTTTTCCATTTCTAGCTGTGCAACTTGTGATTTTAAGGCATAAATTTTGGATTTCATGGAATGTATCTCCTTACTCACCTCCCCCAAAGTGAGTGTACGAACTTTGCTTGAATTATGCTGGAGATACGTTTTGGTATTTCTTTCGTAAGAAGCATCAACAAAATTAGGCTTCTTACCTGATGATGTACTGGAAGAACCAGTACCATGCTGCATGAAATTCTTCAATAATGTAGCCTTCAACTCACCTTCCTCCATGGCGCGGATTTGTGCAAACACCTTGAGGTCATCTTCATCATTTTGTGCCATGAGGACTTTTAACTTTCCTGAGAATTCTTCTGGGAGAGAGTCATCAGAAGAGAATTCTGAATCATCATCAGAGCAATCACAATGACAATTCTATGAGTCAGAACAGTGACAATAAGCATGAACCTCTTCTTCAGAAGAATAAGAAACAGAAGAGTCAGAGGAAGATTTGGAATGGGAATCTTCTGCTGCTTGCTGAATAGCAAGATGATTACAGTCTTCTGTCTTGTGAAATGCAGAATTGCACCGACGACATCTATCTTCAACTTTAATAGCGGTGCTTGGACCAACCTGATTCTGGGGCTGTGAATTATTACCACGACCTCTTTTAGAATCAAGAGCTGTAGGACACATATTGGAAGTGTGGCCATGTTCCCCACAGAGCCAACAGATAACCCCTTTCATTCTTTCAAGCTTATGATCTTTGGGTTTGATGTCCATGGGAGTGTAGTAATGAGTCTTGCGGTTTTCTTTGTAATAACCTTTTCTTCCTTTGGCTGGTTTCCGTTTCTGAGGCCTGAGATCGTGTCTCTTTTCAGAGCTCAGTCTGTAAGTCGAGGCTTTGGTTCTACGTTGAGCCTTCTTTACTCTTCTTTTTGTCTTTCTGCGAGTGACCAAAGGATCATCAATAGTTATTCCATACTTACTGCAGAAAGATTTAGTACCATGCAATCTATTTAATTTATTAATAGATTTTGTCATTTTAGAGCTGGTACAAAGAGTTATCAACACCTTAGTGATGATAGAATAGATTTCCCCCCATAGATAGACTTCAAGAGGCAAGGGGAAGACTTCTTGCAACTTTAATATGTCAACTAACTTGGATGGAAGTGCTGCAAGGTATACTTGTTTCCACATGATGTTCTTTGGTTCTTTGACCAGATATATCCTTTGTATCCAATCTCCATGACTCTAGACTCTTCGAATGCGAATGCCTCAAGAATGAGCCTAACCCTCCTTATATAGGAAATTAGGAGGGACCAACATTCCTGTAGAGCCATTGGATTATTGACAAGTGGATGGCGAATCATTGCTTTCGGGTAACAACGAAGTGACATCGGCGTAGAGATTCAGTCCTTCCGACACATGTGACAGTGTGTGGGTACTACATAGTGGATACCTTTAATGTACAAGGCCCACGAGAAACATAATTATTAGGTACAGAGAGGATGCTTTTCTGAACAGGTAAAAAGCCCTCGGGAAAAGACCTGTCACTGTGAACCCGTGACTGGGTAACCATACACAATTGATACTTTTGTTTTAGTGGAGTCCATGAGAACCGCTTGTACTAGCTTCATCGGATTCTTCTAAGATTTTTATTCCTGGAAATCTCAGGGTAGGATACAGATAATCATCCCAGGCCTTTGTGTATATCCAACGTACAATCATGGGTTTATTCAATATTATTTGATGTTTTATTTTGGTCATAACCAACCATTGATGATGCATTGTCATGTGAGATCTTAATACAGAGTTTATCAATCTGTATTCAAGCTGCCCGATATCTCTCACAGTTTGACAAGGAGTGTGAAAACATTCTCCTATTCTTTCTAGACAATCTTCACATTTATTCTGCCAGTATGACTCAAAATAATAGGGATCCATACTGTAAGCACTAAACCCGTAGTCGAACCACCAATTATCAAGCCATGGCGGTTGTTGATTCCTTTGATTGATCCAGGTGGGACCAAATTTGATCTTGGTGTAATGAGTTTCATTACGACCATCTTTGTTCATCAAGTTCCACCAGTGATTTTTATATCCTGCAAAATTGTACACAGTGTCAGGAAAAAGCAAGTTAGGGTCGTCACCTGGCCACTTGCAGAATTCAGCCAGCCAATCTTTTCCTGGATACCGTGTCCTATTGATAGCATAGGATTTGTTGAAGATATTTGTTCTGTTGCTGCCGCTAGTACCAATAACAGCAAGATCACAAAAATCTTCGAAGAGAGACCTTTCAGCTTCTTGTGAAGCTGTCATGCAGGTAGAATACATCATGTCATGGATCCATCTGCTCCCTCTTGGATGTACTCTCCTTTCTGGTACTATATGCTGGATATCTGAATGATTCTGGAGATTTGCATCTAGTATTTTGGTATTGTGGAGTTGCCACGTGGGTCTCCACTTTTCTCGATATACTTCCCATGACTCATCATCAGATATGGCTCTGAGTTCTTCCCTCTGTTGGGCATGATTCCACTCTGTAATGATGACCATCACATGTGCTTCTTCTTCTTCTAGGTCATCATGCTGTCTCTGATGCTGGATAAACTCTCTACTTAGGAAGTCTGGCAAACAATTATCAGAACCTTTAATGTGTTCCACTTTAAAGTCAAAGTTTGCAAACAATGCTTGCCATCTTGCAAACTTGGCATCCTCAGGGTTCTTTATATCTTTGTTTATGACTTTTTCCAGTGCTTGTGCATCAGATCTTAATAGAAAGTGCTTATTGACCAAGTGCAAAGAGAACTTACTGACACAGTTCCATGCAGCTTTAACTTCTTGCTCGATCGTGGAATAATTCTTTTCAGCCTTATTCCAGACTCCAAATGCATACTGCACAACTTGCTCTTTATCTTTCTGATCCTCCTTGCTTGGTATTTTCTTTAAGACACCTCCCCATCCTATGTTACTTGCATCTGTTTCAACAATCTTGAAATAACTATCTTCTGAAACATTAAGTATAGGGAGATTCTTAACCTTGGCCTTAATATTTTTGACAGTGATTGTGTGAGCTTGGGTCCAAGGTTTTGGATTCTTTCTTAGCCTCTGGTTTAGTAGATACCTATCACAGGCACAAGACAAATAGAATTTGCTTACATATTTTAAACATCCTAGAAATCTCTGCAATTGAGTCTTATCCAGAATGACATCTGGAAACTTATCTGCAAACTCAAGAGCATGGCTCTGTAAAGCAATCTGTCCATTTTCTATGTTGTGCCCCAAAAACTTTATTTTGGTCCTACATAACTCCATTTTCTTTTTACTTAGGACCAACCCATTTTTCTGGACCAATTTCATAAAAATTCTCAAATGCTTAAAATGGTCCTGGAGATTTTTGGAGAAAACTAGGAGATCATCTATATATGCAAGTAACCACTCATTATATGGCTTAAAGATGGAATCCATTACCTTCTGTAACTTAGAAGGTGCATGCTTTAAACTGAATGGCATCACATTCCATTCGTAGTGTCCTGCTGGCATGCTGAATGCTGTCTTCCACTTATCTTCTTCTTTTATGGCTACTTGCCAGAAACCAGATTTTAGATCAAACTTTGAGAAAACTTTGGCTCCTGCTATCCTACTCAGCAGATCTCCCTTGTGCGGAATAGGATATGTGTCATCTGTAAGAACAAAGTTAAGAGGCTTATAATTTATAACAATTCTGGGAATACCTCTTATCTGTTTGCTTCTCTTATTGACATAGAAGCCATAATAGTTCCATGGACTGTCAGACTCCCAGATCAGCTTTCTTTGAAGGAGCTGATCTATCTCTTTTTCACAGAGCTGTCTGTATTCTTTGGACATGGGGATAGCTCTGGATTTGCATGCTTTGCCCGTATATCCATCCTTGTAGGGAAATTCTACACAATGCTGCTTGCGATGCCAGAAAGCATTAGGTTCTTCTGAGCAGCAAGTGCTTTCAAACTATTTCTGCAATTTAGAGATTTGTCTCTGAATCTCTATAGAACTTAGCTGATCTTCAATTCTGATCATATTCTTATGATATTTGAGTTCTTTCAAACTGTTTTCTGCTTTGTGAAGTTTCTGTATAGCCAACACCATTGTAGAAACTCGAGGATTAGAAATATACGGAAGTTCTATCCTCTTACCCTGATTATCAGATGTAAGCATTGTAATGAAGTAGCCCGAGGATTTATCTGGAAATATGAAAGAACCATGTGGCTCTACAACTGCTAAAAATACATTTCCCAAGATGCAGTCGTCTGGAATTTTGGCAATTGAAAATTTAAGTTTGACACAATGGGAATCAAAGCAAACAACAGCTTTCGGAACTTCAAATTTTAACTCTTGCTTTCCAAGTCCTGTGATTTTTCTGGTAGCAGATACCCAGAATCTAGAGGGAACAATTTTCTTGGAAAGGATATTTACATCTGCTCCTGAATCTATTAATGCAGTCACTTTATATATTTTACCTTCAACACAAATATTTACCTTAACATGGTGTTGTTGATATTGAACTGCAAGGACTTGCATTTCTCTGAATCCAATTTCTGGATCCGGCATTCCTTTAGCAATCTCCACTTGTGGTTTTGAATATTGTCCTGGAGCAGAGTGCAATGTGTAGTTTGTTTGTCTGCCTAAAAGAGAGCTAGAAAGTTGTGATCCTCATTTTTCCATTTCTAGCTGTGCAACTTGTGATTTTAAGGCAGAAATTTCAGATTTCATGGAATGTATCTCCTTACTCACCTCCCCCAAAGTGAGTGTACGAACTTTGCTTGAATTATGCTGGAGATACGTTTTGGTATTTCTTTCGCAAGAAGCATCAACAAAATTAGGCTTCTTACCTGATGATGTACTGGAAGAACCAGTACCATGCTGCATGAAAGTCTTCAATAATGCGGCCTTCAACTCACCTTCCTCCATGGCGCAGATTTGTGCAAACACCTTGAGGTCATCTTCATCATTTTGTGCCATGAGGACTTTTAACTTTCCTGAGAATTTTTCTGGGAGAGAGTCATCAGAAGAGAATTCTGAATCATCATCATAACAATCACAATGACAATTCTGTGAGTCAGAACAGTGACAATAAGCATGAACCTCTTCTTTAGAAGAATAAGAAATAGAAGAGTCAGAGGAAGATTCAGAATGGGAATCTTTTGCTGCTTGCTGAATAGCAAGACGATTACAGTCTTCTGTCTTGTGAAATGCAGAATTGCACCGACGACATCTATCTTCAACTTTAATAGCAGTGCTTGGACCTGCCTGATTTTGGGGTTGTGATTTCTTACCACGACCTCTTTTAGACTCAAGAGCTGTAGGACACATATTGGAAGTGTGGCCATGTTCCCCACAGAGCTAACAGATAACCCCTTTCATTCTTTCAATCTTATGATCTTTGGGTTTGATGTCCATGGGAGTGTAGTAATGAGTCTTGCGGTTTTCTTTGTAATAACCTTTTCTTCCTTTGGCTGGTTTCCGTTTCTGAGGCCTGAGCTCGCGTCTCTTTTCAGAGCTCAGTCTGTAAGTCGAGGCTCTGGTTCTGCGTTGAGCCTTATTTACTCTTCTTTTTGTCTTTCTGCGAGTGACCAAAGGATCATCAATAGTTATTCCATACTTACTGCAGAAAGATTTAGTACCAGGAAATCTATTTAATTTATCAATAGATTTTGTCATCTTAGAGCTGGTACAAAGAGTTATCAACACCTTAGTGATGATAGAATAGATTCCCCCCCATAGATAGACTTCAAGAGGCAAGGGGAAGACTTCTTGCAGCTTTAATATGTCAACTAACTTGGATGGAAGTGCTGCAAGGTATACTTGTTTCCACAGGATGTTCTTTGGTTCTTTGACCAGATATATCCTTTGTATCCAGTCTCTGTGGAAGTCTTCAAATTGGTTGATATTCCTACACTTCAGATTCATTAAAATCATTTCATGCTTATTTGACAGTGTGATATCAGCGCCACAAAAATGTTCTTGGATCATAGCAGTAAGTGCACCAATCATATTACTCTGAGGGGTGCCATTTGGATGAAACATAATATCCCCATTTTCATCTTTTAAGATTTCCTGCTCCATTTTATTAATCATCGCAGGAGAGGATTCAAGTTCCCACCATCGAGCAAGTGTTCCTATAAAACATTGCATCAAAGTCTTGCAAGACTCAATTTCAGTCTTGCCTGCAACACACATAAGCCTATATTCTGTGATCATTTGATCAAGCATCTACCGGATCTGTGCAATGGTCAGATTATCTAAATTCCATTCTTTATGACTATCCGCATGAAATATTTCCCTTGGGGGAATCTTTCCAACTCCATATAGATCAGGGGTAGGATGTCTGGTATACTGGGGCTCAAGTGGCTCATAGATCGGGAGAACTTGGTGTTCTGTGTTAGACTCAGAGATGAGGGTTGTGGCGGATATTTTTTTAGACTGCTTTTTCTTTTTAGACTCATCAGCTTCTTTAGGGAGAAGAAAGGCAAACTTAGATACTAGGCTTTCACTAAGTGCATGAGTATGGATGGCTTTCCCTTTTGATAAAAATGAAGCTGGTATAGGCTTATCTACTTTTTTCAAACTCATTATGTCTACTTTATCAGACAGATTTGAAATTAAATATTGAGTAGAGATAGAATTTTCTATAATACAATTCTCTACTTCATCAATATTTTTGAAAGATTCTAAAGAATAATCTTTAGCAACAGAGGAATTATACTGTACAG
Organism: Pinus albicaulis; assembly: GCA_034641835.2. NCBI lineage: Eukaryota > Viridiplantae > Streptophyta > Pinopsida > Pinales > Pinaceae > Pinus > Pinus albicaulis. Next base: position 574,138,413 of record CM076575.1, on the reverse strand, counting down.
AATTTAAAACATTATTCACATCATTAATAGAGACTTGGACTCTATCAATTTGATCTTTGACTGTGGCAACTTTTGCTACATTTTTCTCCAGGCCAGTGAGAGCAGTGTTAGTCCAATTAACTTGTTCACTGACTTTCTGAATTCTACCTTTAGCTCCTACTGCAGCAGTATCCTTCTGAACTAAAGGAGAAGCATTGGCTGAATTATGACCTTCTCCCAGCACAATGCTTTTGAAAGGAGGATATGAGGTAGAAGTCTCAATTCTGCTTCCATCTGTGGCTGTCCAAGAATGTGAAGAAGAAGATATAGAATCAGTCATCAAAACATCATCTGATTCTTTAGTGTTCTTCCATGAGTAAGAAGAAATCCAGACATTTTCTTTTTCCATGAAATCTTTCCATTCATTGGCTAATGCTATCTTCTCTTCAGGAGTGTGTGAAAGACCAAATTCAGTAGCCTGTGGATGTGTATAAATATCCCAGTTCAACATTTTCTTCATCCAGGGAGCAGGGATTTGATGTTTAGAACATCCATCCATTAAAGTGTAAAACTTATGGATTTCAGGGACTGATGGTCTTTTGCAATCTTTTGGCAGATCTTTAAATCTGCATTCAGGGATCAATTTATCTTTTTCTTCTAAATATCCAAGTCCATACTTAGGAGAGTTTGCAGGCCTCATGTTTGTAAAAATGGCAGTTAACCTGGGGTCTTCATTTTCTAGTGTTGGCACTAGATGCATCATAAGAACATGTTCATCCTCATGTGGCAACGGGACGTCTGTACATTTCGGATTAGGACAAGGGGTGACAGAAGTAGACGGAGGAGCTTCGCCAGTCCTAACATTGTGGTTCTTATGAATAACCAAATATGCAAGATGACTCAGGTTTACTTGTTGTTGACATTGAGGGCATGCAGCTGAAATCGGCTGAAAATTAACTAACTAAGCAAATTCAAAAAGAGAAAGATGCTGACAAGAATTTACAAGACTAGAACACGCAGTATTTGACAAACTGGGTGTTATATACAGTGAATACTTTTTACATTCAGCTTCAATCCTACTCCTATCTATTGTAGATCTTCTTGGAAAAGACAAAGTGGCAGTGGATTGATTTTCTGAAATATTTGCAGAAGTTATTTTCTGTGCAGAGATGGGTTTTGGATTTGGCATTACCCAGTGTTCTGGAAAATTCAGATCCTCCCATTACAGCATTCACAATACTCTAACCATTATTGTGGGGTTGACTAAGTTCTTTATTCTCACCTAAAGAAATGAAGTAAACGAGAATTAATATTATTATGAAAAATAAAAAAAATTCACATGTTATTGGGTTAAGAGTATAAATTTTCAAATAAAATAAAGAATGTAAAAAGTAAACCTATACATTATTAAAATTATTTATTAAGAGTATACATTTCTAAATAAAATAAAGAATGTAAAAGTAAACCTACAATATTAAAAAATATGAAATTATGGTCAATTATTACAAATTTATGGTAAATTATTAGAGTGAAATTATTATTTTTATTTAAAATACGATTTAAATGAATGGAAGTAGACGAATAGTTTTTTTTTTTAAATATTGGTTTTTTTTTTTTTAATGATATTAATAGGTGTTGTTATTACTCTAGTAATTTCTAAAGATTGTGGGCTTTTGGTTTTTAGTTTAAAAAAACTGGGGGTAACCACAAACCTACTTTGGAAATTTAGGATCTAGCCTTCCTAAATTTCAGAGAGTGCTCTCTCTTTATGATTTAACTTTTTTTTCTTGTTTAATGTTTTAGGCTAGTTATGATAGAACAATTGGTTTTGATTTGTAAATGTTTGGTGGAAAATAAGATTACTTAAAGACAAATTAAAGAGGGATCTACTAGTCCATTGGGATATGGAGTCAAAGTCTAGCAAGCAGTACTAGAAGGCAAGTCCAAAATGATGCTAATATATTCAGGGCAAGGTAGATAACCCTCAGAGATTTGGATAGATTGTTTTGATGAAATGGCTTGCTTTAGGATAAAGGGCAATGAAGGATCCTTTGATCCGGAAAAGGAGGAAGGAGGCAGGGGTCAAACGAGACTAAAAGAAATTAAGAATTCCTAAATCCGGAAATCAGCAACAAACATTTAAATGATTAAGTAGTTAAGACAAGGAGTTTTTACACTAGTCCTGAAGTAATACTCCTAATTAATCATTAAGATTAAACAACATATATGAAATTGTATGTAACTCAGAAAAGGAAACTGTTGGGGTTCCCATGTTTTGGCAAGGTTGGCAATACCAAAAGATGAGACAACATCAAACCACTTTCGGACCTCAGGATCTAGCCCTCCTGGGTCCAGAGAGAGATCTCTCTATGATTGGCAAAGGATTTATGTCTTTGAAGTGCAAGGTTAAGATATTAGGCTAGTTATAAAGCTCGAAGTTTGTTTGTTTAATTGTATGTTTGGTTGTTGGGAATCAGGAAAGAAGGGTTCAATATAAGACAAGGATGAGCAAAGAGGATTTAGGCAAAGGAGAGGTAATTCCAGGGAACATTCAAGACCATTGGGAAATGGAGTCAGGAAAGGGTTTAATTGCTAATCAATATGCAGGCTTTCAATTTTGCTAGTCATCTAAAGCATTGGATCTTAAAGATGATAGTGTGGTAGGATAGGCAAGAGGGAAGGTGAAAGCAAGGAAACATTAAAGATTCAGAACACAAAGTTGAAAACCTGAGATCAGAGAGAGACTTTGAACTCTCAATGCTTCTGCCTCCAGCTTAAGGGAACTTAGAAAGGCTTAATTAACTGAAAATGATCCTAGTGAGATAGAGACAAGTTCTAGACCTCCCAGTGTTCCCAATTCATTCAATTAAATCCTAACAAGAACATCTAAGAACTGATTCATTAATTTATACATCAACTAGCAACATATGGAACCACTACACTGGTTAAATCAATTGAAATCAAACCTCAAATACACATATAGCAGAAAAACATTAAAGGCAGGGAGAGCAGCGACATAGGGTACCTAACAAGGGTAAATCCTATGCTAGATTTCTGATGCGTGCTAGAAGAAATGCAATGAAATGAAATAAACACAGAGATAGAAAACATCACCAATCAATTACAACATTACCAATAGCTTGATATTCAGTCTGAAAACATCTTCCTCAGCCTATCTTACAACTTTACACAGAGACTATGTCTCAAAAGAAATAGCTTGCAATTCTTTGATAATCGATCAACAACCACAACCATGAGTTTCTTTCTGAATTTTATAGCTGAAAGATGAGTAGAGGAGGTAGGTGGAGAACTAAATGTAGCATTAAACTCTGAAAAGGAAAGAGGGCCGAAGCCCATTTTGTTTAAATCTTGTGCATTTATCTCTGGGACTCTTTTGGATGCAAAAGAAATCTTCTTCAGGGTTCCATTCACTTTGGTATGACTCTGATGCACTCTGGCTGCAGTACTCCGTAGTACCTTTTGGTGAATAAACAAAAATGCAGATTGAGGTCTGCCATGCTGCATAACAAATGCTCTGGTAGCATAGGACTGTTCCGTCAGGGTGGAAATATTCTGAGGAACACGGTATAGAATAAAAGCTGCATGGGCACTCTGTCCTTTATGGGGAAAACATTCTGCTGATGTGAAGAACTGATAGTATTTTTTTCTGTGCACTGAACCTTCTGAGAGATCCATGATGTCTTCAATCCGGTACTTTGCCTCTAAATCACTGAGTTAAGGCTCAAAAACCTTCATTTTCTTGCCTTAAACTCTCTGTTGCTCCATTTCTGTCTTTGTCAGTGAAATCTGCGCTTTAATGGCTCTAGTGAGGTTTTACAGAGTTAAAACCATGTTCTTTGAATGCGAGTCCTGTCGTTCTGCCACTGTATTAAAGATTGTGTAATCATGGCGGCTTTCACCACCTGATAACCCTGCAAAACATGAAAACCTATTATGAAATCCATGCATAGGGAAGGATGGCTATGGAGGGCGGGTAGAATGATAGTGCAACGGTGGAGATTAGATCAGAAGATCGAAATCAGGGGGTACAGGGGTGACACATTACAAAATTTCTGATTGCAATTGGAGCGGGGGTACGATTAAGCGCCAGCCGTCCGATCCTGAAACAGATCGACGACTCACACGTAATCGGAGGAGTGGATGGATCGGGGCAATCGCAATCGGGGGATACGACAAGACCTTTGTGATTGCGATGGGGCGGGGAGTGCGATTGGCGCTCGACCGTCAGATCGGAATAGCAGATCGATGGTGTAGATCACATTGCGGGTCTTCATAACAAAACCTAATCGCATTGGAACTTTTCAAGAAACGAAGGAAAACTCCCATCGCAAACTTCTGATTGCGATAAGCGCCCGAGGCCTTTAGCGCTTGGTTCTGGATGCCGGTTACGTGGGGAAGTGGTTAAGGGGCTGGGCCCTTAATATAAGGTAGAAAAGTGGGTTTTTGCCCATTTTTAACAATTTTCAAGGCTAGGAGAAGGTAATGATAGGGGGAAAAAGGGGAAATTAGGCTGAACAAAGGGAACTTGTAGGATTTAAAGGGAATTTTGGGTATGATTTAGAGGGCAAAGGGGGATTTTGACAAAGGGGAAAAAAGGGTAAAATGGGACATTCTGCAGGGATACAAGGGGCAAATAAAGGCCTTTTGGAGCACAATTTTTTACAATCAGTGAGGCTTACTGACTTCAGAACAGCAGGGGGAAATGATCAAAGGGCAGGGAACATGAAGAGGCTCCAAGGATGATGTGTTTTCAAAAGAAATGCATTCCTTGAAGGCTCATGAAACAATTCAACCCCCTGTTTGCTTGTCAAAATTTATAGGGGGGCTAACAGAAACAATGACCGCAAGAAAGTACTTTACTCTTCAAATTATCGCATGAATCCTGAATTATGAAGTCCAATTGGCTATTTTCCAAACTGCTGCTTTTAAATCAACACATGTGAGCCTCCAATGTACCAACAAAATGTCTATAATGTTCTTATCAATTTTATTCCACCCTAAACACTTCACAAGCTGTAGTATTTATACAAATGTTTATTACAAATATCCTAGAGAGATCTAGGAATAGTTCTAGGAAATATAAAATATCTTTACACATTAAGAGGGACAACTTCTTAACAACTTTAGCAAGCTGTCCTCTTATCTAGAAAATATAGAACTAATCTTATCTAACAAAAACTGTTTGTTGAATAGCTGTCCATGCTTGCTGACACATTGAAAAATATCTTTTGGAAGATGACTTAACTGATACTCTTTCCACTTATACTCTTTAACACTGTATTTAATCTCTAATGTGCTTTCAAGCTGCTTATTTATCATTTTACTGCTGTAAAAAAAAGGAAATTACAGCAGTCAAAATTAGCTGGTTGTTTCTTTTCTCTCTGATACACTTTGACTCTGTTGTTCACCCTGATACTCTTTTAATTGATATTTTAACTTTTAACTGCTGTAAAAAGAGACTTTTTGGCAGTAAAAAATCAAAATCAAATAACTTTTTTATTGTTTCCTCCTCAAATTGACTGTTTCACTTGCACTTTTTTTACTGTTCTGCTTCTTTGCTGCTACAACAAATCTGTAAAAGTTTGCCATTATTCAACATCTGGTATTTTTACACTTTTGAGTTTTCTGAAGTTCTCATCAGCATCAGTATACTTAGCAAAATTTGGTTTGATAACAAATAGATGCTTGATTTCATGTTGAAGGAAAAACAAGTCTTCAATATACTGGAGAACAACTTTCCTTGTTGGAGAGCCCTGTGGCAGTGGCTTGTTGACCTGTTCTTTGGCATGATCCCTTATCTTTTTGTCATATTATTTTTGGTCCATTAACTTCTCATTGAAGACATGTATATTTGGAATGCCAACTTGTCTTAGCATAGTGTACTTTGCTAGAAACTTGGTAATAGAAAAATTCATGGCATCACATTTTTCTTTCAAATTTTTCATCAGAGTTTTCTTTGTCAGTACTTTCTTGATTTGCAATATAGTCTCTGTCCTATTCTGTATCTTCAATTCTTCTAGCTCTGTCCTATTTTTACTATTTAAGAAAGTGATTAGATTTAATGCCTGTGCTATTTTGTCTGCTAATTCTTCTGTTGTCTTTTGTATTTCCACCTGTGCTGCTAGGAGGAGGTCTCTTTGTTCATATATTATCTGGATTGATGGCCACTGAAGATGTATAGTCTCAATTATATTGGTCCATAGGTGATTTCTTATATAAGAAATTTGTGCAGTGAAACTTAAATCTTTTTGAAGGATTTTGACTTGCTCTTCTAGTCTCTTGGATTTTTGCTCATAATTATTAGCATTAATTAATGCTGCTTTGTTAGATACTTCCATATTCTGAATCTTTTTCTTCAAACTATTAATTTCATTATTTTTCAGAGACATTTCCTCCATTTCTTTGACAATCTGCCCTGCATCATTAGTCTGCTGCACTTGTGATGTTGAGGATTTTGTATTGGAGGTAGTAGCTGATTGCACTGACACTGTAGTTGCCAGTGGCTCTTTTAGTGCTAACTTTTCTCCTAGTGTAGAAGGAATAGTAGCTGTAATAATAGGTATGACTGTAGGAATGGTGGAAGTATAATTTTCCTTCGCAGTTTCTTTTTCTTTCATAAGTATATCCATTTGACTTTCCATATCTTTGATTTGGGCAGTTAGCTTTATGATCAACTGCATCATATCCTCTTTTTCCTTTTATTCTTGAAGTATCTCCTTACTCTGTGGGTGCTCACTTTGAGGAAGTTTTAACTGTTTCCTTAAAGCAGCAATATCATCATTTTTCTTCTTTATCAATACTTCAGCACTTATACATTTTATGGGTCAACTCTTATTTGTAAAATCAAATCTTCTAAGGTCTTGATCCTTAAATCTTTGGCATATAAAGAGCCTTTGTCAAGTTTCATTTGGTCTTGCATGTTGATAATGGTATTTTGCAAATTTTTTACACTCATGGCTTTTGTCACCATAGTAGAATATAGCATTTCAGAGCTTTGTTTGTGGAATTCTATTTGATCAAGTTCATGCACCTTTTCAATATCTACTTCAAATTCAACAATTTTGTAGTCAACCACTGTTTTTGGAGTTGAAGTAGTTGGTTGTAAATATGACATGATCATTTTATTTGAGGAGTAATCAAATGTTGTAAGCAACTTGTTCTGATTTCCTGGTTTATGTTTGAGAAATTGAGAATAAATCTCACCCTTGATTTCCTCATTCCTTTGTTTGATCTGCTTATATCTTTCTTTGATGTCCAAATCTTTTTCTTCTGTTGTTTGAGAAGAAGAAGCTTCTATATTAACCTGCTTTTCAATCATTTGAGTGTCTGATTATTTACCTGATGCTTGTTCTCTTTCTATCTCTGTTAAAGTCTCTTTAATTATCTCAGTGGCTTCATCATTGTTGACTTCTGGTTCATTGACATCTTCAACCTCAATAACTTTCTCTTTCCCTATGGAACCAAATCTGAGCCTTTTGTTATAGATGATCTTGAACTTAGTATCTGTAGTAGTTTCTGCTGTGTAAGCTCCCTCATCTCTGCCTCTTTTGTTTGAAGATTTTGGCTGTTTAGAAGTTACCTTAGCAAGTGTGGTATCCATTTTTCCTATTGGCTGTTCATTTACAGTTGCATCTACCAATGTATTTTCTACCCATTCTGTCTGATTAGCAAAATTTTCAATATCAGGCTTTGGCTCATGTATAAAGGGAGGTAGTTTACACTTGACCCTTATACTGCTTAAAAGACCTTAGGGGTCATAATTCCAAGGGAAACTCACTTGAAATCTCAGATCTTACAATCTTTTTTCTATCTCTTTATCATCATCTCTATTATTCACTATGAAAGGACCAATTTGATTTTTTACTTTGAACTGGGTCTTCTTTTTTGAAGCCGTGAAATTAATAGCATCAACATTCAAAACATGTCTCAAATACTCTAAAGCAAAGACTCTGATAGTAAAAAAATTAGGCAATTTGTATGGAAGCAGATTGGTTCCAAAAATTCTAAATTTAGTGTGTTTCTCATACAAGTACCGATCTCCCATTTTTCATTCTTCTGACAATTGTAATATCATTTTCATTCCTTCACTTACTCTAGGCTGTTCTGATTTATGTAGCAAATTCATAGTTGGCCTGATGAACAAATCTGTAAAATCTGTGTAGCTATCTTCACTTCCTTCTTTTCTCAACAGTGATGTCCAAAAGACAACTGATAGAGGCTGGCCCTCTACATTCATTTTCTGTAATGCTATTAGAAAGTGATCAACTTGTGAGAATAAAAACAAGTGAAATAAATAGGAAGAATATCTGAATACCCCTTCAGTGGGTAACTTTGTCAATTGATAATGTATGGAATCATCTATAAACCTGGCAAAGTCAAAGATCACAACAGGAGGTTGACCAGGAGACAAGGTAGACAAAAACCCAAGGATGGACTCATCAGTAAACTCATCAGTGAAATAGCCCAATATGAAGGATAACATAGAAATTACATGCCTAGAACCCTCTGGAAACTTGGAAGTGCAATAGGGAGGATTCAACTTTGGAATATCAACATGAATAGGCATGAATTTCTAAAAAATCATGAATCTCTTAGGGAAATCCAATCCCAAATATAACTGTGTTAATGCTTCAATGGATAGGGGAACTACCCTAGGGTCAAACTGAAGTTGTAACATTTCATTAATAGACTCAGCAGTGATAGAAAATAAAATCTCCCTATCAGCAATCACAATTTCTCTTTGGTTTGGAACATAGTACTTATGACACAATCTTACCAAGTCTTGACCAGGATGTGCTATCGGGACTACATATTTTGGTAAATTTGTATCCTAGAGAGGCATGTTATCTTTATCTAGGAACTTTTCATGACACCAATTGTGAACTTCTAATAAGTTAAATTCTACCACTGGGTTTACAATTTTATAATCTACAACAACCAAGGGGATGATTTCTTCAGCAGACACTGGTGGCTGAAGGGGGTTAACAGTCACAGTGGTTTTTGCAGTGATTGCATGAGTAGATTTTGGGGCTTTTACTGCTTCAGACTTGGGAGGTTTGGATCCTCCAGGTTTGATAGGCTTGGAGCCTCCAACTTTAGGTGTCATTTGCTTCTTTGTCATTTTGAGATACCTAAAGCAAGATTACATAGTTTGCAATAGTCAATTGATTGAAACAGAGGGTAATTGAGAAATATTATAGGCAAAGATGATGACAGTGGGGCTTCAGTGCTCAATTAGGAATTTGGGACACAGGCAACATGTTTGGGATAGAAAACACAGGTTTTCTGAATGATTGTGACTGTAAAATGGGGTTTTAAGGTATTCTGTAGGTTTTAAAACCTTTTTGAACCGTGGAATTGATCTTTCAGGAGGCTTAGACTCAGAATTTGGCTTTAAAATGAGGCTTTCCGTAAACAACAATTTCTGGGAAAAAATTGTGAGGGTTTGCCCTGTTTTTCAAGGTTTCAGACACACTAGGATGGACAAATTCACTATTTATAACTTTAATTGGTTTAATTTGGAGGTTTAAATCGTGAATTTTGTAGGCTAAATTTTGGAAAATACCTGATTTGCAGGTATTTTGATACTTTGAGAAGGTTTCTGAAGCTTTGGTGGTTCCCGCAGATGGGTCTGGATCGTTGATGTAGAGAATGGCTTTAAATGGTCTTCAGACAGGGGATAAACGGTTGAATTCGGGTTTTTCTCTGGGTGTAAGTCAACAATTTGAGAAAAGGATTGTTTGCACAGTCGGGCGGCTTTTCATAGTCGGGAACGCATAAATAACGTTAAAAATATCATAACAAAGGTTTTAACCTTTGATATAAATCTAAAAAAAAAAAAACGTAATAAATGCCGGTCAAATCTGCTGGTGGGAGAAGTTTTTTGTTTGTGAATGCGAAAAGCCACAGGTAGGTTTCGCGCTGATATTGGGCAGTAAATGGTTTTTGGAAAAATGAACGTGACGTAATCAAATGGTGACACGTCACAGGAGGCGGAAATGGAAAAACCACCCATTTCGCGCTCGATGTGTCGTTTGGCAAATGTTTGGTTTGTGGGCACGAAACACATCGTCCATTGTTGGATCATCGGGACAAAAGCGAACGGTTAGGATCATTTGAAGAGTTGCGGTTGAAAAGTAGGGTGGGACCCGGGGTGACATTATGCGCTGGGCAATGGATTAATGAAATAAAAGATTTATATTATATGAATTTATATCCAAGGTTTTATATCCAAAGGGTAATGTTTATATGCGGCAATATGGTTAAAAAGGGTTTGTATATATAAAACAAATTTCATATATATGGTAAGTAAATGGGAGGGATGCGCGTGAGGCGGGTTGTTTAACTATGGGTTAATTTTGTGCGGTCGAAATGGATGGCAAATGTTTTACAAAGGTGCGAGTGAACCTTTATAAAACTTAGGATAAATGTAAACTGCAGGATAATATTTTTAATTTGCAAATGTTTAGAATACATCCGAACAGTTCATATATGTCTTATTTTATTATATAGTTTTTAAACCATGGGGGGTTTAATAACTATAAAGGGCGGGGTATTTACATAATGTTAGTTTTATGCCAAAGGGGATGTAATTGGGGTTTTTTTATTTAAACATGTGGATAGTTAACTTTGGCAAAAAAGCTTATAATAGTGGGTTTTTGGGGATATTTAAATAAAAGGGGTTATAATAATAGGATAAGGTTTGTTTATAGGGATTTAATAAATAAATTAGAAGTTAATATGACCAAGGACAATGAAAAACACCAAAATATATTTATATGACTAAGTAAAGTGATAATGTAAAAAGCAAAGCTTTATCATTTATAATTTGACCACTTTGACCTAGAATATAATATTTTTGGAGGGTTTTTATGTTTTTATGAATGAAGGAGATTAATCAAAAGGGTATTTTCTTTTTCATTAAGTAAAAGGTCTTTACTTATGAAAGTGTAACGGATGAATGTAGGATAAATGATGATAATTAGGGATTATTATAGGAATTCAACACTTTTAACTTAACAGTCATTGAGCCTTGGGTCTGGTCCCAATAGAAGTCAGAGAAATTCTCTGAGCCTCTTTGACTGGAAGTTTAGAATGCAGAATAACTATAAGGAAGGGGAAATTAGTGATTTTTGCCTGGTAACAAATATTACAATCATTTTCCCATATTTTTCTACCTACCCAACGTTAATCTAACATTTTTTCTTCCATTTTGCAGGTGCATTTGAGCTAGCAACCTTGAACATTTTATTCTTTTGAAAGCAATAAAAACTATCTAACTCTACCTTATTTCATTCGAGGGCTCAGATTAAAATGATGAGCTCCTCTTTATTCTCTACCTATCCACTGATTAGTTAGGATTAAACTGTCTGACTAATCTTTATTCACTATCTACAACAATAAAATTGAAACATGACAAGTCAAGATTGAATAGTTAAACTCATCATAGATTATGGCATTTATTGACACTCTGCCATAATCATCAGTAACAAAGTAAAAGGTAGTGGCATTTGGAGTTGCATAATTTCATGTTTTATTTCTTTTTCCTTTGGGGTATATTATTTTTCTAAGTCCTTTGATTTTTCTTTTAGGACTTTTACTCTCTTTTTGATTTTCTATTTTTTTATTTTTATTTTTTACAAAATATGAGAAAACAACTTGCAGAAAGCAAGGTATGTACATATTTTTACAAGACTGTCATAAGTCAATTCCAAATTAAGAATCCTTTACTTGTAGGACCCTAACAACGACTTCATATGGGGATGGCATTTCTTGGTGAAATGCCAAGAACTCTAAGATCAGTAGCCTTCCATTTTGATCATGATGATCCTGTAATTGTTTTCTGATTTCTGCAACAAATCATACTTATGACATTTTACTATTCAAAGCTTAGCACCTTCACTCCGGGCTTCAACTTTGGAAAGAAAACATCCAATCCAATCTATAAACTACAATGGATATTTACAATGATGTAAAAGGAAATTAGCACTAACTGTTAGTTAAATCAGAAGAATAGTAGTGTTTAAGCATTCTACCATTCACTGGTCCTTCTGGAATATCTGTTCCATCCAAATTTCTGATAAAAAATGCATTGTTACCTCTGTACCCATAAATGACATAAGGACCTTTCCATAGAAAGTCAAACTTTCCATGTTTCCCTTTTTATTCTCTCATGGAATCCCATTTTAACACTTTATCTCCTATGGCAAAGTCATCTTCTTTACTTCTTTTATCAAAATTTTTCTTGATTTTCTCTTGAATGACTTGAGTTTTTTCATAGAATTCTTCCCTAGTTTGTTGCAGATGGATAGTTTGATTTGTCCTTCTTTGTATATCATTGAGTTCTACTTCTGATTCTTGGATAATTTTAATGACTGGAACACCTAAAGATGATGGGAAAACTGCATCCATCCCATATACAATCTGGTAAGGAGATGTTGCAATTGACTTCTTGGTAGTAAGTCTATCTGCCCATAAGGCATAGACTAAATTTTTATTCCAAGTTTTCTTATTTTCTTCAAGTAGTTTTTTGATGATACTCACAAGGCTTTTATTTGAAGATTCAACTAGGCCATTACCCTGAGGGTAATAAGCAGTAGAGTGGCCTACGGTATATGATGCTTGTGGCAAAAGGCAATCACTTTGTTAGATTTAAATGCAACTGCATTATCAGTAATTATTTTTTGTGGGCATCCAAATCTAGATAAAAGGTTGTTTTGTATGAAATAGATAATGACTGAATCAGTGGATTGTCTGGTAGGAATGGCTTCAATCCACTTGGTGAAATAATCAGTGGCAGTCAATATCCATTTGTGTTGGCCAGAGGATGGAGGGTGAATTTCTCCAATGAAGTCTAAACCCCATTATTGAAAAGGCATCTCAGTAGAAATAGGTTTGAGGGATAAAGGTAACAACTTCCTTTTTCCTTCAAAAATCTGACATTTGTGACATGAAGTAACAAATTTTTTCACATCAGCAAATAAGGTAGGCCATTAGAAACCAGCTGTAAGAATCTTATCTACTGTACTTTTTAGAGAAAATCTGCCAATATTTGAGATTTTCTGGGATAATGGGTCTATATTTAACTTCATCAGTATATCTATGTGTTGGTTGAAAAGGTAAATTACATTTGCTAGCAAAAGTTACTAGGCAATGTGCTTGCAAATTTTGATTTCTAGGAATAGTTGCAAACTTACATTCTAGTAAATCATCAACCAAATCAGTTGTTGTATCTCTTTATCTGGCTAATCTAGGATTATGAATAGAATATTCAACATTTATTTGTTTAATGACTAATTTCGAATCTCCCATAATTAAAATTCTTTTACCTCCTAAATTTCTTATGATTTGGAGGCCTAAGATAAGTGCCTCATACTCTGCTATGTTGTTGGTGCATTTGAAGTTGAGTCTAAAGGCACGTCCTTCCGAATGACTGGTCTCAATGTTTGTGATCCACACTCTAGCTCCTGCTCCTGACTTGTTCACTTAGCCATCAAAGTCTAAGTGCCAAAGGGCTCCATGAAAAATATTATCATTGTTGGGTTTAGGATTTATGTCAATTAATTCAATTTGGATTTCATTATTATTAGAGTTACATAAAATGAAAGAATCAAGATCAGTTGGTGTTGAGTAAATTGGGTAATTTATTGATCTCTCAGCACTGCTAACCATGTATTTCATTAAAGTTTCTTAGGTTGTCCAAACACTGATATGGTGGCATAGCTCATGTCTAATTGTAGAGATCCCTGCAACTTAGCTCCCCATGAGCGAGAAAGAAGCATACCATACTTTGGTGGGATATCAGCTACTACAATATCCACAACCATGCTTTTACCAGGATGCTGAACCAAATTCACACATAAGTCTTTTATCAATCCTATGCATTTAACCTTGCTTGAATCAAAAGAGAACAAATATTTATAAGGCCTTGTTATTTCTAAATTCAGGGTTTCCATCTTTTTAAAGTGAAAAATAAACAAAATTAAATTTCATTTATTCGAAAAAACTTATAAGAAGGAGTTTCCAAATTCATTTTTACCATCGAGTTCAGAGTGAAAATTTGAGAGCTTTTGGCCAAAAACGCTCCAGAGAAGATTCCGGACAAACAGACCGTTAAAATCGAAAATCGTCTGCTCCAGGTAATCCACATTCTCTTTTTCTTGCTTTTCATCCATTCATTTCCTTAATTTAGGGTTTAAAATTCATTTTTGGGGAAGAAATAGGTTCAAAATTCTGCTCACGGGGGTCCGCAGGTAAGACATATGGTACCTGCGGACCCTGACATTTTCTTACAAAGAAAAATGTCATGGTCCCACACTTTTAGTACAGAGCCCGTGTGGAGCTACGCACTATCTCTGAATAAAAAGTGCGGGGGTGCCGTGAAGAATTTAAAAACACATTTCCTCTCCAATTTACCCACAATTTTATTTTTTTTAAATGATTCTAATATTTCATTTTATTCATTATAGGATATTTACAATGCTTATCTGGCGAGAACGTGAACACGAGGAGGTAGATGAAGCTGCAATGATTCATCAACCTACATTACAATTTTTGAGAGCATGTGGATTATTCAAATTCTGGGCTATCAGCGGCTTGAGAGCTCAAGTAGACCTTCTCACTTGGTTCGTAAACAAGTGGGATGTACAGGACCAGTGTTTTGTGATTGGAGGAAACTGACTCGAAATCGAGCTGGAGGACATTTACTTTATGACTGGTTTTTATAAAAGAGGCAAACCACTTTCTCTATTTGGGGCTAGGCCAGGTGGCCAGTCTGTTGCTAGCCTGCAACTAGAGTTCTACAATGATGAGGCCAATCCTAAAGACAAATGGATTGATATCAAAACCATCATCCATCCTGAGTTGAAAGTAGTTGCATTTATCGTAATCAAGTTATGTGGAAGTGCAGCTTTACATGTCGCTACTGGAACTCAAATGCGGATTGCAGTGGACTGTTTCCGAGGCGCCATATTCAATTGGTGTGAGGTAGTGTTGGCTAATATCAAAGCCCAATTAACTAGAGCAAAGAACGGGAAGTTGAATAACTTCGGATATGGATCGATCGTGATTAATTTTTCTCTAGAGAGGATTCCTCTACTGGCCCCACAACATATTCTAGTTGATAATGGTAGAGTTCGAGAGCCTCAGATGGTTCGATGGGTTGCTTTGATGGCCCGTCACAGTGAGGGTACATAGATTGTTTGATTTCCCTCGGCCTACTTCTGGTGGTTAGAACACCAACTCTTCGTGATAGAAGACTTCCCTTATGTCGGGATGGATTACCGCGGTGATCAGGATATGCCACTTTCTCCAGGAGCTCAGTGGGATGATTCAGGTAAAAAATCATTTTTACATGCTCTAATTTTTTTTTTTTTTTTTAATCGTTCAAAACTGATAACAAAAATTTCAAATGCAGATGTGGGTCCTTATCGACCAGTCACTCTCCGCCCCTTTGAGAGGAGGAAAAGGGATGCAGCTGCAACAATAGCACCACCACAGGATCAGACAACAGAGATCCTTACTGATTTGGAACACCATATGGAGCGACTAACTATGGACATCCCAGAGACTACCATAGGTGACATTCCAATTCGTTTGCAGAGATATGTCATTGGGGTTCCTGGACCATTCAGGAGATCCTTGAGTAGGGTGGCATGAGCTGTAGTATATTATCATGATCATTACCACAGATAGTGGATGATCGACTGTATAGACTCATATAATTTTTTATATCACTTTTTTCCTGATCATAAGGCGTTTTGAACCTATGATCGAGGACGATGTACTATTTTTTAAAACACTACTCTATGAGATGATATACTACTATTTCCAGTTACCTATCCAACATGTTATCGAATGTTGATTCACTGCTTTTATTATCGCAAATGTCTATTTATAACACTAGAAGCTATTGCATCTACTAATGTATTTAAATTTCTTGAAATGTGTTGATACTCAATATAATCAAATTCTCGTTCCAAGAGACGAACTTTCAAAAATAATCTTAACAACACTGGGTTTCTAATTGCATACACTAGATTTAATTGTAATACAACGAGTTCAGAATCTAACCTAACGATCAAACTCCAAATTCCAAATGAAATGGATTCAGATAATAACTCAATAACTGCGCTATATTCTGCAATATTGTTCATCGTTTGACCGAGGCTTACCCCATGCATAGATACTAACTCGTCAGTGGGTGAATAAATAACCTAGGTTGCAGAAGAAATGTTCCGTGTACTATGACAAGCGCCATCAAAAAAACCAATGTATGTTTTAAAAGACATCGACATCTACAATATCAAGAGTAATCCAGATAAGTAGGAATAGTAGAAAAACCACACTTAAGCTAAGCACACATTTCTAATATACAACACATTAGCTAGAAAATAACTAATATACAGGGAAAAATCTCCACACAAGAATCAAGCGTAATATCTCTTCAGATAAAGCCCATTTCTAGGTTTTCCTAAAGAGACCCCGTCAAAATCAATCAATTCATAGGTCCCTTTTTCAAGCTGTCGCTTGACAATATAAGGACCATTCCACATGGGTTCGAATTTCCCAGTCCCTAGCTTATCATTAGCTTGGTCATATACCAAAACTAGATCTCCTTCTAAAAAAATATGAGGTGTAACACTTCTATCATACTGAACTTTCATTCGTTTCGCATGAGTCTCGGTAGCTAATGCAGCGGTGCGCCGATTCTCATATAATTGAGCCAAGTACAAAAAACGTTTTTCCTCTTTAGAAGTGGCTGGTATTAACTCTATGGCTAGTTGGAGTGACGATATCTCGCATTCAATCGACAATACTACTTCTAAACCGTAAACCAGTTGAAAAGGGGTAAAACCTATCATGTTTTTGCTGAAGTCCGATATGCCCAAAGCGCTGAAAAGAGCATGGTATGCCAATTTTATTTATGAATTCCAAAGATTCGTTTGATCATGGTGACTAAAAATTTATTATTCGCTTCAACCAAACCATTAGCCTACGGATAATATGGTGTAGAACTGTCATGGCGCAGGCCAAGTTGGTAAGTTAGCTCGGTCATCATGATGTTTCAAAAATGATTCCCATGTTTAGTAATTATCACTTGGGGTACATCGAAATGAGAAATCACATGATTGAACATGAAAGTAGCTGCAGTTTTTCCATCTGCCGCAAATGTAGGCATCGCCTCGGCCCATTTGGTAAAATAATCTACTGCTAGAATAATATAGCCATGCCCCTCGGCTGAGTGAGGGTTACATGTAATGAAGTCAATGCCCAATTTTTCAAAAGGACCAAACAATTTCTAGGGGGAAAATATTCCAAATGGATTGTTATCATACAGGAGTTTGACTTGGAATTTGAAAAATCCAAATCAAAGAAATCATTGATATTTGCTGAATTTATGTGTGACTTCCCACATACTAATATAGAAACTGTGGTGGAACAACAAATCGAGGATGAATCCTTATTTCTTATTAGTACCATTAATCCTTGGTATGGAGATATAATCGTTTATCTTCAGACCCAATCAGACCCAATCTTTTCGGTCCGAACTTTCACAATCACAACGACTTAAAATCCGTTTCCAGTCTCAACAATATCATATTGTTGGCGACAAACTATACCGTCGTGGTGCAGACTCTGTTTTTCGACGTTGTCTCACCCATGAAGAAATCTAAAAGGTTTTAAATGACTATCACTCTAGAGCAAGTGGTGGTCATATGTCTAGGTATGCCACAGCCCAAAAAATATTGTGCACTGGTTATTTTTGGCCGTCCTTATTCAAATATTGTATTTATGCGGTCCGAAAATGCCATAATTGTCAAATCTTTGATCGAAAAATGCGTGTACCACCTGCTCCTGTTCACCCAGAGATTCTGCGAAACCAGAGATTTTGGGTTCGATCCCCAGTGGAGTCACCATTTTGTTGGACGGATAAGTCGTTCTTGCTGACAAGATAGACCCCCCAAGTGTCCTATGGACAACTAGCAACAAACAACCAGACAAAAACTATTTTCTCTAGATAATATTCGATTCAGAATTAGCTACAACAGCGGTTTTGAAGACCTACCTGTAGTCCAGCGATGTTCATAATGATCTTCTTTCCAGTTGCTTGAAAGAGTTGTCTTCAAATATCTGCAATCACAAACATGGAAAAAATCAATAGCACTTGCATAGTATAAACTAATTCACGAATCATATATCTATCAAGATGATCGAGGAATTCAAGAAATAAGCTAATTAATTAAATAACTCATTGATAAAACATGATAAACAAGCTACTTAATTAAAGAACTCATTAAGAAAATGGGATTCATTTGTATTATCTTTAATGAAGAAAGAGCTTTACAACCGTGTCCGCCTTGATGTCGTACAGGCCTTCCTAGGGTCCGGAACAAGCGTTTCCTTTACTCTGAAAAGCTTTGCACTCTCTCAGCTAAAATGCACATGGGTGTGTAATCATTCCCACATAATGATCAGTTAAGAGAGTCTGAGTCTCTACAACATTTCTCCTCAAAAAATTCTCAAAGTCTAACCCCCTTTGAAGCTACACTATGGATTCAATTTATAGGAAAAGAGAGGAGGTTACAGCTCCACATAAGAGGGCATAGAATGCTCTTTTGAAGGGATTGAGCTCCATAAATCAAGGGGTAAGCTCCCATAATGGAGGAATGAACATACATGATAGGAGCGAACCTTCGACTGGATAATTTCTTCTAGAAGCTTCCAGATTTAACTACTGGGCTTCTAAATGTTACTTTCCGCCTTCATTTTACCTTTTACAGGGGTCCGCACCCTTAATGAAGAAAAAGTGCGCTTAGCTCCGCACGATTTAGAGCAAAATGGTGTGGAACCGTAGGCAATGCTAAGAGAAAGTGCGATACAAGTGTAATTAAGACTTTTATGAGTTTTTCTCTCAATTTCAAGGCTTGATTTTAGAAACTTTGATGTTGTAGACTTCTAAGGGAGTACTAAAACGTCATGGTGACAAATTTCAGTGTAACAATGAGAACTGACATTGCTTATTTGAGTGAGTGTTCATGTACTTATATTTTTAGTGGATCAAAAGTTGAAGTAAAATTAGATAATTATTGCTAAAATTTTGCATTATAACAAACGTAAACTAAAGAGGGGGCATCAATCGTGGTTATGGAAAACGGTATCTGGAAAATTGGATGAAATGTGGAACGCCATGCTCAATTGTTGGAAGAGCTCTATTGTGACAAGAGTACTGATCTGGGTATGGCTAAGATGACGATATCTTTTCTTCAATTTCCACACCTCGTCAACATTCATTTATTTCTCCTCTTAGCATCTTCTCCCCATGACCTTCATTTTCGCCTTTGTCCACCTTTGTAACACCTCGCCATACTCCACACCATGTTTATTCCCCACTCGATGCATGATGACATTGCAAAAATGGAATTCATTAGTTTTCCTAGGCAACGAGGAAGATTCTAGTGTTGTATGTTCTCGTTACGTCGGGAGTTTTCCATTCCTATAAATATATTAATAAGCATACCGTGAAAGATATGTTTATTTTTATCTTTTTAAACTTTTGTCAAAGAGTGGTTTGGAGGCATACCCTGGTAATGTTTATTTGCTCTGTAGTTTCTAAACGATGATGTCTATGTAAAATATGAAATAGGTTTTTGTAAATCATCTTATTCACAACAAACACCTATTTTTGTTTTTTTAAATTTATTACCACCTGCTTGGAATCTTTGTTTGAACATAGCGACTAAAACATGAAAAACAGAGTGTGGGTAAACCTGTTACTTCTGCAATTGACTTTTCAGTGATTAGGAACTCCAAATTTCTAACTCGTGTTCTACTACCATTAAAGGAGTGGATTAAATCATGGAGCCAACTCAATTTGTACCCATTAAAGCAATAGAAAATAGACTCCCAACTTGCATTTTTCGAAATGTTGGAAACTATCGTTTTAGGTTTTAATTTAAAATCCCTCTCTTAGGTGTGAAAACTTTTCCAAATGTCACATTAAGGTTTAATAAGGGTAAAAACTCTTGAAAAATGGTTTGGGAACTTCACAAACGGTTTGAAAACTCATATTTTTAAATTTGTTATAGGCATTATGAAACATTTTTGTAACACGACTTGTTTATGTTCGATTGGCTCCAATTTACTACAAAACTTAAGTAAAGCTTAAGTATAAAATAAAAAAACCCTGTTGAAATGTTTGTAAGCCCTATTTCACCTTTCCATACAAAAAATTTCATAGTCCAATACATAAACTTTCACCTTGAATGAAGTTATAAATTTTATGATAAAATCATTTGGACCCTTTGGGGAAAGGTGCAAACTTTATGCTAACAAATGGCTCCAATGGGGATACTGTTTCCCTAGGAATCATTAAAGAACATATTGACCCTGTTCTTGATCCATTGGGTTGCTCCCAACTTGGAGACTAATAAATCAACTTGCAATTGAAATGTAACCTGCAAACCATGATGCAGGACCTAACCAAGTCGAATTCTTATTAAAAAAATTGATCAAAAACTAAAAACCAAACTAATGAAAAGATGATCTGACTGTGAACTTATTGAAAAACACCCTAATTTAATTCGTCCGAGAATTTTTAAATCAAGTAATACAAAGATGCTAACAAACCCAATAAAGCAATTGCTCTAATGTGGTCGTTTGATAGTGCTTTAACAAAATGAAAACTGAAAAATGTAAGTTTTATCAAATTATAATTGATTTATTTTTCAAAGTGAAAACATGGCTGAACATTCAAGCTACAAAGACCCTCCATATAAACAACTACAAAATCATTAAACTTATAGATTGCATATCTTGTCTATTGGTCTTCAATGTATTCTGCAATTTGATCATCATGGTTGAAATTTTCATTTATGCTTTCTATTTCAAATCCATAATCCAAAAAAAATAAATTTCCCACTCTCAATAACAAAGGGAAACTATATGTCTTTTCCTTGTTGTTGAAAACGAAATTTGAAAAGCATGAATCTGATTTGAAAAATTCTTTGGGCCTCTAAAACTTCAAGCTCTATCTCAATTTCCTTAGCAATTTTTTTAGAAATTGAATCTTATCTTCTGAGTCACATTTACATGAATCTAAATAACAAGATAATAATGAAGAAAAAATCTCATCTACTTGATCATCAATATACCCATCGTTCCATTCTCAAAAAAATTGAATGGAAATATATTTTTCCACTAACTTTGTCTTTTACATCCATATTTCCAAAAAGATAACTCCAAAGCCTGTTGCAAACCTTGTGAATTTAGTAGGCAAACACTCATCCCACTTCCTGCACTCTCCTTGGAATGAATTATAGAATAATCTTATAAATGCATCTTCATTCCTGACTTTAAGTATATCAGTAAAGTCATGAAAATTTGAGATATGTTTCAAATCCAAACTTAAATCATCTCCCTTAAAATTTGGGCCATTACTAAAAAATTATTCATTTGTCGGATGAGGATTTGGAAAACCAAGAAAGCCTGTAAAATCCAAACATGCATAACTTGAAACAATAGTAGAGACATTTGAGTTCTTAATTGAATCCAGTTGAGTCACGAGTACATTCTTCAAGATTTAAATTCTTCGGATAGTGGAGTTGCCATTGAAGCTTCGAACTTTGGATTCTTGAAAATGGAGTCTCGAGAGAAAATGTACAACCAATGTTCTTATCTAACCTTATGAACTTTCCTTTAGAAAGTAGACCAGATCATTAAAACAACTCTGGGGAAGATGTACTTTCGTATCCCCATTATGGTCGCCAAAATGTTAGCACTTAGAAATTTTCTCTTGGTTGTAGGAGAGAAGTTTCCAAGGTAACATTTGCACTCCAACTTATAGATTGAAGGCTATCCCCTTCAATACAAAGAGGAATCTCTCTCTAATATTCTAATTATTGAATCAGTAACTAAATGTACCTTTACATAGTGGCTAGATCTTTAGTTGTATTGTGTAGATGTAGGGTTTAGTTAGGACTAAGGGGGATAATCCATTAGGAAATGGAGTTAAGCAACTAGGGTTCATGTCAATTTAGCAAGATGGTGGATTTCTAATAAGGATTTATAAAGGCAAGGTAGATAACACATCCTATACCTTTGTCATCGTTATAGTTGGAGGGAGAAAATAGAAAAATAGTCCACTACAGTAAGGCATATCAAATGAATCCTAGAATAGATTTAGAGGATATATATGGGGATACTTGAATATCTTAAATCAGAGCATCAAAGCATGGATGAATTTTGAACTAATTACTCTTATTCAAATACTCAGAAGAACATACATTCAAATGAGATTATAGAGAAGGAATCATTGAAAAAAATGGAGAATACCTACTAAGACATATAATCACATGAATATTTATATCACTAGTCAAAATCTACTGATCTTGGAAAACTGTAAACTGATAAATTAAAAAAAAACATACAATGACTAAATTATTGTCTTCAAAAACCAACCCTAGATCCTCATTTCTCATGTAATATATAGGAAAAATACAATAAGTTTCAGATACACAATTTGTGGAAAGTATTAATTACAATAATCCTTAAGATCCAAAAGAAATGGATTTGAAAACCTCTTGAGCCATCTTTAGTGATCTATTTGATATAATAAAGGATATGTTTGCATATTATCCCCAAGTCAAATTGATGAGATGGTTCATCAATAGATGTCTATGAGTATATTTTTAGAAAAATAAATCAGGCGAATTCTTGAAAAATAGGGTCTAAAGATGCATTCAGATATTCCAAACCATGCAATTAGAAAAAATATGGAGGTTTTTGTTAATATATCCATTACCTGAAAATACCTCTTGTTATTTTCCAAAATTCATCTCCATATGTTCAGAAATGGCTTTTGAAAATAATGTCTAAAACATGAAAAAACATGAAAAAACATGATTACAAAATATGGAAAATTCTAAACAACGATGTATGGGAAAAATATGAAATAGGTTTTGTAAAGCATCATGTTAAAAACAAAAACCCCTGTTTATTTTTTAAAATTTATTACCTAATTACTTGGAAGCTCTGTTTGAAAATGGCGACTAAAACAGGAAAAACAAAGTGTTAGTAAACATGTTACTTCTGCAATTGAATTATAAGTGACTAGGAACTCCAAATTTTTAACCCGTGTTGTCCCGCCATCAAAGGAGTGGATGAAATCATAGCACCTACTCAAGTTGTACACATTAAAGCAATATAAAATTGACTCCCAACTTGCATTTCTTGAAATGTTGGAAACTGTTATTTTAGGGAAAACTGTCGTTTTAGGGTTTAATTTAAAATGCCTCTCTTAGGTATGAAATTTTTTCCAAATGTCACTTTAAGTTTTAATAAAGTTAAGACATCTTTAAAAAATGGTTTGGGCACTTTAAATACTGTTTGAAAACTCATATTTTTAAATTTTTCTATGTGCTACGAAATATTTTCACAGCACGACCTGTTTACATTCGATTGGATCCCATTTGGTGTAAAAATTATGGAAAACTTAGGTATAACATTAATAAGCCATATTGAAATGTTTTTAATCCCTATTTTACCCTTCCATACAATTTTTTTCATAGGCCAATGCATAACCTTTCACTGTTTCTTGATTGAAGTTATAAACTTATGATCGAGTAATTTGGACCCCTTGGGGAAAGGTGAAAAATTGATGCTAACAGGAGGCCTATTGTGTCCTTAAGTTAAAATAGTCTATATACTATTTATACTAACCTTAGGCTACAAAAAACCAATTTCTTTATCCAAACAATTTTCCAAAACTAAAGGTTTTTTTTGTTTGTTTGTTTTTTTTTTGTTTAATAAAATAATTCATATTTATAATATAAATATTCAATTAAATCACATAACATATAACACCTTCTTTCTTCTATGCTACTCTTTCCTATGCTAGAGCCTTACGACATTTTCTTTGCAACATGTACAATCGCTAGTTAACTTACTATTGGTAAACTACCTATTTTTTATGAAATGTTAACACTATAACATATAATTAACGAAGTATTATTAAATAATTGATTTATGTAAACTACTTATTTATATAAAATATTAAAGATATAAATATAACTAACATAAAAATATTAAATCAATAAATTTGAAACAAATTAATACATCAAAACAATCCATAAAAATTTAAATAAACTACTTATTTACATAAATTTTTAACAATTTATAAATATAATTAACATAAAAAGTATTATTAAATAATTCATTTACTGAATATGAATTACCTATTTTCATAGAATATCAACTATATATAAATATAAATAGGTAGTTTACATATTTATTTATATTGGTATAGTGTTGATATTTTATAAAAAGAGGTAATTCATATACCCCTATTTAATAGTAGGGGTGGCAAGAAGGGAGGGGGTATTTTTTTCCCCAAAGAATCAAGAAGAATATAGATATGTTTGGGGTTTACGTAACACTTCCAACAACATTGCTAATGCCTATGCCTTATATCAGGGTTTGAGGCAAATTGTGAATGAATTTATGATGTGATTATTTTTTGTGATTCCTTGAATATAATTCATCATTTGTATTAAGGATCTCTCCCCTCAGATACAAATTTAAGCCAGATTTTCAAGTGGATATATCAGTTGTATCGTTCTATCTCCAAGAAGAAATTTCTCGATGTTCTTGAACCAAACAACTCCAAGGCTAATCACATGGCTAATTTGGGGTCAAGGCTAAATCAAGGTGAACTTTGGTGGTAGGGGAAAAGGTGGTATGTCCTCCTTCCTTAATGGTTAATCAGAGAGCGGAGGAATAATTCCTCACAGTTTAATGTAACATTTTGATGCTTTGTAAATTTTGGTTTTTTTTGCATTAGTATTGACACATGTACACATGGACTACTTTATATATTGTAGAATTTTGTTCAAAATCTTCAATGTTATAATTTTGTAGATGGTCATTGACATATACTCCATACTAACAATGACCATTGGTTTCAACTTGCTTATTTAAATAATGTAGCTAAAATGAACCTTAGCTTGGTGCCTTTTAATATAATAGCTATTCTCCATTTCTATTAAGAAAAAACAAAACAACTATTCAATAATACCTTTTACTTTGGATGGGGTGACTAACAAGATGGGGAGTGGTGGGTGGTGGCGAGATGCCACTGTCTCACTTGGAAAATGCGCTAGGGGACATGACACCCACCTCGAATGAAGTTTAACGCCAAAGATACACACTTTAAATAGTATTTGTGTGAGAACTAATGGAAGAAATGGTGGAGAAAAGTATGCAAGACACAAATTTATTGTAGAGCCGATGCGATCATGTGAGGTAATAAAGTGGAATTATGGAAATTAACATGTTAAATCATTGTTAGGAGAATGTGGTAGGTCAATATGTGGGAAATTGAAATTTTGTGTCGAATTTCCAAGAGAAAAATCAATTAGTGGGTAAGTCCCTTTTGTTTTTGGTTTTTGGCCTTAATACCTTTACTTCTCCTTCTTGAAAGCTTGTTAATGACCACATAACACAAGGAGACTTTTTGGGTGTACTCTGGAGCAAAGTGACACGAGGTCATAGGTTGCTTGTCCTTTGTATTGTCACTGTGGATTTCACCTTGGGCTTGCAAGGTTGTATCTCCTCCTTTGTTCACATTTATTTTTTGTTTTATGTCGAAGAAAATTCAATCCTCCTAAAATGGGATGGACATTAGAGGAAATTTCAGCCTAAAAGTGGCCTCCTAAGGAAAAATCATTAAATAATAGTTAAAATAATAAAATAAGAGTTATGATTTTTGGAGGGAAAAGAATAAAACTATATTTTAATTATATTTTTGGCTTATCTCTATATAGGTTTACTCAAATTTCAAGTGTAGACACTGTTTAGATGTAGAATTAAATTTCATATCCAACGAGTACCTATGATGTATACTTTTGAGAAGACCCTTATTGATAAAAATTGCAGATACATTAAAAATGCGTGTATCTATAATTTTTATCAATGTGTGTCTTCTCAAAAGTATGCATCGTGGGTACTTGTTGGATGCGAAATTTAATTCTGCATCCAACAAGTGTCTACACTTGAAATTGGAGTAAACCTACAAGGAGATATGCCAATAATACACTTTAAAAAAGTAGTTTTCCTTCTTTTCCCTCCAAAATAGTTACATGTACCTCTTTTTAAATTTAAAATATTTTGATTGGTTTACATATTATGACATGGAAATTACATGAAAATTTCATGGGCACTTTTAGGCTAAAATTTCTTCTAATGCCAATCTTGGTGAATTATGATTAGAAAGCCAAGGTGTGGGAATGATTGGAAATATTAGTGGGATTCTCCCTCTCACAAGCTTGTCAATAACCGCATAACTCAAGGAGAGCCGGTGGCCTTGCTCCATAGCAAGGTTACGAGGTTTGGTAGATTACAGTCCTCTACATTGACACTGTGGATTTTGGTTCAAGATTACAAGGTTGTATCTCCTTTGTTCACATTTATGTTTTGTTTTATGTTAGGGGGAATTTGGTTCTCTTGGAATTGGCTGGGCTAGTATTAGTGAATTTTGTTAGTAAGTTGTGGTGTGGGAATGCTTGGAAATTTGAGTGGGTGAGTTTCTTGACTTGTGTTGTCACGTCCCCATTTAGGATAGTTTATGTGCTAAATTTTAGGTGGTATACTATTTCTCGTTTCATCATCTTTAAATATTTTAACAATAGTGGGTGGGATAACTCTTTGGAGGTCTTTTACTTGAGAAAGGAGGGGGTGAAGTTGTGAGTCATGATCTATATTGGTTCTCTTAGGGGCTCCTCTAGAATTGACTACGAAATTTTACAAAATATCCCCATTCCCCTGGTATTTTTCTGGATTGATTTATGTTCTAATGCCTCTATGAAGCTTTCTCGAAGATCTCAAGTTGTGGTGTTCGTTGCTATACCTGTGTTGAGGTGGAGGTTAGTGGGTTGGAGGAAATACCTTATGGAGTTTTTTTATTGTACCTACTATAGTGGGGGCTTGGTGGTCAAATGCTTTGGGTGAATTTTTGTCTAGTATAGGCCCTTAGGCTGGGGTTTCTTTGGTGTGGTAGATACTCTGTGGCCCTGGTTGTGTTAGTGATTGTCAATCATTGGTTCAATTGGTGTGGGTGAACTAGAATTTGTGTGGTAAAATTCCATGTCAAAGGGCACAAGTTAGGAGAGGGGCCATGTATTATCGAGGTTGTGCCTAAAGGGGGAAATCCCATATGCACCATAGAATGGAGGAATTTTTTTGGAATTACCGGGAGTTGACACCAAGTCTTGTCTAGGAGGAATTTTCCCAAGTTGAAGCTGCAACTCCCATGCATAAAGCCCAAACTCTGAGATAGAGGTTTTAGCTGAATGGGTTGATTAGATCCCTAACAATGGGCATACTAGCAGTCAGTTCAATCAATACATGCTAACCATAAACCTGTATTAGCAAATGAAATTCCTTTTGTGGCGTATGTTGGTGGATATATAAGAGCACTAGGAGGACATATTGCACTCTCTAGATCGCCTTCACCACCTTTTGGGTAAAGTGGACCGTAGGCTTGACAT
Organism: Pinus albicaulis; assembly: GCA_034641835.2. Taxonomy (NCBI): domain Eukaryota; kingdom Viridiplantae; phylum Streptophyta; class Pinopsida; order Pinales; family Pinaceae; genus Pinus; species Pinus albicaulis. The sequence goes on along the minus strand of CM076575.1, from coordinate 574,110,871 downwards.
GATTGAGTAACATCTAGTTATTGCTTAGATGAAGCAAACAACTCAAGAGGGTTCACAAAATTTGGTGTAGATCGTTATATCAGATTTCAACCCCTCTAGATAGTTTTATGATGACTTTGTTCTATGTGGTTTTTAGTATCAGTCTCTCTCAATTTTATTTCCCAGGAATACTCCATAGTAAATTTCTAATTTTTCTTGCCTCTTTTTGTTTCCAATTATCCTCTTCCTCTCTTTGGAGATTTTTTTTTTTTTTAACTGTGGCCAAGTTTCCCAATAAAAAACTCATAAGACAATAAGACTTTTTGACATAATTAAAAATAACAAAAATTCAGTAAAAAAAAATTAAAAAATTTTATACTAATTATATTTATATATTGTTAACATTTTAAAAAATAAATAATTTAGAATTATATAACTATATAATTTATTTTTTATAAATTTTCACTATATAAATTTGATTGAATCATATATTAATATATATGCTTAAGTATTTTTTTATATATTATTTATTGAGTATATAAATGAAAATTTATAGATGTACTTTTAAGAAATATATTTTATTATAAATGTATATTAAAAAATGAATTTGTGAATATATATTTTGGATTCATTTATAGTTCAATAAACAAGTATTTAAAATAAAATTACTTAAAATGACTATAGGGACAAATTCAAATATTCATTTGTTTTATATAAAAAATATGAATTTAAATGTTTTTAGAGTATTTACGTTTGAATTATGAAGTAAACAAGGTTTTGTTAAATTTTGTAATTATAAAATTTAAAAAACGTTTTTATTTTATTGTTTGTTACATTTGAATTATGAAGTAGATAAAGTATGATGTTTATTACAACAACTCGAGCTACATATTTAAATGGTTTATGATTCCATCTGTCCTTTTTATATAATCGATATGAACAGATGACAAAACTAACAAGGCTGTCACTAAGAATAATAGAAGAAAATAGTTTGAGATTGATCACAATGAAGACTATTTGTAATTGACTACATTCTTATTATTTACATTTTCTATCATTCAATATTATTACAATGTCACTTTGCATTCAAAATTTTTATTTCATCATTAAAGTTATTTTACAATATTTATCATCTCAACAAACTAAGATAACTACGAAAATTTAAAATTAAAATGACTCGATAAATCCTGACCTATTTAGCATATTTAAAATGGTTATATTAATATTAGATGTATTTATATATTATTGATAAAATTAATCATATGTTATCGATAGATTTTCCTTGGTTGCACACGACTGAAGCCAGTCTAGATCTATCTTAACTCTGGATCTATAAAGTGCCGAGAGGGATCAAATCTATTGAGGTGCAAACCTTTCCTCAATTTTTGCACTCAAAAAAGAAATTTTCACCTCAAGAGATTTGATCTCTTTCGACACGTGATAGATTTGGAGTTAAGATTGATCTAGACTGATATAAATAAAAATTTATACATCTACTTTTAATAAATATATTTTATTATAAATGTATATTAAAAATTGAATTTATGAATATATATTTTAGATTCATTTATAATTGAGTAAACAAATATTTAAAATAAAATAATTTAAAAGTACTATATGGACAAATTCAAATATTCATTTGTTTTATATAAAAAACATGAATTTAAATGCTAAAACATTTTTAGAGTATTTACCTTTGAATTATGAAGTAAACAAGGTTTTGTTAAATTTTGTAATTATAACATTTAATAAATGTTTTTATTTTATTGTTTGGATTATGAAAGGAGATTTTACATTTTTTTCTTTTTGTTTTAATTTAGGAAAATATTTTTAATTATATGTATATTTATATGAGAACTAATACTAAGTAAGTTTTTGTGAAATCATTTTATTGTTATGGTAATTTTGTAAATAATCTTCTATCAACGAGGTTAAAATGTAAATAATTTTCTATTAATAAAGTTAAAATGCAGCTCAACTTCAATTCTATCACTTGTTAATGAATATTGAGAATTTCACTCAATTATAACAGAATTGATAGATCCATATAGTTATTCGCAATAAAATTGTTGGTTTTGTAACACAATAAGAAAATGTTTTAGTGATTGAATAGACAATATTGAGTAGCATCATAGAATGTATTAGCCTTGGCGCCCTTGAGAAAGATGATGGCCTTCATTTGGACCAAAGAATCTTGTTATGTATAAGTCAATACATTAGGTTAATATGAAATTTATTGTAAAATGTCTTACCCTTGGTGTCCTTATGGAAAATGATGACCACTAGTTGGATTAACAAATTTCATTATGTATAAGCTAGCAGATTATGCTGACATTCACTTTATGGAAACAAATAGGATTAGTCAATGGAGCACCAAGAAAGGTCACCCAAATTACATACAGAGTGATTATCCCATCCAAAATTACACACACACACACACACACACGCGCGCCTACCATGGAACTAAATGAAACAAAATTATGTACCAATCCCACCTAGAAATGATGGCAACACAAAACAAATCCTACTCAAAGTGGCAAGGGCCTTAATTATATATAAATCTTAAAATTTAACACTATCCTAAGCAACCATCACCATTGGAAAGGTTGAACAATGAGGCTTAGCCTTAAAAACCATATGATGCCTCACATCGTTAGTAAAACAATGTATATCATCCTCCTCTTCATTCAAATACTACCAAAAAATGAAATATAGTGCATAGATCACAACTTGAAAGAAATAATAATAAACTTTAAATGCTTTACCATTTTAACACATTTTAACTCTTCTTACATCAATATACTTCCTCCACCTTTTCCATAACTATGTGCTTCAGATGCTCATGTACTAGGTACTTTATATATATGTGTTTGATGGATTTCTCTTATTCCCTAGAATACTTGCAATGATGTCCATTTACACCTTATAGAAAATTGAATACTCAAAAACATTTCTTTGATATTTTATTTTTTCTTATAAACATTTATATATATTTATTAATATTTTCATTTCAATTATAAATTTTATATTATTATATATTACTATATTTCTATATTGTTAAAAGTTTAGAGTTTATAAAGATTTAATTTCTATATTTTTAAAATACAATCATCTTTACTAAATTTAAAATCTAAAATCATAATGAAAAACAATTATTAAGATGGGAAACCAATTTTTAAATAATGAAAATTTAATTACAAATTTTTTAATTAAGAGTAATTATCTATAAACATATTGCTATTGATTTGGTGGGTAGACTAGTTAATGAGAATACAAAAAAATTGGTTAGAATCTGCTTAAATCCACTTATTTTAGCTTTCAAGGAAATATTTATGAGCAAATAGAAGGTATTGAAATGGGCTCCCCTTTATCTTCTATAATTTCTAATCTATCTTCTATAATTGCTAATCTATATATGGGGCACTTCGAAAAAAAGGTTATAGATTCCTTTCCTTTAAAACCAAAACTTTGGAAAATATATGTTAATGGTATAGGGGTAGTTTGGCCTTATGGAAAAGACAATCTGCAGGCATTCTTAGGGCTTCTAACCAACCAAAATAAAAACATTCAATTCACCATGGAAGAAGAAATGAACATCAACTTACCTTTCTTGGATGCCCTTATCACCAAAAATGATTTTGGTTATGTTGATCACCAAATATACCAAAAAAAACCCATAACAACAAATATCTCCACCCAAACTCCCATCACTTCCCTCACTTCCCTGCTTAGAAACTTGGTGTTATTAACACTCTTGTAACCAGGGCCATCAAAATTTCTAACAAATCCCATATAAAACAAGACAAAGATTAGACCACCTCTGAAATGTGTTTAAAACCATGGATATGATGGAATAACCTTAAAAAAAAATGGTAAAAAAGTGAAAAAGCTTTGATCTAGAATTCAAAACTAGTTTGAAGGCCCAACAGCCACTCTTCATTACATGAAAGGAAGCACATACATGATTGTGAATATCCTTATAAAAAAACAAAAAAAAATGATATAAAAGTTTTATTCCGCCCCATACCACTATAAAAAGATTGTTAGACAAAGAAAAATATAAAATAGATCAAGGTACCGTCAAAATTGTATACAACGTTCCATGCTCAAGTGGTAAACTATACATTAGAGAAATTAGTAGACTTTCAAAGTAGGAAAGAACAAACGACATACGTCAAATATGGTAGAGCCAAGCAATCTGCTTTGGTTGAACACTATATTAACACGATGTCACGACAGGTAACTGATGCGACCATTGCCACTCGCTATATATGCATATGATGCTTTACTTTTCGATCAAATGTCTCCTTACTTTTGACCATTATGACTTATTAACCAATGATACCTTTCTTGACCAAGTCTATAATGAACGGTGTTGTCATTTGGTTCTTCGCCTTTACGTTGGTGCACAATTTTTTTTTGGGAGTATACATGACGTATAATTTTTTTATTAAAACAGTACAAATGACTATATCGTTAGTTGTATTTGTGCACCTACAGCGTTCACAATACTCTAACCATTATTGTGGGGTTGACTAAGTTCTTTATTACTAAGTTCTTTATTCTCACCTAAAGAAATGAAGTAAACGAGTATTAAGATTGTTATGAAAAATAAAAAAATCCACATGTTATTGGGTTAAGAGGATACATTTTTAAATAAAATAAAGAATGTAAAAAGTAAACCTATACAATATTAAAATTATTTATTAAGAGCATACATTTTTAAATAAAATAAAGAATGTAAAAAGTAAACATATACAATATTAAAAATAGATGAAATTATGGTCAATTGTTACAATATTTATGGTAAAGTATTAGAGTGAAATTATTTTTTGATTTAAAATACGATTTAAATGAATGGAAGTAGACGAATAGTATTTTTCATGTTTTTTTTAATGATATTAATAGGTGTAACTATTTCAATTGATTTAAAATACGATTTAAATGAATGGAAGTAGACGAATAGTATTTTATTTTATTTTATTTTAATATTAGTTTTTTTTAATGATATTAATAGGTGTAACTATTTCAATTTGTAGAAGTGGGTTTATAGAATTTTGAATTTTTATTAAATAGTTTCACAATATTTGATATTAAATGAATATTTTTAGTTGTATACACCATTTAATAAATGAGATGAAAAGTATTTGAATATTTTTTTAGTTTCAAATCCAAAATTAACACACTATATTAATTATTATTTCTTTATTTGTTAAGCTAATTGGAGCTACTTCCATTTTCTTGCGTCTCCTTATTACACCTTGATCATTTTGATCAACCAACTTTGTTGATTTGAACTTGAGGTTTTGGTTGATTTTGCAGACATACTTTGTTTTGAGTTGATTGTAAGGGCTTTATTATTCAATGTTTACTTGCAGGTGATTGCGTATATGTGCATTCTGGTGATCCCACAACCAAACTTTACATTAGAGAGGTGCATAAGCTGTATTAGGATAAAGTTGGGAAACAGTGGATACAAATATGGTGGTAAGTTTCTATGGTCTTTTAAATTGTAATATTGTGTCGAAAGGATATGCAAACCCTACGCTAACGGAATTTTGAGGTCTTGCTTTCCATGGATTAACTATCTCAAGACCTCCTTGACGCACCTTGATGTTAATGCAACCAATGTTTGGAGCATTCTCACCTTTAAAATAAGATATATCTCAAGGTCTCAATTGATTTTTTTCCATGTCTAAATGTATATGAAAATCTATTTCAGACTAAGTTCACGTGAAGCCCATAATATTGTATTATCATTGTCACAAATAAATTCTTTTTCCCTCAAACCCATTTTCTTGCGCCTCCTTATTACACCTTGCTCATTTTGATCAACCAACTTTGTTGATTTGAACTTGAGGTTTTGGTTGATTTTGCAGACATAATTTGTTTTGAGTTGATTGTAAGGGCTTTATTATTCAATGTTTACTTGCAGGTGATTGTGTATATGTGCATCCGGGTGATCCCACAACCAAACTTTACATTAGAGAGGTGCATAAGCTGTATTACGATAAAGTTGGGAAACAATGGATACAAATATGGTGGTAAGTTTCTATGGTCTTTTAAATTGTAATATTGTGTCGAAAGGATATGCAAACCCTACGCTAACGGAATTTTGAGGTCTTGCTTTCCATGGATTAACTATCTCAAGACCTCCTTGACGCACCTTGATGTTAATGCAACCAATGTTTGGAGCATTCTCACCTTTAAAATAAGATATATCTCAAGGTCTCAATTGATTTTTTGCTATGTCTAAATGTATATGAAAATCTAATTCAGACTAAGTTCACGTGAAGCCTATAGTATTGTATTATCATTGTCACAAATAAATTCTTTTTCCCTCAAACCCTAAGTCATATAAAAATCTATATCTCTGTAAAGGCTAAATCAATTAGTTTTGATTAATTATCTCAAACATAAGGGGCTTTTCTTTGTCTCCAACAAATATTGGGTGCTTTAGGACTCGTTGTAATTATCTTCCTCACAATAATGAATATGATGGCTATTCCTAACCTATGTCACCTGTTATCAACACATTATAGGCGATTTTAGAAATTGAGAATCTTCATAAAGATTTTTTTGTGAGTACCTCATGAAGGATTTGGGTTGTCATGATATGTATGCATATCTTACTGTAGATGTCATTTTTTATTTACCTTGAAATTTTATGGACTGACAAAGCCTAGTTTAAAAATTCTGATTTCCTTGTTGTCAAAAAATATGTGTAACATCATTGCAATGATTGTATCATGTTCATTTTATCTAGACATGAGAAGATTAAGGACCTCTGTTTTTATGGGTTACCTTGCTTGGTATTCAAAGACGTTGAGATTTTGGGGTAGCATAGGATGTGCTCTAGCTACAAAATTTTATGGAGGAGCTAGAGTACACGAGATCTCCAAGACCCAGAAAGCGTTTGGAGAAATTCCATCTAGTTTGATAGTTATTCAAATAATTAATATTTTAAATTAAGAACCCTAAGTCTAACTTAGGAAAATTAAAAGATTAAAGTGACTTAAATTAAACATGTGATGAGAATGTTCTAAGTGATGTGGATCAAGTAGCTTCTAATCTTAGCCATTGATTAGAGATTAGATCACGACCGTTGGTTTTCCAACGAGAAAAGTATAAGAGAAGGGCTTGGGGTCAGTTGGAGAACACACACATTGGCATAACACTGAAGCTTAGTCAAAATTCTAGGGCGGGGTGTGCTAAGAATTTCGAAGCAAGTTTGAAGTGCAATGAGGGGAAGAGATTCGCAAGGGATGATCTGATCCGAGGTAAACAATACAACAACGAAAAAGAGGTAGTGTACCAGGAAGCACAGAGGCCAACCAAAGATACACAGTTCAGTTAGAGTCATGCAGATAGTAGCACAGAGGCAACAAAAACCTTTCAGGGGTGACACAAGCCCGACGAGGGCAGCGCAGGGGTAACGTAAGCCCTAAAAGGATGACACATGCCCATCCAGGGCAGCGCAAAGGCTGACGTAGGCCAAAGAGGCTGACACAAAGGGCTGAGGGACAATGCTAGGGTTTCCGGTGGGCCAGAAAGGGATCGAGTTCTGTAAATCTCGGATGAGGGTGTGAATCGGCCATATTTCGTGTCTCTGAGTGAAAGAGGTACTATTGCCATGTAATTTATCCGTGTGGTGAACCATTTTGGTGCCCGAATATTGTTGTATTCAGATTCTGCATAATAATAAAACCCTCTAGAGCTAGTTGCACCGGTCTTCCCGCATTGGGTTTTTCTGGGGACATTTGTCCGAAAAATCTGCATGTCACTTTGTCAAGTGTGCATATTGTTCAGTAAATGATCTGTAAACGTGTAGGTTGTAGTTGTGTTTACTTTGCTGATTTTAATGAATAATTCAAAAAATTAACTTGTAATTTAAACCAAGTAGGAAAAGTAAATCAAGATACTGCAGCAGGATTTCTGTTCAGAAATTTTCACATGGTATCAAAGCATTGCAGATCAAGCTGAATCACCAACAAAATGACTGAAGAATTTTTTCTCCAGAGAAGGCAACTGAAGGAGTCGAGTTCCAGAGAGATTAGCGCAACACGAGGAGGACGCAGTCTTAGCAGAGGCCACACAGGGGCTGACGTAGTCCCAAATGAGTGACGCAGAGGCAACGCAAAGCCTTCCAGAGTGACACAGGAGCAGCCTACGCTGCGCAGTTGTTGTGCTGAGCTAGTATGCTCATGCATAGGCCAGCCAAAGGGGCGCAATCCAATTTTGATGTTGCTGTGCATTTTTTCCATAGTCCGGAAGCGGAGCTTCAGATATTAAGAGGTTGCCAGTGTGGCACAGGTTCTGTCGGTGCAGAACATTGGCTAGCTAAGTTGACAAAGAGTGGGAGGAGAACAACCACTCAACAGATTTTTGCCAAATAAATCTGAGGATCGATCAGGAGTGTGATCGAAGAGGGTTGATTCAAGGGATTTGGTAGATTTCTAAGAAGGGAAATCATTTGTAAAAGGGAGTAGTTGCTATAGAGGGTGCCTTTTTTGCCAAGGACCTTAGATCTGGGCTTGTGTTGAGAGTAGCAACAATAGTAGGGAGAGGAACATCTATTTCGACAGATTATTTTGAGCTAGATGACACTGTACGGACTGTGTGATCAGGATAGGTTGGATGACTTGTCCAACTTTGTTATCTGGAAGGCCAAAATCCTGATGGTCCTAGAGGCATACAAACTTAGGGAACATGTAGAGAACATCTTGGCTACACCAACCGACATTGCACTTCTCATGAAGCATAATGAAGCAGAGGCGCATGTTAAGCGCTTTATCATGGACGAGGTCAAGGATCATGTGGTCCCACACATTGCCAAGAAGAAGACAACTAATGCTATGTGGAAAACTTTTACCACAATGTATCAAGGAAAATTCGTCCAAAAGAAGATGCTTTTGGAGAACCAAATTAGGTTGTTTGCGATGAATATGGGGGAGGAAATCGATCCTTTCCTCTTTAGGTTGCAGATGATCCAGGATCAACTGATTTCCATGGGGGTTAAAGTGGAGGATGATGTCATGGTGATGAATGCTCTAAATGCAATCTTAGATTAGCGTGAAACATTTGTCCAAAGCATCTTGGGTAGACAAGACCTTCCAAGTTGGGATGACATGTGGGCTAGGCGGGATTTGCTAAGAATTTCGAAGCGAGTTTGTAGTGCAATGAGGGGAAGAGATTAGCAAGGGATGATCTGATCCGAGGCTAATAATACAACAAAGACAGCGCAGAGGCCAGCCAGAGATACACAGTTCAACCAGATCCACACAGAAAGCAACGTAGAGGCAACAACAACCCTTTAGGGGTGACGCAGGCCCAAACAGGGAAGCATAAGGGCAACATAAGCCCTGAGAGGCTGACGCACGCCCATCCAAGGCAGCGTAAAGTCAGATGCATGCCAGAGAGGTTGACACATAGGGCTGAGGGAAAACGCTGGGGTTTCCGGTGGGCCAGAAAGGGCTCGAGTTCTGGAAATCCCGTTTGAGGGTGTGAATCAACCATATTTTCTATCTCCGAGTGAAAGAGGTACTACTGCCATGTAATTTCTCTGTGTGGCGAACCATTTTGGTGCTCTAATATTGTTGTATTCAGATTCTACATAATAATAAAACCCTCTAGAGCTAGCTGCACCGGTTTTCCCGCATTGGGTTTTTCCTCGGACATTTTTTTGAAAAATTTGTGTGTCACTGTGTCATGTGTGTGTAATGTTTAGTAAATGATCTGTAAATGTGTAGGCTGCAGTTCTGTTTATTTTGCCGATTTTGTTGAATAATTCAGAAAATTAACTTGTAATTTAAATCAAGTAGGAAAAGTAAATCAAGATACTGTAATAGGATTTGTGTTTAGAAATTTTCACAAAATATCCTTCAAGAAAACCAGTTGTAGGGAGATTGTGAGTATTTTCTTGGTTGTATCTTGTCAAATGATCAAAGCTACCTTAATCATAATCTCAAATAACAACATTATAAAATGTTGAACTAAATAGACCTTCCTTGCTTGTATACAAGTGTCTTAGGGAGGTATGGAGAAGATGTTAATCAATTGATGTTACATTCTAATGCACTCTTCAATCCTTGTATTCAATATGAATAATTTTTGTTTGAGAACCGAGAGACCTATCTAAAATATCAACTTCAATATAAAAAAAAGAACAGAAGGTTCAATAAAACTTGTCATAATAATTCAGATCCTATCTTATAAAAATCCAATATTTAAATCACGATAACACAAGTACATAGCCTTACTGCTCAAATTCAACATAGATTAATTTTATTTGGAATAAACATATATATATATATATATATATATATATATATATATATGTGTGTGTGTGTGTGTGTGTTTATAATCCATAGATGTGTATATGTAACTAACAATATAGTTACTATATTCAACTCCTATTCAAATTATCTACCACAGTAAATAATGTGGGTGTGCTAGTATTTAGTGTTTAGGCATATTAACAAATAATTTGGTTGAAGTTTATATGTTTTTTGGTCTTTTTAATTAGATTCATTAATTAAAAAAAAGTCTTATGAATAAGTTTTATATGAAATAAGTTATGACCTTACATGTAAAATTGATAAGATGTTGTATTTGCATAACAAAACCTATTTATAAATTAAAAATTTCCATAATAAAATAAAGTGAATATATAGTTAAAAATCTTTTTATATATATTTTTTTAAATACATATCAATTTAACTTATATATTAATTCTTTTTACTAATACTAATTAAAAAATAAAAATAATATATTGTACCAAAAAATTAAAAAAATAATAATATATAATTCGTAAAATAATTATACTTACATAATGGATATTCGAAAGTCCACTTTTTGATAAAATGTTAAACAATGCTAATTAATTTCTAACTAATTGAGTCACCCACCCTTTTGTTTAAGTGCGTGCTCACCATTGTCATGTGATGGGACCCAGTGTCGTTGGCTATGTGTGTAGATTATGCACTTTTCAACCAAATGTCCCCCTACTTTTGGACCCATTATAACTTAATTCATAAATGATACTTCTTATAGCAATGTTTAAAATGAACTATGTCGTCCCTGCGTTCCTTGGGTGTCCGTTGGTGCACATTAAAAAATGGTTGGAATATATACTACGTCTATACAAATATTACAAGAGACTATTTTAGTCGTATATGTGCACCTATACACCATTCACAATATAATCTATATTGTCATTTTCATGTGGTCATCTTCACCGCTAGGCCAATTTTTATCAGTGTGGTTGAGAGGTTGTTTATTCTTAGTCACTTTAAAGACATGCTTGAAGTGCACATGAGGATGGAAAATCTTACCTAAATAATAATAAATTAAAATCCACTAAATATTATGAAGAATATAAAATGCAAGATGTTATTGAGTTAAGAGTATTATTTTAAATATCAATATTGATTTATTTTAAATTTCGGAGCTACTAATCATTTAAAAGAATAAGATATTTTTAAATGGTTTTTTTTAAATACATTTTTGCATTTTCATTAATCCATTTTCTTACTTGGTAGATTAGGTGCTTTGTAGATCATGAATTAAAATAGATTTACAATGCAGGTTAGGTGTTTTTGTAGATCATGATGAGTTAAAATAGATTTACACTTATATGTTTTAACTATAATACTTTTTTATTCTTATTTTTTTATAATATATATTGAAATATTTTATATATGATTCACATTTTATAAATTTAAATTTTAATAAACATTATGTTGTATTTGGAAGTCGAAAATATATATCTATAAAAATATATATTTATAAAATATTTTACTCAATATAGAAGAAAAATTTTAATTGATATAAGATTATGTTAATTAATATGGATATTGAGATATTTTATTTATTGTTTATGGGGCATAGAACATATGGTGATAAGGTGTTTGTTAAGGTACTCCGTGGTGTAAAGGATACTCAATCAAAAATCTTTGGGCAAATCCAACCATGCTAAGGGCTGGCCCAGGTTGGGTGTGATCCCCATGTGATTTTGATGACTTAGATGCCCCTGGATCACGACTACGTTAGGGGTGCCAGTAATGTAATATTGAGACTCACATAACCTAATAAACATAAAATAAATATTTTATTTATGGGCAAATAAAATATTTTATGTTATTAATATATTTTTGTTTTAAATATTACCTGTCAACAAAACATAGACTGAATTATACATTTAATATTATTAAATGTAAGGTTACATGACAATATCTCATATATTATTATTAAAAGTAAGGTTACATGACAATACCTCTCTCATAATGGGTTGTAGAGGAGAGTATCCCTAAAGGAAAAATATTTTTTATATTATTAACATACTTTGCTTTAAATATTACATGTCAATTTAACATAAAAAGAATTAGATATCAAGTAATAACAATAATAATATTTACATGCAATTTTTCAACTCCATATTAAGTATTAAAGGAATTACAATTTTCTTTGTACTAAAAAGTAAATTAATATTTTTTAACTTTCAATCACTTTATCTCTATATAAAATTGGTTTAAAATCAACCTAGATCCATCTTAACCGACTGAGATCAAATCTCTTTACACTTTAAAAGAGGTTTTCATATCTAAAGATTTGATCCTTATGAGCATTTGATAGATCCAAAGTTAAGATGGATAGAGTGATATATTCTTAATCTAAAAGAAAGTGATATCACTTATTTACCTTCCCATGCCATTTTAATTACATCCCATGCCATTTCAATGGGTCCTAGATACCAATGTGTGAACTATTTTCAGGATGAAGTTGAGGATGTGCTTCATTTTTAATATATTAATTTATTATTATTATTTTAATATATTATATTTATTATTTATTAAATGAAAATTAGTGAATTTGATTTATGTAAGGTTTAATTTTTATTTTGAATTTAAATTTTATAGTGAAGAGATAGAGAGAAAGTAATTGTTAGATTAAAATTGTTTATAGCTTATCTAATTTTACTTTTTGGTAACAATATTCCTATTTAAAAACTTAATTTCAGTTTAACATTAAAAAAAATATTTAAAATCTATCCAATATCACAATCTTAACAAAAATATCTATTGAATAAATCATTTATTCATTCAACATATAACTATAAATAAATACAAGCCTGCACAATATGATTGTTAATAAAAAAAAATGAATTTAATGAAAATTAAAGAAAATACATTTGTATCAATATTTGTTTTGCTCAAGAATGCAAAGACTCTTCCATGAACTTTATTTATTCTTCAAAGACTCTTCCAAGAACTTTATTGTCGTGTAATGAACACAAGTTTAGTTATATTTTCACGTATGAATTCAAAGATTTTTAAATATATATTTTCACCCACTCATTCCTCCATTTTCAAATCTGTTCTATCTTGTCAATTAAATTTTTTATGGTGGTTATTTGTTTTCCATGCTTGTCATTTTAAGCTTTATGCATATTCAAATTTCCATTGTAGGAGAGAGAATATGTAGTGGGAGAATATGTGGTTAAGGCAATTACATTTTTAGGTATATAAAATTTAATAAACTTATAAGTTGTGTATTTTTAGGTATATAAAATTCAATCAACTTATAAGATTACAGCGCTACTAGGTGTAAATCGGAGGGTCCAATACTATTATAATATATGGGAATTTTGATGATGGGAATCTCACATTTAAAGTGGTGTATGTTATTGAGAAAAAGAATTATGATTGACGTAATTTTTAAAATATAGAAACATATATTTTTTTAAAAATGGTATTCAAGATATGTATCTTAATGCTTGAAAAACATACTATAGGAAGAACATCTATTTATTTAACATTTAATGTTATGGACCACTAACCATAATAATGCTAATATTATTATAAAAATTACATAATGTTAATGGTACGAAGAACTAAATCGAATTTAAGAAAAGCACAATACATCTTATAGGTAAATTAGGTAAAAAATTGTTAAAATGATCTTATAGACATTAAAAATTATAAAGACTAGCATTTTGCAAATGAATCGGCAAAAGAAAACGTTGAAGGTCACATTAATTGTTGAACGAATGATTGGACAACTGCGTGCACTGTTGAGATTTGCTGAGTTTTGTCGTTTTACGACGAATCTCTACAGTGTCGTGAGCTAAAACCTCACAATAGATAACGCCTTCGGCGTTAATTAATTGCCTTATTAAAAAGGCCACACAATCTTCATGTTTAGCACTTAAATAGAATCTATATTCCGGAAGCTCTGGGATCCATAACCTCTGCAAGATAACAACCTTCATGTATGCCAAAATCTCTATAGAAAACCCTAATTGGAGAGAGTTAGCGCAAAGCTTAGATATATTTTATATTCATATATAATGATTACATTACCTAAGTTTTGCATAATAAAATTCTACCATTTTTAGAATTTTTCTCCAAATCGTTAAACCTAATTTAAAATTATGCTTTGAACTTCCTTTTTAATCCATAATCCAAAATGTCAGATTCATTTGATTTGTGTGATGTGTTCAATTGGTTTTTATATTTTATTTATACATAATTGTATATATTTTAGGGTTGATATTACATTAATTACTACATTTTTAATTAGGTTTAACATTACATTTTTTTTTCATATATTAAATGGACAAGATGAGCTTTGGGTGGGAGAAAAAGTTTAAACACCCTAATAATATTATGTTAGATTTGGGGAGAAATCCTATCTATGGTGGTGTCAAATTATAGGGTTTCAGGCAGATAATATAGAAATCAAAGGAGTTGTTTATGTTTTTATTGGGTTTTTTTGCACAGTATTGTCAGAGTTCCAAGGAAGCGAAAGTACCAATTTGTTCAACAGGATCAAATCACCTATCAGCAGTAGATGCGTTATGGTCAACCCATTCTGCAAGTTTTAATGTAAATGATTATAGTACGACCGTTTAATTATGTAACAACCTAGGTAACCCTATGATTTTAGCAACTAATTTCATCCTAGGAGATTTTTTAACCTCATTGATTATCTGTGTTTCTAAACATGGCTAATAAGATTTTTTTCCCTCTAGCTTAAACCCCAAAGCTAGTGTGAAATTTATTGTTGAAGTCTTAGGTGAGTGCTAGTGGTTTTAGTCAAGTTTGATGTAAAAGTGATTTGGGAATAATTTAAACTAGTTGGCTTAATTATTTTATTACAAATCATTTGGTCTACTAGCTCATATTGTGTCGCAGATGGGTTATGTGTCTTGAGAGCCTAAGCCAAATGTGTATTCCCCCTTTGAGGGTTATAAATGTAAAAATCTTATGTATTAGAGGGTGGAAAAATATTAAACCCCCTCATGTGTAAATTAACTAATTGTTCTGGAAAAATAAAATAAAATCCTAAACCAGAAAATTAATTAATTAGAGTAAAAATTAAGTTGTCTTGGGAATTAATTCTCTAAGTGGAAAAATTCGTGGCTCTTAAAGGAATCAATTTTTAAAGGTGTTACACCAAGGTAATATTGTATATTTCAAGAAAATTTGGACCCTTGGACCTTGGTGGTTAAGTCAAAGTAAAAAATTTGAGGAAATTAGCTCAAAATAATTAATTCTGAGCTAATTAAAATTGAATTAAATGATAAATTCAAAAATTCCTCAAAAATAAAAAATAAAGGGTCAAGATTAAAAGATCTTGAAGTGTTTATCAACAACTAAGATTATTTTAAAGGTGAAGAATTTTTATTTTATTTTTATTTTTATTTTATTTTTTTTCTGCGCGCTGCTCTGCTGCCCTAGCGTTGAGCCTGCTTGGGCCGCCGCTTCCATGGAGGAACCGGCCTCGTTCAGGGCCCCAACGCCTCCTCCCCCTTCGCTGTCTCTTGAGGCAGAAGCCTTCTGCTCTCTCATCACTTCTCTTCCCCAGAAGAAGAAGTCTGCTAGCTCAAAATTTTTCAAGTGCCTTGAAGAAATGCTAGATGTTGCTCTTCCAGCAGAAGACCTTATTCAGGTTGCCCTATCCATGTCGGAACGAGTGTTAGTTGGCCAATTTACAGGACTGTGGCCTTCCTCCAAAGCCACGGAAGCTTGGGTGATTCAGAACTGGAAATCCTTGATCAGTCAGAATGTTGCTTCCTACTTCCTTGGCAGAGGATATTTTTTGTTCGAGTTCTCCTCCAAAGAGGACAAGGAATTGATCTTTAGAAATGGGCCTTATTTTATGGGGCCGCAAGGATTGTATTTGAACAAGTGGACAATAGATTTCGACCCAACAGAGGACGTTCCCTCAGTTGTGCCTGTTTGGGTCAGATTTCCCAACCTCCCTATCCATTGCTGGAATTGGAATTCTCTCAAACACATAGGGGACTCACTGGGAAAGTTCATAGACAAAGCACACAATAAGGATCAATATGACTGTGCCCGCATCTGTGTGGAGGTTGATCTAGAAGTTGGGCTGCCAGAGGCCATAAAAATTAAAGTTGGAAGCTGGTCTCATATCCAAAAGCTAGACTATGAACAAATTCCATTCAAATGCCGGGGGTGCCATGAATACGGGCACTTTTCCAGAAACTGTCCGAAGATGAGCAAGGAGGAGAAGGACAAAGAAGAAGGTTGGAAGCAGGCCAAGAAATCCAAAGCAAACCCCAAGAATACTAAGCCGGTAAATAATGAAATGAACAAAGGGCATCAATCTAAAGGTGTTAATCAACAAACCCCGCCCACGGATGACTCAGGGAACATGTTTGGGCCCCTTGGAATTGAAACACAAGAAATACATGAGGATGACCCGCCTTAGAAAATAAAAATGGAGACGGTAAGGTTGGAAGAAAATGATGATAATGGGACTGCAAAGGCAAAGGGTGCATGCCAAGGGGGCGGAGAAACAGAAAAACCTCAAGACAAGGGCATCGGGAGCAAGGAGGAAAGTCAAGGTACGGAAGAATCTGAAGAGAAAGGAGAGATAGAAGGCTCTCAGTCCTTAATTCGGAGGTCGGAAAGGGGAAGAATGTCCACCAAGGAAAAAAGAGAGAAAGAAACATACAAAGACAAAGTTCAAGGAAGCCAGCCTACTCTGGAAAAACTGTTGAGAAAGAATACAAAGGCGGCAAGAAATCAGGGACAGGGCCCCAAGGGTGGCCCACACTCTCACAAAAATAAATAATGAAGGTGATCTCCTAGAATTGTAGAGGGTTGGGGAGCAAGAAGAAGGAAGAAGCCATGAAGAATCTAACCATGGCAGAAATCCCAGACATATTGCTTCTCTAAAAGACAAAATTGGAGGAAAATGAGTTCCTTCAAAGGAGTAAGAAATTTTGGAATAAGGGAGGGATTTTGGTTGTCTCAGCCAGAGGTGCCTCGGGAGGCCTGGGTAATCTCTGGAACTCTTCCAATTTCAGGTTGACAGAGAAAAAGGAACATGCTCACTGGCTCTTAACAAAACTCCAACACCAAGACTCAATGGAGACTTTTAGTCTCTTCAATGTGTACGTTCCAGCGAATGCCAAGGAAAAAGAAACGTGTTGGGAGTCCTTGAGAAATACGGCTGAAGAAGAGGAACTGGAAAACATCCTTATTTTTGGAGACCTCAACATCGCCCTAAGTCTTGGAGAAAAACGTGGTGGTTGCATTGTGAGGGATCCGGCCCAGGAATGGGTGGAGGATATTATCTGTGAATGGGACCTGATCGATCTCAAGCCAAGTCATGGTAAGTTCACTTGGTCAAATAAACGAGCTGGACCTGGGCATATTGCTGCTAGGCTAGATAAGTTTTTGATTCAAAGTTCCTACTTGCTCTTGGGTCGAGATTCCAAGATGAGTATTCTGTCTAGCAGTACTTCGGATCACAAACCGACAATGTTGTCCTTATCTTCCCAGACAAATTTGGGCCCTATTCCCTTTCGTTTTTGTCCTCTTTGGATATATCAAAAGGACTTCTTGGAGAGGGTTTCAAAAATTTGGAAGAAACCTGTCTCAGGTTCCCCTTTTTTCGTTTGGGAGGAGAAGTTGAGAAGGGTAAAATCTGAGTTAAAGAGCTGGGTCAAAAACATCCCCAGCCCAGCTGAAGAAAGGAAGAAAGCCTAAGTGGCCCTTGACGCCCATCAAGGCCACATGGAAGAAGTGGAAATTGAAAGGGAGTCTCTAATTGTTGAGGAAGAACTAAAACACAAATTTCATATTTCTTGCAGACAGGAAGAGGAATATTGGAGGCAAAAATCCAGAAGTCTTTGGCTGAAATCTAGAGACAGAAATACAGCTTACTTTCACAAGTAGGCCCAAGCTAGGAGAGGGTTCAACACTGTCTTTGAAATTAAATATGGAAATCAATCTTATGGAGACTTCCCAAGCATCAAGAAGGCTACATTTAATCATTTCCAAAGCCTATTCAGTGACGAGGAGGAGCAGGGGAATAGAAATCAAATGCTAGATGAGATCCCACTCAAAATTTCAGCCAGAATGAATCAGAATCTAGAATCCAAAGTTACCAGGAAGGAGATAGAAGAGGCCTTGTTTGCCATGAACCCGGATAAAGCCCCTGGCCCAGATGGATTCACGACAAATTTTTGTCAGGTATGCTCGTAGATTGTTAAAAAAGATTTGCATGGAGTGGTTCTAAAATCCCAATATTGCAAGAATATTGGAGGTAACACAAACTCAGCCTTCTTAGCTCTCATTCCCAAAGAAAAGGGGGCTAACTCTTTCAATAGTTTTCGACCTATATTGTTATGTAATATTGGGTATAAAATCATCACAAAGGTGATTGCTAGCAGATTGAAGATGATCCTTCCTGGCCTCATTCTGGAGAATCAAGGGGGATTTGTTCATAGAAGGAAAATAGTGGACAATATAATTCTGGTCCAGGAGGCAGTTCACTCAAGCTTGAAGAGAAAAGAAAAAGGTATGATCGGTAAGCTCGACTTTGCAAATGCGTTTGATAGTGTTAGGCACTCCTTTCTCTTTCAAGTTCTGGAAAAATTTGGCTTTGGTCTCGGGTTCATTAGGTGGATCAAAGCTTGTATCTCTGAGCCTTGGATTGCTCCGTTGATAAATGGTAGAGTTGCGGACTTTTTTAAAGCTTCGAGAGGGCTGAGGCAAGGCTGCCCTCTCTCTCCTTTGTTGTTTGTCCTTCAAGCTTCGACATTAAGCTTTATTTTGGAAAAAGGAAGGATAGACCAGGACATAATGGGAATCCAAATTGCAAGGGGGACCAAAGTAATAAATCATGCCCTCTTTGCTGATGACTCGCTTCTTATGGGGGCTGCCTCTGTTCATTCCACCAAACAACTTAAATTGGTTATGGATATTTTCTATGATGCCTATGGCTGCAACTTGAATACATGGAAATGTCACATTTATGGGTGGAATGTGACCCAAAGTGAGATGAATGCAATTTCCAGGTGCTGGGGATTTGTAGGGACCATTAGTTGGAATTATTTCAAGTATCTTGGTCTACCTATTTTTTAGAAAAACCGTCTGGGAAAGGATTGGATTCCCCTTATTGACAAGTTCAACGCCAAAATGGAAGCTTGGGGCTTCTCCTGGATTAACCTGGCAGGGAAAATTGTGCTTATAAAATCTGTGTTGACCAGCCTTCCTATTTTCCAAGCCTCGATTTGCTTGCCCCTATTGGAGTCCTGCATTAGAAAGTTCATTTGGAAAGGTGGCAAACAAAATAGAAGCAGAATCCCGCTTGTCAATTGGGACAATGCCATTAAACCTTTCTTGGAAGGAGGCCTGAACTTCAAAGACTTAAGAAAGCAGAACTTAGCTTTGGGGGCTAAAATTCTCTGGAGACAAGTTTCCTCTAAGGCTGGATGGGCTTAATAGGTCTTCTGGAAGAAATAATTAATAGGCAAGAGGAAGAGAAGCCTGAACAAGCCTTCTATGGTAAAAAATGGGTCTCAGATTTACAAGTTGTGCATGCAAGCTCGCTCTCTCATTTTGGATAATTTATATTGGATCCTCGGGAATGGGAAGTCCATAAACATCTGGGAAGATAGAATAATGAATACCGCGCCCCTGGAGGATGTTAATGAGTTAAAGGAGTTGCGAATTTGGATGACCTACGCAGGCCTGAGCACTCTGTGGAGTATTTCCCAATGGAAGGAGAAGGATTATATGGGATGGAAAAAGATGAATCTGCCCAGAGAGCTTGAGGGTGCTTGGCATCTATTATGTCATAATCTTAAAGGGAAGGATCCGATCAGCATAGCGAAGCATGAACAACGTGGATGGGGGGCGAAGTCCGGAGCTTACATGGTGGCAAGTGGTTATAAATAGCTCTGCGCGATTCCTCACGTCCCTCCCTATCCGTCGATCTGGAGAGGGCTCTGGAATGTAAAATCGCTGCCCAAAATTGATATGTTTAATTGGTTACTCTGCCATAACCATATCCTCACTGCTGACAACCTTAGAAAAAAAGGCTTTCATGGACCCTCTCGCTGCCCTCTTTTCTTATCATAAGAGGAGAACGCTCAGCACATCATGCTGGGCTGCGAATTTGCTAAGGAGGTCTAGAATGAAGTGTTGATTCTTTGGATCAAGGAAATGTCGATCCCGCTCTCCATTTTCGACTTGTTTTCTGGCTGGTTCAAGTGTTTCCCTGGCCATTTTCCAAACAACACTTGGTTCAAGGCCAGTTGGCTTGTTCTACCAAAATTAATTTGTAGGAATATCTGGCAGGAGAGGAATTCCATAATTTCTCAGGGGAAAGTAAGCAACGCTCAGGTTTTTTCAGCCAGGATCAAAGGAATTCTTAAATATTACCTGTATGAACATTTGGGAGTTGTTTCAGACAAGAATATTTCCCCTCAAGAACTGGAGTGGGGTGGAATGCTTGGCTTACATTACTCCAGGCTAGGTATAAATGTAGAAGAGACAAAAGAATGGAAGATTAGAATTTCTGAAGCAAACTTTGATACTTGGAGCAAGAACTTGGCCAGCTACTCAATGTTCTTCGATGAAGCAGTGAAAGGAAATTTGGGATGTGCAGGAGCAAGAGGAGTAATTAGGAATATAGAAGGCCAAATCGAGCATATATTTTCTTGGGGACTGGGCCAGGACACCAACTCTCAAGCTGAAGCGTTGGCTCTTCTTCAAGGTCTCAAGATCTTGCATCAGCTCAACATCAAAGAGGCAAAATTCATTGGGGACTCCCAAAATATCATCAAAATGCTGGTGGAGAATACAAGTCCAAAGGATATAAGACTTCTAAGGCTGATGACAAGGATTAAACATATCACCAACTCCTTCCACAAGGTGAGCTTCTTTCACGTAATGCGAAACAACAACAAAGATGCAGATATGGAAGCAAATAGAGCTGCCCGGCTCCCAGCAGGCACTCTTGTTTGGAATGAGAAAGAAAGCTAGGATCTAATTCCATAGAAGTTAATTATGATTTACTGTCTTTTGCTTCATCAGTTTGTTTGTATTTTTAAATTAGGGGAAATTTCGTTGACGAACTGGTTTAAAGAATCCAGGAATATTGTATTTGTCTGACCTAAAGATGGGTTGAATCTGGTAATGGGGGAAGCCTGTGAGCTCTCCAAGAAAGTTGAATCTTTGTAATTGGGTATTTTGCTGGAAATTTTAATACAAACCATAACTGTTTCTGTAAAAAAAAAAACAAATAAGATTATTTTGACAAAGATCAAAGAAACTAGGCGTTAATTTTCCACTTGGATGATTTATCTATAAATTAGAGGGTTAGTTGAGTCTCTAGTCATCTTGATCTCTGGATAGAATATTGCTGCTAAAGCATTTGTGTAAACTATTGTCCTACTGGGAGCTATTATTTTTGCTCTAATAAAATAAATTTGGGTACAACTCGAGGTGTACTTGTTCATTGATCTCTGGTATGTACTGACTATGAGCTTCCTATGTTTGGATTTATATCATTATTTTGAGATAATACATAGTGATCATGGGTAATTCAGTCCTTGGTCTTCAAGTTCACAAACTGTGGACAAGGATCAATTTTCTAGGATCCCAAGTTTTTATATGGTGGATTAAATCTTCGCTAGGGCTATAGTGAACATAAATTTTCTGAAGCATTTTTATCCATTCACTAAAGGAAAAAATATTATATAAAAATATTTTCTCAAAATTCATTTAAAAACCTTTGTATAATTTGTAAAATAATTTTGTAATTTTAATTGTAAATTATTTTTCTAACTTGGGTTGGGGTTTTTAGATTTATTTTGTATATATTTGGGGTGTGGGTGTTGTATTTTTATTTTTTGGAGGTTGGATCAAGGTTCAAGTGAAGGAAGAGCGAGATCTAGGCCCTTGAGGGTAATATCTAGCCTCTTGAAGATTTTGCAGGGTTACCCACTAAATATTTTTCAGCAAAATTTAGATCCAAGGAATATTTTTTTTATTCGAGACAAGTGTTTTACTATTCATCCCTCCCGGGACCAGATCCAACCCCTCCAAGGCTAGCATAAACCTTCCTCATCCCTGTGTCAGCTCTATGACCCCCTGCGTCCAAGTTTTTGGCCTATTTGATGCCGGTTGTGAGGCCTAGGGCCCTCAATCTCCTCTCCACCCCCCTACATAGAGGGTTTAATCCCATTTTACAACTATCCATGGCCTTGTCTGGCCTAGGCATCTCTATGAAGGGTTATATGACTGCCCTAGAAGGCTTTCCATGAGCTTTTAAGCCCTCAAAACCCCAATGTCCTCCTTCTTGGGAACCAGTTACCCCTGCGTCAACCTTCGAGGCTCCTTCTCCTTCAGCCTTGCCTTCCTGTGACCCTCTCCAACCTTGTTGACCCCCGATATGCCATCCTAACCCCTTTATCCCTCAACGCTGGCCTTCCTTGTCCTAGTATTGGTTTTTCTTGGCCATTTTCTGCCCTAGTTTTCCTTAAACCATACATTTGATGTTTTGGGATTGAATACTTGGGGTTTTACATGTTTTGAATCTCAAAAATTCTATATTTAAGGTGGCAACTTAATCCCAAAGTTTTAGCAAGTTTTAACCAAGGGATCATCAAGGCCTTGGGCCTTAGGTTGGACCCTAAACCCTATTTTTATCTTTTCTTTATTACAATAGTTAGATCAGTAGTAATTAGGCCCTAAAATCACATGCTATATGGTCAAAATGGTTTAAAATTGCAAAATTTCCATTTTCATGAATTTTGGCCACTTGGGCACTTTAGATCTAGCCTAGATCTAACTTTTATGCTTGTTGGAATTTATTGCATTATTGAAAATTTCAGATCTGAAATTTCTGAAGCATGCTCTTGATCAGGATCAATTTATTTAATTTAAATTTTTTTTTTTCCAGTTTTTAGTGAATTTTTGTTATTTTTGGGAAATGTATTTAACATTTCTAGCTTGTTGATGAGTCATTTATTTATTGTTGTAATAAACATATCAGATTCTTGGGTCATACCCTTTAGAGGCCCTAAAAAATGATTTTTTCAAGTTTGGTGAGTTTTTACTATTTTTGGGCATATTGGGTGTTGGTTTTGATATCATTAGCTTTCTGATTTGTTGGTTAATTTACTCCTGCAATAACTTATTATAGATCTGAAAATTTACGGAAGAATACATCTTAAGAATGCTAACACATTTTATTTTTTAGTTAATGAAGTATACTTGGCATTTGGGCAAAATTTTGTAATTGGTCAAGCATAGACATTGTTGGATTGGCATTTATTTACTATTTTCATAACTTGTTATTTTTGTCATAAATTGTTTACTACTGTCATAATAGTCACTTGCTACTCATAAAAGGATCATAGGAACATAAAAGTGCCTAAGTATCTTCATAGTCCTCTGTTTGGTTACTTGTTCCTAGAATTTATATTGTGAAAGTGGCTGACATTGCTTGTCTCTTGTGGGTTTATATGTTATAAGAATTTATACTTCACGTTTAACAAGCTCACTCACTCTAAGCACTTAGATCATAAGTCAAATATGGCGATAAGTCTCTTGGGAATATTGGCATCTTGTGAATCTAGTTTCACATCTCTTTGGCATTGAATAATAAGATCACTTATAATCTTGTTTTACATCTTTGGTAATTGTGATTGGATAAGTTGCTTCAATTAGTTAAACATTTTGTGGAAATTTATTGAAGTTTTCACTTGTATCTTTCAACATCTATTCTGTTTAAGATTGTATCTAAATATTTTTAAGTACTCTTGCTTTAGAAAAACTCGCACTAAGTACTTAAGCAATATAAACAATCTTAACTCAAGATAATCTCACTCATAATTTCTTGCACATGCATTCTAGGACTTAGATTGCATTAAAATTTATGTCCTAGCATAAGCTAGGTTGATAGAGATTTAGGGATACCCTTTTCAAACTAGCTTGAGAGATTCAACTTCTCCTCGTGGTTAACACAATGACCTTGCATTTGTCAGAGCCACAGTCTCTGCAGCGCCAGAGGCATTGGGTGAGTGGAGCATACGGGGAGGTATTGTTAATTAGGCCATTGCTTGCATCCCATTGGCTTCTATTTCAAAACTTACTTTGAGGATTGCTTCTCAAAATAGTTAGGGGAAAGGTTCCACTTAGGCTAGGCATCTAATTAAAATTTACCAAGATCACTACAACTCACATTGATTCTATAATTTCCATATCATATAAGTTAGTCAATAATTTTAAGCAGCGGGTGTCCATCCAGTCATTTGGTTCCAATTTTCTATAAACAAGAATTTGTGACTCCATTAAGGCACTGGCCTCATACTTTTAAACCTAATATAATTAATAATCTTGCTTAAATTCAACCAAGTGGCTAGGCCACTCATTCGTGTCTCCCAGAAAAGTTGGTTTCACACTTGTTTTCTTTCACCTCATTCCATAGGGATTACCCCCCGTAGCCTGCTATTGGGGGAAAACTAGAACATAGTGGGTGAGGATCAGAGTGACATCCCATGTCTTGAATGTTGTCACAGTTCCTGTACAATCTGTGCGACAACATACTTTATCAGATAACTTCTCAATATTTAGAACTTTTGTTTGTCACCTTCTGGTGGTCTAGCCACTGCCGAGTTTGACGACTAGTTTACAATTGCCTTCTTGCTTCAACGACCTATGTCACATTCCATATTATTTCTTTTGACTGTTTGGTTTTCATTTTATTGTATGAGATCATAAGAACTCATAGATTATGAGATCGAGTATTCCCCCACTCGCGAATATTCGTTGATTTTATAGGCCCTTTTGGAACATCCTCTTCTTCTGTGGGATCCTCGTTGGTTGCATCAGGTTGTACTGAACCTCATTTATTAGATGCATGAATGGATCATGATAATATGACTACTTCTATGGATAAAATTCCTCTAACATCTAGTCATGTTCCTTTCTCTAGGGTGGACACCCGACATATTTTCACGGGCTGGAGCCTAGGCTCATTGGGTCTAGTATGGGGTTTGGGTCCATTGAGACCGATCTCTATCTTTGATTTTCTTTTGAATAATCCTCTGCCAATTGGCCCAAGATGTCATGAGGCATTGGAATTTGGGGTTGGTTTGGGTTCATGAAGGGGTTATTATTGAAATATTTTTTTAGCCTTCTATTCCATTGCCGAACTTCAACCACTTCTGGTTCACAAACCCTATCAACCTTGGTGTCAATCATCAATAGTTCTCTTTGCGAACAACCAATCAAGTTGGGTTAGATCACTCTAGAGGTTTCCATTCAAAACCCTGTTCACAGATTCATTTAAGTAAGAAATCAAATTATATCAGGTCTGGTTACAAAAAACTCTATTGTATCCATAAGATAAATTGTCCCAAAGTGGCCTTGGCGTTGGGGGTGACATTAAGATGGAGAGGGTTTTGGTCATGGAAGAAATGCCACTCGTTGGGTGGGTTCAAGGGCATCGTTTCTCTATACAAACCCTTAGAGAGTAGGCATGATCCATAAATTGTTGTGGATATTCCATTGGACAGTTCGTTACAACAAATTTGATAAAATATTATTTAAAATATGAAATTCTACCTTATTACAGTTTTATTAGATTTATGGATGGGTAGATTTATTGTTAGTACTGTATGCATGTAAATTTTAAATTATGGATAAAATATAGAACAATGAAATAAAATCTCTCTCACACATTTGACACATGATATGACTTGGGAAACCTTTTTAGGAGAAAAATCCAGCAGGAAGGTGAAGTCGCTCTGCTCTCTTTATTTAAATGGAAATTTGGCTGCAAGTACAAATATGTATGGCTTGTGGGCCGTGGGATACCATAGTGCATGAATCCTCTCTATGTTCTCTACCTCATATCCCTCCTGGCTATCTTTGCTCAACTATGGAACAAATGTGCTTGAAAGAATGGAACCCCTTTTCCTTCGAGTGGCTTACCTATAACACAACCCGATAGACTAATAGTGGTTAGGTTTGACTACCTCAACTCTTAACAAGAGTTACAATATAGAATTTTCTAGAGTATTCGTCATCATAATCACATGGCTATCCCATTTTCCATGAATAATGGGGTGGATGTGGCATCCTATCAAATTATGGTGGTGAAAATAGGAATGTCAACTTCTTAGAGACATAAATTTCGCATATGGACTCTAATTGACATGTTGTTTGCGTCGTTGGAAAGGTCTATGTGTGTAGAATAGGAGAACACAAGTATTGCGATAAAGTGGAAAAGTTTTACCCCCAAAAACCATCATTTTATGCCTCAAAATGCTCTCGTAAAGTTTCAAACACTAATTTTCCAAACTAGGTTTTGCCGGTAAAAATGGTCCTCAGAGTTGATTCCTCTACTTTTTCCACTCTGAAAGCATCAAGATGGATGAAAAAAAACACAATGATTCAATCCAGATCACACCTCCCCATTTTGGGATACTTTTGGTCACCAAATGCTTCTATTGAATGAGATGAGGAAATTTTTCCTCCACCTTCTCTTTGGTGTACCATTTAGCTTTTCCTGGAATTTGTCCTTTCAATCCAATCCACCAAAGGTCATGCTACCATTGTCTATTAGTTTTGGACCTCTTCTATAAAACTATATCTTCTGTCAACTTTTCCTGAGCATCTGGTTCCAAATCCTCCATAGATGGTAGGGTAGGTTCCTCTTCTTGATCTAGCATGGAAGACTCATAGAGTTACAAATTCTCTAGATTCACAACCGAGTAATTATGCATATATAGGTAAATTGAGTTGATATGCATTATAACCTAGCTTTTATAGTATCTCGAAGGTACCATACCTTAGTTCCTTAATTTTCCTACTAGACCCATATTTCCTCTCCTTATTAGACTGTATCCATACTCTGTCTCCCACCTTAAACAATTTCTCTATTCTATGTTGATCATCCATGGCCTTAGATTTCTCTTGTGACTTATGCAGTGTCTCTTGTACCTGTATATGGATCTGCCTTATCTTCTCTATAAAAATTTAAGCACTCAAGACATCTCTTGCAAGACATTCGCTCACTCTTCCTTGCTTCACATATGCAATGTCCAAAGGCGAAGGTGACAAATATCCAAAACAAGTTTCAAATGGGGACTTTCCTATATAAGTTTGGATTGCTCTATTGTAAGAATGTTGTATATATACCATATTTTCATCGCAGGTCTTCGTATGCTTCTAGTTGTATCCCCTCAAAAACTGCACCAAAGTCCTATTGACTACTTCTGGCCGCCCATCTATTTGTGGATGGAATGTTGTAGATATCTACAACTTAGTGTCCAACTTCTCCCAAAATGTAGTCCAAAATGCATTGAGAAACATTGTGTCCCTCTCTGAAACGATGCTCCTTGGTATCCCAAAGTGCACCCATACCTATCCAAAGAAAAAGTGTACTGCTTCTTACCCACTAATTGTCTTTTTACAGGGCATCATAATGCACATCTTGTTGAACCTGTCAACTATCATGAATCGGTAGTCATGTCCCTTCTTGGTTGTTGGTGAACCTTCTATAAATTCCATGGAAACACTTTCCCAAGGATGAGTGGGTATAGGTAAGGGATGATATAGACCTTGTTTCCTGTTGTTAGTATAGCCAGTACAACAAAGCATGCATCCTCTTATGAACCTAGCTACCTACACTTACATGTTTGAAAAATACACATACCTTTACAGGTTGGCCATGGTCTTCCCTACACCAAAGTGCCCTGGAACCTTGGAGGTGTGAGCCTCTCTAATCAGCTGCAATTGCTCACCTTTAGGAACACATAACTTATCCAACCAGTAGATTAACCCATATTGGATATGGTAGTTAACACTGTTGTCACCATTATGCACAAGACTCTAACTCTGCAAATGATGAAACACCTCCTTGAAGTCCTCATCCTCTGAATATGACTCCCTGTGTGCATCATGGATAAATGGCTCCATGTGCATAAGAGTCCCCAAAGTTGTGACCTTTGATGTGGGTTTCCTTGAAAACATGTCAACCAACTTGTTTATGTTGCCTTTGTTTTACTTGAACACAAAATGAAGCTACTATAGAAACACCATCCACTTGTAATGCCTAGTCTGCTAGAGCTTACTATGGGGATGTAATTACCATAGTATATGGCTATCTATGTGGATTACTATTTCCTTTCGCATCAGATAATGTTTCCACTTCTTCATAGCTTGCACTAGGACATAAAGTTCCTTGACATAGGCAGGGTAGTTAAGAATCGCCCCATGAAATACTTTGGAATGGTAGCATATATCCCTCCTTCCTTGCATCAAGATCACTCCCATAACATACCCACTCACATTTGTATCCACTTCAAAGGGTTGATGCAAATTCGGTAATGCTAAAATTGGTGCTTGATTGATATTCTTCTTTAGCTACTCTAAAGCCCTTTGTTGACCCTTTCCCAGTGGAAACTCTTTCCACCTATTTTATGGCATGGAGAGGTGTTACTACTATTGAAAATGAGGCCATGAATTTCCTTAGATAATGTGTTGACCTTAGAAACATTAGTAGGCACCATAAATTTTATGATGGCCTCCATCTTGGAAAGATATATCTTCAAATCCGTTCCACCTATCACATAACCTAGATACACAAAATACTACTCTGAAAACTCATACTTGTTGAGATTTTCTAGTAGTTGGTGCTTCTTTAATGTCTCCAACACCTATTTCAAATGTGAGACATGCTCCTCCGAGGTAGAATTATATACCAATATATCATCTAAATAGACAATAACAAAGGAATATACAAAAGGGCGTATTACATCATTCATTAATATCATAAATGTAGTTGGTGAATTACATACGCCAAATGGCATGACTAAAAATTCATATAGACCTTGCCTAGTTTTGAAGACAATCTTCCAGGTGTCTTCTTCTCTGACTTGAACCTGGTGATATCCATACTTTAAGTCCAACTTGGAGAAGTATTTGGTTTGCTACAATAGATCGAATAGATCATCTATCATGGGCAGAGGGTACCTATTCTTGAGTATGATTTTGTTCTATGTCTTGTAATCTATAAACATCTGCCAAGTCCCATCTGTTAGTACTCCACCGGATCTTCGAAGGCTGAAAGGAGACTAGAAAAGGTAACCACATACCACTTTGACCTAGTAGCTAGCCCTACTAGGCTGAGAGGGCTCTCTCAATGAGATTCACAACCAATTTGACTGGATCATGGATATTTTAGGCTATATATAGTACGATCTAGGGTTATTTTGATTTTAATTTTGTGCTGAATGGTGAATTAGGTCAAAGAAAAACTAGGTCATGGCTCTGAAAATCAGAATTGCAGAGATGTAATGGGGCAAGGTAGGCACACACTTTAGCACTTTAAAGATCTCTAGGGAATATGGTAGATTGATAGGGCTTCAAATTGAGCATGAACATCATTAATTCGTTTATATCAGAAGAAAATAAACGTAAATGTGAAATCTTCTCCAAAACAAAGAATTGAATCAATGAATTCTGCTTATCAAACTTATAAATCAATGACATAAGACATGGAAATGAAGATGAAGGAAAAATAAATTAAAAAATATGATAATGGAAGAAGAAACACTTCTAAAACACATACCACATGAATCCCACCATAATAGCTGGAAACTCTGTCTGTTAGTTCCTGCCAAAAATAAAAAAATACACTAGTGTTCCAAGCTTAATTTCACAACATCCAACCCTTGAAAATGATTAAAAAATGCCTCATATAGCTACTGAGGTCGAAATCCTCCCTTGGAGGTCTAATTTTCCGGCAAGAAATTCAAATACATGCACTTATCTGATCACTGCTACACACTAGGGAGGTTGTACAACAAATTCCTTATTTTCCTAACCACTAGAGAGATATCCTCAAAGAAATAAATGGAGGATAAGACACCTATTTAACTCTATATTTACCATTTAGATTTACATTTTTACTTTTACATTCATCTAATTTCACCTTTTTACTTTTACAAAAGTCAATCAAGAAATTGGAGAAAATTACACAGTGAAAATTTAATTAAAATCTCAGAAAATTGTAGAAGCATAGCGCCATCTTGGAGGCTAGTTTTAGGAACCTTCCTGAAGTCAAAATTGCAATATGAAAGAATGGTAAACTAGCCTTGTCTATCTGGTTTCGAGAACATATTTAATTTTTGAAAATTACCCGTGGGAAGGCCTTCAAAAACTCATTCTCCCAAGGTGTCTCTAGAAGCATCGCACCTGCTCCAAAATAGTGGCAGAAGCATAGAAATAAGGTGGTTTTTTGCATTTTTCTTAAAAATTTGATCTTTTCATGGAAAAAAACTCCAGATATGGCATGCACTCATCAATATCTATCCATACATGTATAAAAAAATTCATTTGTATGCCCAAGGAAAAAGGGACGCACCTCGACACGACCTTTCTGCGTGTCATTTTCTGCAAAATTTCCGGGTTTTATAGAAAAATAGGTCGCAAAGATGGAGACATATCTCTCTAACCATAAGTTTTTTTGAAACACTGAGAGAGTTTTGTTTTCTTTGGTATGTTAGGGACAAAAGCCTCCTCCAGGTTTCTAATATTCTTCTCTGATTGTCCACAATCTTCTTTGCAAAAAGGTGACTAAAACAGGAAATTGCATAGTCAAAACAATATGCTGTTAAGATGTGAACGGATCTATCATTCTATAATACCTATGTAAAAACTGAGAGAGGTTTTTATTATTTTTCATGTTAATAAAAAAAAGGCATATAGGTGATTTATGAAGGTTTTTATGTGATAAAACTAGGGGTTTTCTAGCTAAAAGCAACCAAACATCTCAACAATCCAAAAGTAATTTGAAAACCCTAAAAGAGGGAATCCACTCTTTGTTGAATAAATTCACTCGAAGGAGAAGTAAGGAATGTTCACTTACTATTTTGGAAGGAATTTACCCTTATTTCACCTTCTTATGACAAAATTTGGATATTTATGGTGGCAAAATGAAAGACACCTAGACACTGACCTAAGTGAAAACATGGTGACTGACCTAAGACTCTAGATGATAATGGTGGACATGACTTAAGAAATTATGATGAACATGAGTGAATGGAGGGAGCAGTGCTGACCTAGACAACAAACAATGATCAAATTTTATTTTCTAACTTATTTTAAACTGTAAAATTTGACTATGAGACCCTAACATGACATGATAAGAGCCCATTGATCACTGGTGATAGGATGTAAAGACTGACACTAACATTAGCTCCTGGTAGGGATGGATGCTCCTTGGAGGTTTCAAGAACACTGTAGACCAAGTAGCCTAACCATTGGGCATGGAGTCAAAAGTTAAAAACCAAACTGAAAAATGAAAATTTGACATGATAAACTGACTGACTTTGATTGAAATAAAAACATACAAAACTTATTGATGGAAGCATATCACCGAGACTTGAGGGCTTAAAATCCCGATGAAAACCACTTTCCTACTGAAGACATATGCATAATTATGTGGAGTGATATTTCCAGTGTAACCAATCCAAAATATGTCTACTTACTTGAATTCTGCTCTCACTTTCCTCGAGCAGGCAGAACGAACAAAAGATAGGCAACTCCGAGTGTCCACTGAAAATGTGCTCATGATCCAGAAATACAAGAAAATATATCATCCCTATTGGTTGTAGCAAATCAATGTAAGAATCTTCAATAATTTGAAATGTTACCTTGTCTCGAGATCCATCTAAAACAAAAGCACACCCTTCATTTTGATCTAAAAGAACACTTGGTTGTTGATCCATAGGAAGGCATAGGGAAGTATGACCTTCTGATATCTGAGTGTTGGCTGTAAATTCTTGAAGTATGGGTAACTCTAACTCTATCTCTTGCACATTGTCTATCTTAGGCTCATACTCCTCAAATTCATAGTCTATATCATCCTTGAACATAAAACATTCTTCAAGATTGTTAAACATGACAACCCTATCCACTTCATGAAAGACAAAATTCTCTGTTAACTGATATCTTTGTAGGAAATCATCATCAGAAATTGTCTTACTCACAAAAAATTAGTCTCCATTTTTTCACAATGTGCTTTGAAAAAAGATGTCTAAAACAATATTTTTCTGGAAAATTTCACAAAAGGGTAGTAGAAGGGTCGCGCCAATTTGAGAGGGATTTTGGAGGTCTTCACAGAGGATTTTTGGGATCCAAGTGGTATTTTTGGAAATCTTAGGTTGTCTGCTACAAAATGGAGTCATTAATCACTGCAAACCCCTTCTCCAAACCCCTGAAAAATTGATTTGAAGACAACATGTCAAAAAGTGCAGAAAATGACCTAGAGCAACTGTATTTTGAGAATTTTCCTAAAAAAATAACACCTGTGCATAAAATGAAGGAGGTTTTTGTTATTTTGCCTATGATTGACAAAAACCTCTTTGAATTTTGTAAAATTCGTCTCGATTACTTTATAAACTGATTTTGAAGCCAAACTGTCCCTATGTCTACTGTGAACCCTAGAAAATGATCAAAAAACGCTGAAAATGATGCCATGGGTCTGATTTAAATCAAACTTGGAAACTTTCCCTCCTTTTTTGTAGTTTTTCTTCTCATTTTACATGGTGTTTGTTTGGATGATATAAACCCTAGCTTGATGGGAAGGAAGGAAAAGATGGAATCTAGGAAAACAGGGGAAAATGGGGTAAAATGTTTAGGGAGGGAAATGGACGGGATAAGACGTAGAGAAATATATGAAACTTTTAGGGGAGATAGGGTAGTGTTTTAGGAATTACTGGATCATGGAGATTTTAGGCTACATATAGTAGGATCTAGGTTTTGTTTGATTTGAATTTTGTGCTCGATGGTGAATTAGGTCTAGGAAAAACTAGGTTAGGGATGTTGGGTGTGGAGCCTGATTATCTTGTTTATTTTGTATCACAGTGTTGGACCCCTATACCTTAATGGGGCGGCAACGCCGCCTGTAATTAAACACTGCCTGGGGGGTCCAGGGGGAGGCGACTGCAACTTTATGGAGCCCCCCCTTGGTGGGGGGTTTCAGGGGCAGTGCCCCTGAAGCTAAAAACAAATGTAAAATTGCCTTGTAAAAGTATAGTAATTTATAGTCAATCTGGGCTATTCCTTAGGTAGATGATCTGATGGTAGAATTTATGTTTAGTTTAGGGTTTTTTTCCCTAGAAGGCAACCCCTCGCTTTTATGAGGGTATTGTATAGTGGCTATGTATTGTATGTGTATTCTCAGAGCGAGAAACAGATAGGGAGACTGTGAGAGAGAACAGAGGATATTACAACGGATCTGCTGTAGGTTGTGTCTCTTCATTTTGCTGGATAATAGAAAGGAAGGACTGGCTGTTCGGGGTGGACGTAGCCCAAACTGGGTGAACCACATATATCTGTGTCTCCCTGGTTTTATGTGTTTTGTGTGCTTGTGTTTTCCGCATATTTTATGTGTTTCATTGCTCTGTAATATTTAATTCTCTAACAACTGGTATCAGAGCTGAAGATTTATTTGGCTGATAAACTCACAGGAAAGAAGGGTTCCTAGTTCGAGTGGGAGAAATGGCAGAAGATGGTAAATTTAGGGTCGAGAAATTTAATGGCCAAAACTTCCCACGTGGAAGATGCAGATGGAAGATTATATGTATCAGAAATATCTGTACCTACCATTGAGCGGAAAAACAAAGAAGCCGACGACTATGATAGACGCAGAATGGGATATTCTTGACATAAAGGCACTCGAAACAGTATGATTGTGCCTCGCAGTGTCAGTAGCCTTCAATATTTCAAAGGAAACAACAACAGAGGGTTTGATTAAGGCGTTGGCGAAACTATATGAAAAACCCTTGGCCTCAAACAAGGTATTTCTTATGAAACGTTTATTTAATATGAAGATGTCAGAAGGTGGATCTGTTGCAGACCATTTAAATGATTTTAATACAGTTACCAGTCAGTTAAGTTCTGTAGGGGTAAAATTTGATGATGAAGTTAGAGATCTGTTATTCTTGTGCTCATTGCCAGAGAGTTGGAATGGTTTAGTAATGGCCATTAGTAACTCTGTCTTTGGATCTAGTACTTTAAAGTTTGATGATGTTGTTGGTGCTATCCTTAGCGAGGAAATGCGATGGAAAAGCTCCGGTGAGACATCAGGTAATGCTTTGAGTGCAGAGTCTAGGGGAAGAAGAATGGAAAGAGGAAAAAGCTCGGGATATCGCAGTAAATCAAGGAAAGGCAGATCCAAGTCCAGATCGGGGATAGTGTGCTGGAATTGTGGAAAGAAAGGACACCTAAAGAAATACTGTAGATCTCGGAAGGGAAAAGAAGGAGACACACAACAAGAAAACAATCATGAAGCAAATGTGACAGGTGATGTGTTACAAGATGATTTGATTCTTTCTTTCGAAAATGTTACTGATTCTTGGGTTGTAGATTCAGGGGCTTCATTCCATGCCACACCTGATAAGAAATATTTTCATGAATATGTTCAAGGAGATTTTGGACAAGTTCGTTTGGGTGATGATAAACCCTGTAAAATTGTTGGAATGGGTAAAGTTCTTGTAAAACAACAGAATGGAAACCAATGGCTACTAAAGGAGGTAAGGCATGTTCCAGATCTGAAGAAAAATCTAATTTCAACAGGGCAGTTAGGCGGTGAAGGTTGCATGACAACTTTCACAGATAAAACTTGGAAGGTCACCAAAGGAGCCCTGGTAATAGCAAAAGGCGAAAAGGTTGGTACATTGTATTTATGCAATGGTATTTCTAACTCTGTTAATGCTTTAACTTCCAAAGGAGCAGATGCAGCATTATGGCATCATAGGCTCAAAGACATGAGTGAGAAGGGGATGAAGATTATTCACTCAAGAAATTTGTTGCCGGGTTTGAAGAATGTTGATTTGGATTTATGTGAGAATTGCATTTATGGAAAACAGAAGAGAGTCAGATTTCTCAGAGTTGGGAAAGAAAAGAAGAGAAAAAAATTAGAGCTTGTGCATACAGATGTATGGGGACCTGCTCAGGTATCATCTCTTGGTGGCTCTCGTTATTATGTTACTTTTATTGATGATGCAACTAGAAAAACTTGGATTTATTGTATTCAGAATAAATTTGATGTATTTGATACTTTCAAGAAATGGAAAGCTTTGGTTGAGATTGAGACAGGAAAGAAGTTGAAGTGTCTCGGATCAGACAATGGAGGTGAATATTGTAGCAAAGAGTTTGATAGGTACTATTCAGAGCATGGAATTCGTAGAGAGAAGACAGTTCCAAGAACACCACAAGAAAATGGTGTGTCAGAAAGGATGAACAGAACAATCATGGAGCGTGCAAGGTGCATGAGATTGCCTGCGAGATTGCCTTTACAATTTTGGGCTGATGCTGTAGATACTATTGTTTATCTAATAAACAGAGGGCCTTCAAGTTCCTTGGATGGTGGTATTCCAGAGGAAGCATGGACAGGTAAAAAGGTAAAATACTCTTTTTTAAAGCCTTTTGGTTGTGAGGCCTTTGTCCATATTAATAAAAAAAATAGAACAAAGCTTGAGGCAAAATCAAAGAAATGCACCTTTATTGGATATGGTGTTAATGATTTTGGTTATCGCTTATATGATTATGAAAATCACAAAATCATTAGGAGCAGAGATGTAATATTCAATGAAAAGGTATTGTATAAGAATCAGTTGCAGGAAAAGAAATAGGAAAAAGAAAACAAAGAATACACAGTCCTTAATGAGATCACAGAAAAGGTAAAGGTGCCTGAAAATAATAATAATCAAGAGCCACAACAACAACAACCACCACAATAGCAATAGGCACCTCAAACACCTGAAAGTGGTGTTAGAATATCTACTAGGATAAGTAGACTGCCTGAACGATACTCTCCTTCATTATATTATTTATTGTTGACTGATTCTGGTGAACTTGAATGTTATGAAGAAGCAATGCAGGTTGAAAGTAGGAAGAAGTGGGAGCTAGCCATGGAAGAAGAGATTGACTCCTTAATGCATAACCAGACTTGGGACTTAGTCAGGTTGCCTGCAGGTAAAAATACATTGCAGAATAAATGGGTTTACAGGCCGAAGGAAGAAGATGGAGGAAAACAGAGGTTTGCACAAAAGAAAGGTATTGATTTTGATGAAATATTTTCTCCTGTTGTTAAGATGACCTCAATTAGAACTATTTTAAGTTTTGTAGCAACGAAAGATTTACATCTTGAACAGTTAGATGTAAAGACAACATTTCTCCATGGATATTTGGAGGAAGAGATCTATATGGAGCAGCCAGAAGGATATCAGGTCAAAGGGAAAGAAAAATTAGTGTGCAGGTTAAAGAAGAGCTTGTATGGCTTAAAACAGGCTCCAAGGCAGTGGTATCTAAAATTTGACAAGTTTATGTCTGAACAAGGTTATACTAGATATCACTATGATCATTGTGTTTATCTGAAAAGGAAAAATGATGGCAGCCATATTATATTGTTATTGTATGTAGATGACATGCTTGTTGCAAGGTCTAACATGCAGGAAATAAATGTGCTCAAAAGAAAATTGGCAAATTCATTTGTAATGAAGGATTTGGGCGCTGCAAAACAAATCCTTGGTATGAGAATAACTAGAGACAGGAAAAATCACAAATTAACACTGTCTCAGAATGAGTACATACAAAGGGTGTTGAAAAAATTTAATATGCAGAATGCAAAACCAGTTAGTACACCTTTTGCTAGCCATTTCAAACTTAGTAAGGAGATGTGCCCGAAGACCCAAGAAGAAATGGAATATATGTCTAAAGTTCCATATGCATTAGCAGTTGGAAGCTTAATGTATGCAATGGTCTTCACAAGGCCTGATATTGCACATGCAATGGGAGTTGTAAGCAGGTACATGAACAATCCAGGAAAATAACATTGGATGGTAGTAAAATGGATTCTCAGATATTTGAGAGGTACCAAAAATCAAGCATTATGCTTTGGTGGTTCAGACATTGCTCTACATGGATATGTTGATGCAGATATGGCAGGTGACAGAGATAACATGAGGAGCACTACAGGGTATGTATTTAATTTAGGTGGAATAGCTGTTAGTGGGTTTCAAAAATCCAAATTGTTGTTGCACTTTCAACAACAAAAGCAGAGTATGTTGCTGCTACAGAGGCTAGTAAAGAAATGATTTGGTTACAAAGGTTTATGGATGAATTGGGTAAGAAGCGTGATATGGGCACGTTATACAATGATAGCCAAAGTGCCATTCATCTTGCAAAGAACTCAACATTTCATTCCAGGACTAAACGCATACAACTCAAGTACCATTTCATACGGTTAGTATTGGAAGATGGAAAGTTGAAGCTGGAAAAGATACACACTAGCCAAAATCCTGTAGATATGCTAACAAAAGTTGTAACCAGGGATAAACTGAGATTATGCTCAGTTTCAATTGGTCTTCAAGGATGAAGATGAAGATGAGAAACAACCAGGTCCAAAGAGGAGTCATTGTCCAGCAAATGAAGCAGCGGTGCAGTTGCTACAATCAGTCTCCAAGTGGGAGATTGTTGAGTGTGGAGCCTGATTATCTTGTTTATTTTGTATCATAGCGTTGGACCTAATGCCTTAATGAGGTAGCAACACCGCCGTAATTAAACGCTGGGGGTCCCCCCCCCCCGCTGACTTTATGGAGCCCCCGGAGCCCCCCCCACGGCGGGGGGTTTTGAGCGAGCGCCCGAAGCTAAAAACAAATGTAAAATTTCCTTGTAAAAGTATAGTAATTTCTAGTCAATCTGGGCCATTCATTAGGCAGATGATCTGAAAGTAGAAGTTATGTTTAGTTTAGGGTTTTTTTGCCCTAGAAGGCAACCCCTCGCTTTTATGAGGGTATTTTATTATGGCTGTGTATTGTATGCGTATTATCAGAGCGGGAAACAGATAGGGAAACTGTGAGAGAGAACAGAGGATATTACAACGGATCTACTGTAGGTTGTGTCTCTTCATTTTGCTGGATAATAAAAAGGAAGGACTGGCTATTCGGGGTGGACGTAGCCCAAACTAGGTGAACCACGTATATCTGTGTCTCTCTAGTTTTATGTGTTTTGTGTGCTTGTGTTTTCCGCATATTTTATGTGTTTCATTGCTCTGTAATATTTAATTTTCTAACAAGGGCTTTGAAAATTAGATTTGCAGAGATGTAATGGGGCAAGGTAGGCACACACTTTAGCACTTTTAAGATCTCCAGGGAATATGGTAGATTGATAGGGCTTCAAAATGAGCATGAACATCATGAATTCGTTTATATCAAAAGAAAATGAACATAAATGTGAAAGCTTCTCCAAAACAGAGCATTGAATTAATGAATTCTGCTTATAAAAATTAGAAATCAATCACATAAGACATGGAAATGAATATTCACGCACAATACTTTCAAAAATATGATAATAGAAGAAGAAACATTGCTACCACATGAATCCCATCATAATAGATGCAAACTCTGTCTGTTAGTTCCTGCTAATAATCACAAAATACACTAGTGTTCCAAGCTTAGTTGCACAACATCCAAATCCTGAAAATGATTACAAAAGACCTCAAATAGCTATTGAGTTCGAAATCATCCCTTAGAGGTCAAATTTTCCAGCAATAAATTCAAATACATGCAGTTATCTGACCACTGCTACACACTAGGGAGGTTGCACAACAAATTCCTTCTTCTCCTAACCACTAGAGAGATATCCTCAAAGAAATATACGGAGGATAAAAAACCTATTTACCTCTATCTTTACCATTTACATTTACATTTTTAAATTTACATTCATCTACTTTCACCTTTTTACTTTTACAAAATTCAAACTAGAAATTGGAGAAAATTACATAGTGAAAATTTAATTAAAATGTCAGAAAATTGCAGAAGCATGGCGCCATCTTGGAGGCCATTTTTAGGCACCTTCCTGAAGTCAAAATTGCAATATGAAAGAAAGGTAAACTAGCCTTGTATGTCTAGTGTCCGGAACATCTTGAATTTTTTAAAATGACCCATGGTAATGCCTTAAAAAAATTATTCTCCCAATGTGTCTCCAGAAGCCCCGCGCCTGCTCCAAAACAGTGGCAGAAGCATAGAAATAAGGTGGTTTTTTGCATTTTTCTTCAAAAACTGATATGTTCATGGAAAAATAAATCCAGATATGGTATGCAATTATTAATATCTATCCATCCATGAAGAAAAAAGTTCATTTGGATGCCCAAGGAAAAAGGGTCGCACCTTGGCGCAACCTTTCTGCGTGTCATTTTCTGCAAAATTTCTAGGTTTTCCAGAAACATAGGTCTCAAAGATGGAGAAATATCTCTATAACCATGAGGTTTTTTGCAAAAATGAGAGATTTTTTTATTATTTGGAATGTTAGGGACAAAATACTTCTCCTTTTCCTAATATTCTTCTCTGGTTTTCCAGAAGCTTCTCTTCAAAAAGGTGACTAAACTAGGAAATTGCATAGTAAAAAACATAGGCTGTGAAGATGTGAATCAATATCTCATTATGTAACACCTGTGTAAAAAAAAAAGAGGTTTTTTTTATTTGGAATCTTAGGAACAAAAAAATCCTCCAGTTTCCAAAAATTAGGCTCCAGTGGTTCACAATGTTATCTTAAAAATGATGTCTAAAATATGTTTTTTTTTTTTTTCTTTTCTGGAAAATTTCACAAAAGGGTCACGAAAGGGTTGCTCCACTTTGAGAGGGATTTTGGAGGTATTGCTAAAGGATTTTGGGGCTTCAAGTGGTATTTTGGAAATATTAGGATGTCTGCTACAAAATGGAGTCATTAAGAACTGCAAACCCCTTCTCCAAACCCTTGAAAAATTGATTTGAAGACAACCTGTCCAAAAGTGTAGAAAATGACCTAGAGAAGTTGTATTTTGAGGATTTCTCTCAAAACATAACACTTGTGCATAAACTGAAGGAGGTTTTTGTTCTTTGGCCTATTATTGACAAAAACCTCTTTCACTTTTGTAAAAATCGTCTCCATCACGTCAGAAAATGAGTTTTAACCCAAGCTATCCTTGTGTGCACTATGAACTGTAGCAAATGATCACAAAACTCTGAAATTATGCCATGAGTCTGAGTTGAATCAAACCTGGAAAATTTCCATCATTTTTTGTAATTTTTGTTCTCATTTTCCATGGTGTTTTTTTGTATGATAGAAATCATAGCTTGATGGGAAGGAAGGAAAAGGTGGAATCTAGGAAAACAGGGGAAAATGGGGCAACAAGTTTAGCAAGGGAAATGGAGGAGAAAGGAGTTAGGGAAAAATATGAAAAAATTAGGGGAGATAGGGGAGTATTTTAGGAACATAGTTAAAGTGTAATTCCTTGAAATGGATAATGGAAATAGGGGAAAAAGGCTAAAACACAGTCCTAACCTAGAATCTCTGCAGAAACGCAACAAGAATTAGGGTTAAAGTGAAAATGGGAGTAATGAGAGGTATGAATGATTTCGAATGATTTGGTAAGGCATACAGGTGATGTATGGAGGTTTACATGTGATAAAACTAGGGGTTTTCCAGTTGAAAGCAACCAAACATCTCAACAATCCAAAAACTAGTTTGAAAACCCTAAAAGAGGGAATCCACTCTTTGTTGAAGAAATTCACTCGAAGGAGAAGTAAGGAATGTTCACTTACTATTTTGGAAGCACCTAAACCTTTAAGCATTGATGAATTGACCCTTATTTTACCTTCTTATGACATAATTTAGACATTTATTGTGGCGAAATGAAAGACACCTAAACATTGACCTAGGTGAAAACATGGTGACTGACCTAAGACTCTAGATGATAATGGTGGACATGAATGATGAAATGATGATGACCATGAGTGAATGGAGGGAGAAACACTGACCTAGACAACAACCAATGATAAAATTTTATTTTTAAACTTATTTTAAACTATAAAATTTGACTATGAGACCCAAACAGGACATGATAAGAGCCCATTGATCACTCGTGACAGGATGTAAAGAATGACTCTAACACCACCCTTCTTTGGCACAATGATGATGGGTGAAAAACATGGTGATGTAATTTGGTTGAATGACACCTTGTTCCAGTAGTTGCTGCAACTGTTTCTTCACCTCACTTTCTTATATAATAGACTACCTATACAACCGAATGTCTAGCAATGGGAGGTTAGGAAATAGCTGGATCTCGCGCTCCACTTCCCTCTTAGGTGGTAACCCTTTAGGCTATCTAAAAACATCCATGTATTCCTGTAGCAACTCTTCCAGTTATTATTTTTGTTTCTTAGCACAACCCTCCAGGGATTCCTTTCCTCTTCCTTAGTCATACGCAGGATGATTTTCTCTTAAAAAACATACTTCTTGATGGAACTGATCAATTTCTCAACCCTATTGGAGCTTACCAGTGATGTTTTTGACTTTCTCTTGTGTGCATTGATGGTGAATTATTTTCCATCCTTACCAAGTTGATATTGGTTGGATCTTCACATGAATATTGCATCTCAAATGTACATGTAGGGAGTCCCAAACACGACTCCACATACATCAAGGGGAGCCAAATATAGTTGTACTTCATCAATAAAATCATCACTGATGGAAAATATAATTTTTGACTATTTTGTTACCTTCGAATTTGCATCCTTATTTACCCCTCCTAATGGATATGGGCTTGGATGATCATGAAATTCCCATCTCATTTTCTTGACCAACTATGTTGCAATGATATTCACCTGCGATCTTGAGTCAAATAGAGCATCAATCTTGGTATTATTGACCCGTATATTTATATGGAATAGTTTAGTCATTTATTTATCTTCATGTTGTTTAAGGCTACTCGGATTCACCTCCTTCTAAACTAATGCATAAATAATATTCTCATCCACTTCTGAGCTACTTTCAACTTGGTTTCTCAAATCAGTGGCCATGATATTCTTTTTCTTCTTTTTCTTTGGATTATGCTCTGGATGCAACTTCTAACAATTCTCCTTTGTATGGTCGTCCATGTTGTAGTAGTTGTAGTTGTTGTTAGTGTGCTATGGTTTCTAAATTTTTATCTTTTCCCCCTTTCTGCTTCTTCTTCCTCTCCTCAAAAGTGTCATGTTGCTCCCTCTACTTTGATCCACTTGATTGCGCTTTCTTCAAGCCTATGTTATCAAGGAATTATGCCTATACACAAGACTCATCCACTGATTTGGGCTTGAAAAACCTCACTTTCTCTCGTAAATGGTGGTGTAGACCCCCCAAATACTTGAGGAGTACATTTATGTTCTTTGGGGAGATAACTAACATTCATTAGAGAAATTTTGAGGTAAAAAATGGATTTTAGGCACACAACCTCCTAAGATATTTTTGGATTGGATTTTAGGCACATAACCTCCTAAGATCTAAAGGGAAAAGCCCTATGGATGTATTTAAATAATATATAAAGGTTATTGTGGCCAATCATCAAATAATTTGAGCAATGGATGTAGGCATTAAGGTAAATCCTACACAGTGGTCGGAAATGCATAGAAGCATTGGTCAAATTGGCATATGTAGTATATTGTTTAAAATTGAGGTTCCATCCATCCAAGAACTTTGAACTGATGAACAAGTATGAGGGATTATCCCCGTGAGTACATTTTTTTCTGTGACCACTATTGGGTAGAGAAGCAAATTCCTCAAACATAGTGGGTCCACATTTTTTGTGCATACAATAGATATGGTATCAAAGAGTTGGCATATTTAGGAAGAGAATAGGTGATATACCAAGGAAAATTTGAAGCTGCACAACCTTTAGCTTTAATTTTTCACATATTATGTTGAATAATATCTTAGGATGATTGAATAATTTCATCTTTTATCAACAACTCACAGGCCACACACATGAGACTGTTTTTTTCGTATCATAAGTAATTGAAAAAACTCAATCAACCTATCCATTGTTGGAAGGTAGAGATTGAGGATAGTCAGGAGGAATTTCCAATAAGGTTGAGAATCAAGGAATCTAAGGTAGACTACATTGTACAAAAAAATGCCTCAAGTAGCACTATGCCAACTTACACTAAACCACTGAAGACAAAGAAGTACAATATTGGTACAAAAGAGTTGTGTGAAACACCCAACCTCTTAAGACTCCTTAAGGAAATGGGGGTTTAATTTTTTTTTATCTTATTTCTCTCAAATCCAAACCAAATTCTGGAATTACAATCATGTCTATCTCATTAAGGGCTTTGTAAAAATATACATTTCATTGGATTATGAGATTGGGGTACTAAATTAGGCCCTTAGAGGTTATAGCGCCATGTTAGTAAGTATGTATTGTTAACACGTGCCCATTCATATGGAAACCTAGGTCTATATGTTTCTCCATATAGGGTGGCTTCTCAATCCCAAGGGCACTTGGCCCTAACCTAGCATCTTTTACTTTTATCCTTGAAATTTTATACATGTATTTACTGCACATGGAAATGCACGTACACACACACACACACACATAATTTTGTGAGGGAATAAAAGAATCAACTCACCCAATATGGATAATCCATACTTATCTATTTATTTATTATTGCACAATGGTCTCCATGTGTGTGTGTACACCATGCAATGGACTCCGAATTTTACTTTAAATTCTTCACCAAGGTAAACTTTCAAATTCCTTTCCAATGATGTGAACTCAATGATCCAAAATTATATCCTTAGTCTAATAAATATTGAGATTTAATATTTTTTCCTAAATGCATACATTTCACAATATCTAATGAGGAATATATATGTACATATGTATGGACTTATTTGGTAATTTACATCACCTTAATATTTTCATATGAGGAAACCTTGATAAATCAATGTCTAAATCTAATTT
Organism: Pinus albicaulis; assembly: GCA_034641835.2. Taxonomy (NCBI): domain Eukaryota; kingdom Viridiplantae; phylum Streptophyta; class Pinopsida; order Pinales; family Pinaceae; genus Pinus; species Pinus albicaulis. The sequence continues at coordinate 574,066,786 of CM076575.1, read as the reverse complement.
AGGGACAAGTTTGGTCCTCCTTCCATGAATTAATGGGAATATTGTATTTTTCCTTAACTTAATGGGGATCATGTTTTCCTTTGCTAAATTTCCAAGATGCTAGTAATCATATTTTATGTGAAGAAGACATCATGTTAGGGAAAAATACAAGATTCCCACTAGTTCATGTAAAGTGTGCCAAACTTGCCCCTAAATTAGATTCATACAACTAATTTATCAGTATTTCCTCATATGAAAATATTAAGGTGATGTAAATCACCAACAAAGTCCATAAACATATATATTTATATATTTAATTTCTATATTGGACGTGGAACATTTTAAACCCAATAAAACTAAAAAAATTATTTGGGTTAGAATGTGAACATGAAATAAAAGAAATAAAATAACATGATTTTCAAGAATACAACTATGTAAATGAATAGCCAATTTATCAAGTCTGCAACAAACAACATATTATCTACAAAACCATGCACATTTTTTCCATGACAACTAATGAATAACACATTTCAAATGTAAGGTACAAATACATTTATTTAAATAATTTATAAGTTTCCTACAACTAATGAAGGGTGAGATATTTTCCACCCAACCTTATGCTCAATTGTGCCTATCTATTTCTATATCTAAGCACCCCCTAAACAGATCATGACACCACCAAGGAAACCCCATTTTTTCCATCAAATTTTATGTGTATAAAGACCAACATTCTTCACAATAGTAAAAATATATAAATCCCTTTACCCACTAACCCAATAACCTCCATGAATTCTGAAAATTACCTCTTATTTGGCTACATCAATGCAAGGGATCCCCTTATCTACTTATGAAAAATCTTAGCACCCTCCCCTCTCAGTGCTTGCTAACTAGCCTAGCCAACATTAAAATTTGCAATCGTCTTTGACCATATTGGGTTTAGGTTTCTCTACCCAAATTCAACACTCAAATCCGAGCTTTAACAAGTCCAATTTCTTGGAAATAGTTCTAGTTCACCTTCTGCAACTATTAAATGAAGACTGTGGAGATTCCGAGTTTTGCATCTAAAGAAAATTGAGTTATACTTTCATGTAAAAGCTCAACAACAAAATTGCTCACAATTTTTTATATTTATATTCATGGGTGCTCTCCCCATTCATGGGAAAAATCTCGTTACACACATACTCTATGTTTTCACTCTTGTCACGCATGGATGGTTACCCCATGTGACCTCCATGTGCATCATGTCTTCCTTATTGATGGTGTTTTCTTTACTTCCCTATTGTTGGAAATAAAATAAAATCACTTAATCATTTAATTTATAAACTCAAGTTCATTTATGATTTGAGACACTCAATGAAATAACAAAGAAAAGGTTCTAACTTATCTAAATTGAATTTTGTAAGATCTAGTGTGGGTTTCACATAATCAAAATAATAAAAGAAAATTCTAGTTGAAATCCGAACTGAAATGTAATTCTATGATTAAAATAAACCAAAAATATTCCCAACTTATGATTAGTTATTTACATCTCTATTTCCAAGTAAGCCTTCACAAACTGAATAAGTCAAAGAATTCCAATTACGTTCATCCTTAGCATCTTGATTCCAAGGAGCGCATCTAGATAAGAGGATAAAAATATTTGGCAATAGGCACTACAAGTGGGGAGGGATGAAGTCTGATTTCCAATTGATCCAATTACCCTCAACATCCAAGTTTGAAATATCAACCAATCTCTATTTGTTTTTGGTTGTGAATACTTCCTTAAGAGGCATACATTCACCCTCCATTTATAAAAGAGGATTATTCATGATTTTATCAAAACAAATATTAATGTACATGCCATTCCTAGGCTTCCAAAAGATATTTGAATTAATGAGGAAGAGGACACAAAGAGACTCTAAACTGAATAATTTTTTCACTACAGATGAAGAGAGTCTAAACAGAGAGAATACCCAAGGAGATATTTCGCTTGCAACACTTATTTCCACCATTATTCTTTTGGGGATAAGAGCCTCCAAACTAATTTTGCCTAACATATTTTTTTCATTAACAACGGATCACTAATACCAAGTCCTCCATGTAGTTTAAGTAGTCATACTATGGCCCATTTAATCAAATGAAACTCCTTTGTGTTGTATTTTCCTCCTTCCCAAAGGAATTTATGGATTTCTGTTTCCATATTGTTAAGAATATTCTAAGGAGAAAGTAAGGAGACAAAATAATAAAGAGGAAGAGTTGTAAGAACAACCTTAATCAAAGCCAACTAACCTACCAATTGTAGAAACAAGTGCCTCATTTGGAAAACTTAATTTTTGACTTATTAATTTTACCTTCCTAGGCCTGAGATGAGTGACTTTTTAGGTAGATTGGGATGCCAAGACACTTAAATTCGTTCAAGGATTCAACCAAGTGAAACCCTAAAATTATTATAATTTGATTATGCTTCTTTGTGCTAATATTACAAGAATATATTTTCAGTTTTTCCTAGTTTATCAGACCTCCAAATGCATCAAGAAAATGATATAACACAATTTTAAATATCCCATAAATAATGGTTGAAGCTCCACCTAAAAGCAAGGTAATATTGACAAATTGAGAGTGAATGATACTCTCGATTCCCCTTGTATAAAAAATATGTGGAAGACAATCATTTTTCCTTTCAAACTCCAGATACCTACTTAGAGAGTCTACAATGATAATATAAAGGAAGGGGGGAAGGGGACAACCTTAATAGAGACCTTTCTAGGGTTTAAAAAACCCAACAAAGCACCCATTGACCAGGGGTGATATCCAAGGCCCTGAATTCAAAGAGAAACCCATTGTATAAATCTATTATCAAAACCAAATCTAGACATTACCTTTAAGAGGAAGTTATTCAAAACACAAACAAAGGCATTTTCCATACCATTTTATCACCATTGATTTGTCTCTTCTTGATTCAATAGAGTGTACAACTTCATGGACTAAAAATATGTTGTCAAAGTTTTTCCGTTGATGAACAAATTCCCTTTGGTTTTCACTAATGATTTTTCGAATAATAAGTTTGATATTGGATTTCAAAATCTTATAATTCATTTTATAATATACATTACATAGTGAAATAGGCCTAAACTGAGTGAAGGGGGAGGGATTAGACTCCTTTGGGATGATAACAAAAAAAATTGAGTTAATACCCCTTCAATACAATTATGTTTGAAGGAATAAGCAATCATTCTATAAAGATCAGACTTTATGTCATCCTAGTAATTTTGTTAAAAATGGGAAAAAAATCCATTCGGGTTAGGGGATGGGCTCCAACATATCTTTAACTGGGCCCACATAAATGTAGAGCTCTTTATGTTGAAGAATAGCCTCGAATTGTATTTTAGAGAAGTCATCTATTTTTTTTCATTGAACCATGATTTCTCTAATATTATTCTTCTAAACTTGATTCCTTGTCTAATTACGGAATAATTTTGTATTCATATCAACTCCTTTGAGCTAGATACTTCGTGATTTTAGTCTCCACCATTCATCCTTTTCCTTCAGTGCACTATGATATTGGTTAAAATTGGTTTTTTCCTAAAAAAGGAGCTCACGGGTCATGGGGAGGAATTATAAATATAGTTGGGTTGATTCTAATTTAGATTGGTGGAGAATCATTTTGGAGGATCTTGAATCCTTTTGTGCCTTAGCCCAACTTTTCAAAATGGATTTTAGAAGCTTTATTTATGCTTCGCAAATGGTGATTGGACTGCCCGAAATCCATTGGCTCTAGAATGCGTTAACTAGATAATTAAATCCTTATAATATAATCCAAATTGGATTGAATCTCAAGGGAATAGGACCATAGTTTAAGATTACAAAAATTTCAAGAGAAATGTGTTTGTGATCTGAGATACACTGTAGCAAAATTTTAAAATAAAAAAATAAAATATTGAACTAGAAGAGAATCCTATACTAAAAAATGATCCAAATGGACTAGGGCCCAATCTTCTATTACTCCAAGTATACTTATTAGATGAGGACTTGATATCAAGAAGATTTAAATTTCTTATTAGATCCTCCATTTGTTCTTGTAACTGATCTCTTACTATAGAGCCTCCATTTTTTTCCTAGGATAATAAGATAGTATTAAAATATTCATCTATGATGAAATATAATCTATATTTTGAGTCTCCTAAGTCCATGAGAGAATCCCAACAATTCACTTTTTCTTGAAAATGAATTGGCATTTATTAATTAATTATTGAACATTACTTTTTGGAGGGGAGATGTAAAAATTGCATCGCCAACCAGAAAGGAGAGGTACACTGATCCAAAAGTGCCAGAGACGAGGAAGCCCAAAGAGTACAACAACCACTTGAAGCCACCCTTGAATTGACTATTGAAATGCTACTACCATTCCTTAATTTATATTAGTTTTTGGAAATCTCTTAATCCCTCATTTTAGTCTCTTAGAGAAAGAGAATATGGGGTTTTCTTTATGAACTATTTATTTAACTTGTGATATTATTTTATCTGACCCCAACCCTCTGCAATTGTAGGATATTATTTTCATCATTCTCTATTATATTTTGCATTCCCTTGATTGGGCCTGAACTGGCTCCTTTCCTTGTATTATGGTTCCATGTGATTTGTCTATCCAAAATACCTTGTCTTCTTTGGTTTTTTGGTTTGAAATTCTCTGTTTTTTTTCTTTCCCCCATATGATTAATGTGATCTTGCTCCTTCTCTTTCTATGTCTTTTATTTTCATCAGTTGAACTGGAAGGGGAGGGGTCAGTTCGAGTTGCCTTAGGAGAGTGGAACTCGCCCTCATATGAGGAAGAGTCAATGTCCCTTGTCACATGTACAGGGGCATCATCAAGGGGTGATATTTGATACTCAGTAAGACTAAAATAGGCTTTAGAGTCCTTCCTAGGAGAGATACAGGTGTTGCTTGAGAAATATTTCTTTCCACTTCAACAAGGTTGAGTACTTAAAAAATATTTCTATTAGCCTTCACTGCATCTTCCTTGTTGGTACCCTCTCCTAGAGCTGATTTTTCTTGGGATGGAGAGGTTGAGCCCTTGAATTTGTTCCATATTAGATCAGTATGCCATGGTTTGTTGTTAGTCTTTTTGGATGTTCATTTTCACCTTTTGGGTTGTTTCCATTAATCTCATTCTTCCACCTCATTTTATTTTTCCTCAATATTATTTTTGCAGGTTAAAACAAAGTGTATGTACTCATGACAAACCATTCACTTAAAATAACATTTTCCATAATCCACCTCTTGGATATGGGACCAATTTTCCAAGTTGAGATGTATTTCCACCATAATCCCTTTGTCTATATCTACTTCCACACAAATCCTAGCACAAGAAAATAAACCCTCTTATAGCTCGACATGATTAATATACTTTCCCAAGGTATTTCCAATACTTTTAAAAGTGGCATTGTTCCAACATTGTAGAGGAAGTAATTTGAGCTTAATCGGGATCGAAACTATTGAAGAAATTTTTGTGTGGATCAATCCCTCTTGCGGATAGGAGCGATCTCCCTAATACTCCAACAAGTAACTAGAAACAAAGATCCATTGAATGCATCTTTCTATGGCCTATTTTTATTTTAGATTATTACAAATTTGAAATAAGTAGGTTATGCTCCTACCTTTCAACCGAGACGTTTGATGTAGCCTTTTTCCTTTTGCTCCAAAACAATTCTTCAATTTTGAGAAGAAACTGCAATCACAAACAATGCAAAAACCAAATCACCTGCAATATATAATAATCATAAATACTAGTTTAACTTAGTGATCAAGGAATCTAAGTATTTAAATTATTTCCATGAATTCATAAACAAGACAATGAGAAAAAGAGATCCATATGTATTATCATAAATTTAAAAAAGAAATCTTATAACCTGAGCCTTGATGTTGTACAGATTTCTCCTGTGTGTCTGTGCAATCGTTTCCTTCGGTTTGATAAGCCTTCCTCTCTATAATGACTAGCATGAAGTCATGTACATAAAGGTGTGATATTCAATGTGAAAACAATAACTTACTAGTTCAGAATCTATGAACTCTATGATCTCTCTCCATCTTAGAATCTATACAAGTCAGTATATACCCTTCAACCGGAAAGTTCAACTCAATTTATAGAGAGATTGAGGTAGTTTCAGATGCATTAATAGAGGGATGAGTTCCTCCCATGAAGGGATTTGGGTTCCTTCGGCCAAGGGATAAGCTCCATGAGTAGAGGGATAAAGCTCAAATTGGAGCGATTCTAGAGGCTTCCATTTGGGAGAATATTCGACCAACTAGGCTTCTAGAAGTTACCTTTTTATATTTACTTCCTTTTTACGGGGGTGCGCAGGTTTTAGTGGCGAATAGACCAGTGATCATCATGGATAATAGAAGAAATATCAGTGCATCTGCATGTAATGGTCACAAAAAGCATGCAGGTAACCTTTTAAAGGTTTTAAAGATATTTTCTCTAGTTTCCAAGACTTCGTTCAAGAACATGAGCATTTTTTACTTCAAGGGAACATGATATGGATGGTGATAGACCCATAATGACAAAAAAATTTCATGGTGACAAAATGACGTGTAACCAATTCCCCCCTAAAGTGCAAAGTATGAGAAAGTTTTTATATAGAGTGAAGCACTTTATCATTCCAAGGATTGGATTGGAGACACCGGTCGAAAACCTATAAAAGCATTCAACGCAAATATAAATCATCACTGAGGTAGGAATTCCCATACTTAGAGAAAAAATAACTAAATTTTATGGTACATATATGATTTTAGCATTACATAAAAAGTAGACACAGTATGGGCACATCCATCTGTCATAAGAAATTTACCGTATCATGACTACATAACTCTTCGTAGCCTAGATGGTGGAAACTAGATCTAGGGTATTGATTTCCGCTTCTTGAACTAGTACAAATCTATCCATGAGATTGATTGTGTTGACGTCAAACATGGTAGAAACCACTTCATTACCGGTCAATGATGAGAACCGTTAACAAGTGTGAGAGAAACCACCAGTAATGGAAATGGATCTCAAAGTACTTTAGCACAATCTATGAAGTTTGAATGAATGATTTGTACTCGAACAGTTATAGAATCATTTGATTGAAGGTCAATGATGAGAACCTATTGTCGAAGGCGATAAACCTTCCATTAGGTCATGAAGATTCCAAGGTAATAATAGGATTCTAAATCAAATTTCTAGATAATGAGTTGATGTCGATAATAAGTGATCCATCGTGGGAAAGCCTACAACACGAAACCATTAGATCAAGTTTTGAAGAAATTTTTTGTAAGGACTAACTCAGTGATGGTCAATGCGAGAATGGAGACAAATGTTTTCAATCAATGGTAAATTTAAACTTGAACTTTCTCTTGAACACATAACGACATTGTAAATGGCTTGGAAACATTTGACTCAAAGATAATACCCAAAAACTGGCTGAAGAATTTCAATCTGGTTTGATTAATTGTAAGACAAAAGGATTACCCGACCCAGGTACAAGTGCGATAAAGTGTCATGTTCAAGAGCGATATGTTTCTTTCTAAAACAAGGATAACAAATGGATTCTTTTTCTCACTTTTTCCCCCACCATTATTGGCAAGTACCTCTTTATTTTTGTCAAGCTTGAGGAGCATAAAATTTGCTTGTAGTGTAAGCTCATCCTTCGAACAAGTCCATCTTAGTATTTTTAACAAACCCTAAGAAGGAGTGGTTCAGTCCTGTTGTGATTGAAAGGTCCTGTATTGTTTAATTTTAATGAGTCCAACATAGGATTAACTTGGTGTTTTTCAGTTTTAGGGAGTCAAAATAAAAACATAAGTAAACTCTGTAGTGTTTTTTTCATAAATTTAGTCTCTCAAACCTGAAAAAGGATAAAATAGTGTAGGAGAGAACTCTATTGACAATGCTTAGTCAACATATACCTTTTTCGTAAATAGTCTAATTCAGTCCGGAAAAGGGGTAAAATTATACTGAATAGACAACTGTTCATTTACTTTAACAAGTTTGAATAGTAAAGTGCTCGGCGATATTTTCATGTTTAGCGAGTCTGAAAAGAGCTTAAAAGAGGACTCCAGGGTTTCGATTTTTAGTATTTTTTATAGAGCCCGAAAAAGTGATAAAAGTCTACTCATTGTCAAAATGATTCTTTTCAAACAAAACTTGTTCCCTGCACAAAAACTCAAAAAATTACAATTATATTCTCTTAAAGATGAATTTTTTTTTGGCTTTTGACTCCTAAAGTGAAAATAAACAAAATAATATTATTTTATTCATTTAAAACTATAAAAAGAAGTCAAAACAAATCATTTTTACCTTTTAGTTTTAAAGCAGAGAAGAAATATTTTTTGCCCTAAACCTTCGGGAGTAGATATTGGGAGAACCAATCATCCATTTCGAGAACCGTCAACCACAGGTATTCCACATCATCATAGTCTTTCTTTTCATCCGTTTAGTTTTTAATTTTAAATTTTTAGGTCATTTTTTAGCGGGAAACAAGTTTTTGATATCTACCCTCAGGGGTGCACAGGTTTTCATGGTGAAACCTGCACACCCCTATGATTTTTTAATAAAAAAAATTAGCAGGCCATCACTTTTTTTATGCATATCTCATGCAAAAAAACACACTGTGTATACATAAAACTCACGCAAGCACCGTGGGGTTTTCCAAAACATGTTTCTATCCATAAAAAATGGCTCAATTTCTCCCAACTAATTTCTAATGATTCGTATTGATGCTTTGTAGGTCAATCATGTTGGAATGGTGAGAAAGGGAGCATAAGCTTCAAGATAATGAAGCCATGGATGACCTTGCAACACTTTTCACATTAAAAACTTGTGGATTGTATAAATTCTGGGCGATTCAAGGAATGAAGGCATAGGTAGAGTTGATGACCTGGTTAGTTAATTCTTGGGATGTTTGAGAGCAATGCTTCATCATTGGGAACCATAGGCTTGCGATGGGTGTCATTGATGGATCACCATGGTGGGGATGGTGGTCCAGTGGTTTGATATACTCCTCAGTTCTTTATATGGCTGAGGAGCCAAATCTTCATGATTTAGGATTTTCCTTATGCAGGCGTAGATTTCAAGGGTGACCCTGACACGTCACTCCCATATGTGACACAGTGGATGCATCAGGTAAAAAAATTCATTTTGAAGTTTTTATTTTATTTAATTTTCTATCATCCAATATTGATAAAATTTTTAAAATGTAGATGTTGGCCCATCACGACGAGCAGTGCTTCGTCGCTTTGACAGGCGAGATGCACAGCTTATAATAGGCCCAACATAGATCGATGTGGTAGAGGCTCTTACAGAGCTAGAGAATAACCTATAAAGGTTGAATATTGACATCCTGGAGACAAGGACATATGATATACCCCTCAGGCTCCAGAGACATGTGACTCGGGTTCCAGGCCCATTCAGGAGATATTTGCGCAGGGTGGCATGTGCCATAGTCTGCTACCATGATCATCATCATGGATAGTTTATGGTTCATCTATATTGACATTTTTTTTATATCAGTATCTTTAGATCATAAGGTGTTTGAAACCTATTATCATAGAACACTGTTACCAATGAAATAGGTAACCTGACCTCAAAACGGGAACTCTAGCCCAAAAACTCTCAAAAAACATGAAAAAACACCCAAAAAAAAAAAAGTGTCTTCCAGAATGCACTTGTTTTTTTTGAAGGTCAAATTTCAACATTTTCTAAAATTATGCTAAAAAAAAATTGTTTGTTGAAAAAAGGATTGAAAAAACACCCCCCCAAAAAAAAGTGTGTCTTCCAGAACGCACTTCGTTTTTTTTTAAGGTCAAATTTCAACATTTTATAAAATTATGGTAAAAACAAAAATGTTTCTTGAAAAAAGGATTGAAAAAACACCCTCAAAACAAAACCAGTTGATGCTGGAATAACAAAAAAAAATTGTGTCATAATTTTGGCATTTTTAAAAATGGAAGTAACATTTTTTAATTTTTAAAATTCAAACATTAAAAAAAAACCTAAAATTTAAGAAAAAAATAAATTTAAAAAATAAAAACATTTAAAAGCTTAAAATTTAAAAATATATGAAGATAAACAAAATAAAAATAAAAACAAAGTAAAAATTTTAATTCAATCATTAAAAAAAAACCTAAAATTTAAGGAAAAAAAATAAAAAAAAAAATAAAAAAATTAAGATTAAAATTTAAAAAAATATAGAAATTAAAAAATAAAAATAAAAACAAAATAAAAATATTAAATTAAAAAAAAAAAACAAGTTAAAAAAAGAAGGAAAATATAAAAAATAAAATATAGAAATTAAATTTAAAAAAGAAAAAGAAAATGCTTATTAAATTTTAAAAAAGAAAAAAAAAATTAAAACAAATAATTAAATTTAAGGAAATATATTAAATTTTAATAAATTTAAAAATTCAAAATTAAAAAAAAAAAAAACACTATTCAAATTAAAAGGAAAAAAAAGAAAAATTAATTAAAAATAAAAAATAAAAATAAAATACAATGAAAATATCAAATTTAAAACAATATATATTAAAAAAACAAATAAACTATAAAAAATAAATTAAATTTAAATTACAAAAAATAAAATATATATATGAACTTAAATTAAAATAGGTATATACATCAAATTTTATTAAATTAAAAAAAAAGGGTTAATATTAAAATAACAAATTAAATTTAAAAACAAAAATATTAAATTTTAATAAATAAATGAATAAACAAATAAATTTTGAAAGAAAAAATAAATTTTAAATATAAAAGAAAAAAAAATATTATTAAACGAAAAACTTTAAAAACTTTAAAAATCAATTAAAAATGGAAAATTGAAAAAAAAAAATATATTAAATAAAAAAAAATATAAAAAAAATAATTTAAAAAAATTAAGTTTCATTAAAAAAAATTCTAATTTTAAATACACAATTTTAATTGAAATAAAAAAATATAAAAATGTTATGTAATTAACAAAAAAATAAAAATAAAAAAGTAAAACATTTAAAAAAAATATTAAATCCAAATAAATTAAAAAAATATATATAAAATTTATTGAATTTTATAAAATTATATTAAAAAACTAAACGTAAAATATATAAAATTATGAAATTAAAAAAAAAAAATCAATTAAATAAAAAAAATGGCAAAATTTAATAAAAATTATTAACAAAAAAAAATAAAAATAAATTTAAAACAAAAAAATAATAAAATTAAAAAAAAATTAAAACAAAACGAATTTTATTTTAAATAATTAAAAAAAAAATAATATTTTGAAATTAAAAAAATAAAAATAAAAAAATAAAAAAAAATCAATTAAAAAAATTAATTAAAATTTTTTTTTTAAAAAAAAACTGGTGGTCGTCGGGGCGCAGCCCGCCCGCTGGGCGGCCTAGCCGGCCTCCCGGCCCCCGACGGGCAGAGGGCCAATTCGCCGCCCGGCGGGCGGGCCGCGCCCCGACGACCACCAGATTTATTTTTTAATTGATTTTTTTAATTAATTTTTTTAAATTTTTTTTTTATTTTTTAAATTTCAAAAAATAATTTTTTTTTTTCAAAAAATTAATTTTTTTTTTAATTTAATATTTTTATTTAAAATATTTTTTTTTTTTTTTTAATTTTCAATATATATACATTTATTTTTTATTTGATTTTATTTTTATTTTTAATTTATTTTTAATTTTTAATATTTGTATTTTAATTTGATTTTTTTTTTAAAATTTGAATTTCAAAAAAATTAAATTTTTTTTTTTAATTAAATTTTTTTATTTTAAATTCAATTTGTTTAATTTTTTTTTTATATTTAATATTATAGAATATTTATTTTTTTAAATTTAAAATTTAAAATTTATTTATTAAAATTTTTAAATTTTAATTTAATTTAATTGTTTTTCTTAATTTTTTCGTTTATTTAGTTTTTCATTTTTAAAATCTATAAATGGTTTCATTAAAAAAAAAAAAAAAACACTAAATTTATGTATATTTGTTTTTTAATTATTTGCACGTGGTTTTTTTCATTTTTTTTGTTTTTTAATGATAGGTTTTTTTTTTTTCTTTTTCTTTTCTTTTTCAATTTTAATTGTTTTTTTTTTTTAATTTGTTTTTTTTTGTAAATTTTAAAATTTGTATTTTTTTCTTTATTATTATTATTATTTTTAATTTTAATTTTTAAATTTAATTTTTTTTTTAATTTTTTTTTTCTAAATTTTAATTTTGTAATTTTAATTATTTTAATATTTTTTTTAAATATATATATATTTTTTAATATATTGTTTTTTTTAATAAGTTAGAAAAAAATGTTTTTGATTTTTATTTTGATTTTTAATTTTTTGGTCAAATTTTATTTTTTTTCTTTAAATTATGTTTTTTTTTTCTTCAAATTTTGTCATTTCCTTTGATATAATTTTCAAATATTTTTGTTTTTTTTATTTATTTTTGTTTAAATTTTTTATTTTTATGAGCTATTTTTGTTTTTTTTTACATTTTTATTGTTTTTATATATATATTTTTAATCTAAGTTTTGTGTTTTATTACCAACATGAAAATCACCACTCTAAAAAAAAAAGGTTGATGCAGCATCAATACGTTTCAAAATTAGCATGAAAATCACTGCTCTAAAAAAAAAAGGTTGATGCAGCATCAATACCTTTCAAAATTAGCATGAAAATCACTGCTCTAAAAAAAAAGGTTGATGCAACATCAATACGTTTCAAAATTAGCATGAAAATCACTGCTCTAAAAAAAAAAAGTTGATGCTGCATCAATACATTTCAAAATTAGCAAAATTAGCATGAAAATCACTAACATTTTAAAACAAATATTCATACTTCATAAATAAAAATTTTAGAGTGTCAAAAATGTGCACCAAAAAAAAAATTGGTGATTCTGCATCACCACTTTTCAAAATCGGGTGCTTTTTATGCTACCAAAAAAAAGTAGGTAACATTGCGGTTACCTATTTCATCGGTAACATTGTTATAGACGATGTAATATTTTTTGACACACAACTATTTTAACCTAATGATATTACCACTTTCGATCTTTCATTATCTTGTTCAATATGGATCAAATATTGTTTTGTTTTACTTTTAACGCTGCATATGTCTATTTAAAAATTGATTAGCTAATGCATCATCCAATGTGTTTAAATTTCTTGAAATGTCTTGATATTCACTGTAATCAAATTGTCTTTCCAAGAGACAAACCCTCAAAAACATTCTTAACAAACCTTGATTTCTAATAGCATAAACACCGTTTAAATGTAATACAATGAGTTGTGAATCTAAAGGAACTTCGACATCTGCAGTATCAAGAGTAATCAAGATAAGCAAAACCAATGTAAGTCTGAAGGAAATTCAACATCTGCAGTATCAAGAGTAATCAAGATAAGCAATGAAAGTAGTGAAAACTTGTCAAGCAAAAATAACTAACCTAAGACACACTTTTCTAATATAAGGTGCACTGTTCTAAAATGTAACTAATGTACAAAGAGGATCTTCACATGAATAATCATGCATAATATCTCTTGAGATAAAGGCCACTTCTGGGTTTATCTAAAGAAACGTTGTCATAATCTATTAACTCATAGGCTCCTTTTTCAAGCACACGCTTAACAATATAAGGACCATGCCACATTGTTTCAAATTTACTATCACCTAGTTTTTCGTGAGCTTGATCGTATACTAGAACTAGGTCACATTCAAAATATATGTGAGGGTTTACACTTTGATCATATTGAGACTTAACACATTTTTTATGATCTTCGGTAGCTAATGATGTGGTGCGATGAGACTCATCTAACTGCACTAGGTATCGGAAGTGTTTCTCCTCTTTAGAGGTAGCTGGTAATAATTCAACGACTAATTTGAGTGACAGGATTTAAAATTTAATGGATAACACAAATTCCAATCTGTAAACAAGCTGAAAAGGAGTGAACCCTGTGGATGTTTTTGCAGAGGTACAGTATTGCCCATAATGCTGAAAAAAACATGGTATGCCAATTTTTGTTATGAGTTCTGACAATCTGTTTAATCATGTTGGTTAAAACCATGTTGACAACCTCAACTTGACCATTAGCTTGTGGGTAATATGGTGTAGAATTATCGTGGAATATGCCAAGTTTAGCAGAAATTTTGGTCATCATAATGTTTCGAAAATGGCTCCCATGGTCCGTAACGATAGCTTGAGGGACATCGAACCGAGAAAATATGAGATTGAATATGAAAATTGTTGCAGTTTTTCCATTAGCCACGAATGTAGGCATCGCCTCAGCCCATTTGGTAAAGTAATATATGGAGAGAATAATATACTTGTGCCTCCCGGGTGAGTGAAGTTACATGTGATGAAATCGATGACCCATTTGGCGAAAGGATCGACAACAATGACTGGGTGAAGAGGAGCTAAGGTGCACACATATTTAGATTAAAAAATCTAGCAATTGTGGCATTTTCTAACCGCGATAATACAATATTTAAATAGTGATGACCAAAAATATCCAGTGCGCAATATCTTTTGGGTTGTGGAAAATCTAGACATATGACTACCACATGCTTCAGAGTGGCAATCATTCAAAACCCTTTTGTCTTCTTCATGAGTTATACAATGTCGAAAAATAGAATCGGCACCACAAGGATAAATAGTGTCGCCAATAATATTGTGTTGTTGATATTGGTATTGAATTATCCGTCAATCTGATCATGAAAGCTCTGGCCAAAAGGTTAGGGTCTTGAGATATATAATGATATCCCCATACCAAGGATCTAATGTACTGATTAGAAGCAGAGATTCATCTGCAAGACAATTTCTTGCCATCGTTTCAGATTCAGTATTGAGAAAATCACACATAAGTTTAGCGAACACAAGTGATTTCTTAGACTTGGATTTCTCGAACTTCAATTCAAACTCTTGCAAGATAAAGATCCATTTATATTATTTTCCCTTGATAAATTCTTTCGTCAAAATTTACATCATCGAGCTGCAATTAGATACCATTGTGGTTTTGCGTAACAATATGTAATGATAGAATCGTTGGACATCTTGAACGGCTACCAAGGCCAATTTCTCCAATTGTGAATACTTGATTTATGTCGGGCTGAGATTCTGACTTAGGTAATGAATCACATGTTCATTGTTAGAGTCATCCTCTTGAACTAAAACCACTCAAATCATGGAATCAGCCACAGTTGAATACAAAAAGTAATCTCGGTGATAATTAGGCAGATGCAACAACGGTGCATGGGTCAACGCTTGTTAAAGCGCATCAAAAGCTTTATCGGCAAGCTCATCCTAGATGAATGGAACATCTTGTTTTAACAACCAAGTGAAACCTTTAGTTAACTTCGCATATTTTGGGATAATACGATGCATAAATTTTTCTTTCCCCTGCAAAATTTGGAGTTGGCGAAGAGTGGAAGGAGGAGGTAGATTAACAAAAGCCTCAACCTTTAATGGGTCGACATGAATGCCTTCTTTTGAACCAATGAATACAATTAAACGTCTTGATTATACATAAGATACACATTTTTGCAGATTGAAACGAATGTTGTAATGCCTACATCTCATAAAGATGGAATGTAAATGTGTAGGATGATCTTGTCTGCGTAAAGAATGAGCAGGTAAGTCATCCAAGTAGGGTCGTATAATATGTCTGATATCGTGAAATGTGTAAGATATATCTTGTTGAAAAGTTTCCCCAGCATTTTTTAGTACAAATAGTAATTTACAGTAAGCAAACATTCCCCATGGACATATAAATGTTGTTTTAGGCTTATCAGCAGGGAGTATGTTGATTTGATTGTAGCCAGAAAATCCACCCATAAACAAGAATATTTTGTTTCCAGCACAATCATCTATAATTTGATCGATGTAAGGGGTATGATCATTGTCTTTAGGACAAGACTTGTTAATATTCTGATAATCGATACATACTCTGATAGTCCTTTGTTTTTTGGTTACGGAAACTATGTTAGATACCCAATCTGTCAAAGGAATAGGATGAATAAATCTTGCACGCAGTAATTTATCAACTTCATCTTTAATTGTAGTAGCTTTGCGTGGATTTATTGGACGTAATATACATCTAATAGGCTTATCATCTGGGTATGTCTTAATTTTGTGAATAAAAATATTAGGATCAATACTTAGCATTTATTCATAAGACCAGGAAAAAATGTCTCGGAATTCCTGAAATAGGGCTTTGTATATTTTGATCTCTTCAATCGAGCAATAAGAACCTATATGAATGTTCTCAGTTATCCTGGGTTTAATTGATGTTTCAATAGGAATTGTGGTGGAAATATTTCCCAAATTTTTCTCAGAATCCGAATGAAGAATGGACATAGGATTTTGAGGTTCCTTGACATAGTCAATTGAAAAGATGGATGAAAAATAATTCTCGAGCCTATCAAGGTCAGGTAGAAAAGAAGATCGATGATGAAGATAGTCCCATGGTAATTCATCCGATGACAATATTTCTCATATATTTTCATCAGTTGAAAACACTTGTTGAAAAGGATCTAAAAATGATGTTATGGCTGAGCTTGATAAAGAAGAAGACTCTTCAATAAACACATTCATTTGATCATTATAAGAATTGTCAGAACACGATTGTACTGCTGCATATGATAATTAAAAAGAAATTAAATGAATATCACCACCATAGGAGTCCAATTTTGATTCTAAAGGCACATTCCATGTGTCATCAAATGGCATTGTGCTTGATGTAATCATATTGATATTGGTGATAGTTCACAGTATGTTGGGAGAAGGTATAGTGAAAGTTCCCATGAGAGCGGAATCTTTAAATATTACTACCCCAACATCTTCATAAGGTATAACCATTTTTCCAACATGCTGGATACTATCTGTAGAAGTAGGGTCTGAAGCAAAGTAAGACAACTAATCGATTTTAACAATCTTTCCTTTATGAGGAAACATGATCATCCGAAAGACTGATGAAACGAAAACGGTCATAGCATAAGACAAACTTTGACCCAGAAGAAGGTTGTAATCAAGAGGGGAATCAAAAACTCCCACCTCGACTGTTACGATTTTTATTTCTACCTCTACAGGCAGATTCTGGAGTATTTCGAATGGGAGAAAACCTCTTCCATCAAATGCTTTAAGAATGGTCAGTGATTGGTTGATTGTCAAAGAACCAAGAGTTTTCCAACAAGCTAAGTACATAATGCACGTAGATTCTCCCTCTTCAATTACTCTGCAAAAAACTCGCCTTGATTTCACTAATACCAGAATTTGAAAATAAATTTGATGTGGGAGTCTAGGTACAAAGTTCTTGAGATCAAAGACACTGAGATTCGAGTCTTGAGGATCAATCGCTCCTATAGCTGATAATAGTAATTTCCTCTGAGGTGGACAAGATTGCAGCACTTCGAGGGCCAACATTGCTGAAGAGGATATGGCCAAATATTCAACAATATTGTAATTCTGAGCAGCTCTCGTATGTGGGTTAAAAGTTGATTTTCTAAGTACACCTTTGGCAGGTCGTTTAATCACTAAATCAGGATTAGGTTTCTCGATTTGTGATGGCTTAGAAACTGAAGGATTTTATACTGGTGTTTGAATTGATGATTCATTTTATTTTCCAGTTATAGGACTCTTAGATCCATAGTCTTGAGATTGTGTCGCAACCATGACCAGGGAAATCATCAGGATATCCACCGATGAATTGGAAGAAGATCTGATCATTTCGCTGTCTTTTTATGGAAAATTATATTTCAGGACAGTGGGCGTGGGTGAACCTTTGATAAATTTGGATACCTTGGCCCGATGTGGGCACTCTTTGGTGTAGTGATCCTCATCGCAGATAAGACAAGGATAACGAGGTTTCTATTTTCATCTGATGGTTCAGTTTTTTTAGATTTCTCTTTGGGATAAGTGTTTTGTTTATTTTTACCCTTCCGCTTCTTCTTATTGCCGGATGATTTAGCTTTGGTTGTAGATGAGTCTACGGCGTGAATATTGACAGAAGTTTCTAGGGAAGGATCTCCTTTAGGTGAATCTGGTAGAGTTATGATTGGAGAAGTATATTTAGATTATTTCTTATTACTCTTTGTCATATTAATTGTACCAATTACACCATTTGCGGCATGAAAACCGCAAGGAGTTGCAGTGAGTTGACCTGGGCGTGGTAAATCTGGAATGTTTTCATACAAAGTACCAGACTGTGTGTAAAAAAGGTCCAGGTATTGTGCTTGAGCTATGACCTACTCTTCTGTTACAATTCCTCCTTTAACTACATCTTCAGTAATCTTAGGATACAATTATTTGATGAACCATTAGTTCAAAATTTGATTCAAAATAAAAAATTTGACTAAATTTCGTCTACATCACCATTCGTGTATGTGATCTAAAATGTACGTAGATGTACTCTATTTTAACGATGTAAAAAGTTTTGTGCCATTATCATAACGGACTGGAACTAAAAATGAGTTAGGAATGTTGTTGCTAAAGCATTGAAATTGTTGAAAGAGTCTCGTGGTAACTCAATGTACCATTTTGCAGCTAAGGCGATTAAAATTCTTTGAAAAATTCTCAAACGAATCAAATCATCGATTAAGGAATTAGATGCACACCACAAATGATAAGTCATCACATGATTCGAGGGGTATTCTCCTGAATTTACTTTAAAATTTGGAATATCATTAGGCAACTTAGTAGGCATTTCCGGCCAAAACGTAATATAGTAAATTGGATCATTCGTTAGCCGAGACAAGTCCGGTAAATCTAAAGTTTCAATGAATGGTAACCGTCGGTTAGGGTTTTGCTGTGAAAAATGATAACCTTGAGGAACAATACCAATACCCGAAGGAGGATATCCAAGAAAACTTGGGATAGCCTTAGCAAGTGGGATTGGTATACCTCCAGGGTATCTAGGGTTAACCACATCAAACTGAGGCTAAGCTGGTATTTGATATGTATAACCAGGGTATGGTTGGTTGTGGTAAACTGGATTTTGTCCCATTTTTCAAAATTGAAATTGCCCTTGAAATGGTTGAATTTTAACAAACTTAACTTGAAAGGTTTTACTCGTAAAAGGTAGACTTGTTTGAATTGTAGTTGCACTAGGTTGTCCTACAGAGGTTTGAGGAATAGACTGAACTATAGGTCTAGTTTGATGAGCAGTAATCTAAGGAATTGCCTTTGTAACAGTTGGTGTTGTCGTTTGAAGGGTTGTAACAATAGGAGTTTGAGAAACTCCAAGGATAGGTGTACTTGGTTATTGAGCAAAAATTTGCGCAGTAGATTGGATAGGAGTACTTGGAGTACTCAGAACATCTTGCTGACTACTTGGCACAGATACCTGTGGGGTAATTTGAAGTGCACCTTGAGCAAGCTGTTGGACTTGGGTAAAACCAAATTTTCCAGCTGGCTGAGTAGGTTGATTATAAGGTACTTGTAATGTAGGTTGCAAAGACTATTGATTAAACAAAGGGTTCCAAACAATATTTATTCCTGGGTAAGGAGCTCCCGTCGAAGGTTGCAATGCATAAGGTTGACCATAACCAATTGTTGGAAATACTGAGAGGGGGGTGAATCAATATTTCTTTTCAATTGTTAATTTTACCAGTTAGATCACTTATATTTAGAACAAAAAATGAACAATGATGGAATAAATAATTTTATTAATTTATTCTTTACAATAAGTAAAATACAATAATGATATAGGGCTCCATCCCTAGATGAAGATTCCAATCTTGCAGGCTCCAACATGTATTGTGCCAAGCACCGACTTGGTCTTTCCAAGGCTCCAACCTTGTCAATTTGAGGCACCAACCTCTAGGGATCCAACCTTATCTTCCAAGGCACCAACCTTGTCTCTATGAGGCTCCAACCTTTAGGGCTCCAACCCTCAGCTTCAATTTGTCAAGATAAGTTTGATGTTTTTTCACAGCTCCCAATGTCCTCTTCAACAAGCCCTGCCTATCTTCACCAGTACCTTCTCCAAATCACTTCATCAATGACAACTTTCTCTTCTCAGAAGCTGTCACCACAACTCTTCATTTCACCCAAACAATTTCCCAAGGTCATCTCATGATGACTTCAGTAATGCATCATGATTTCCAATAATGTCACCAAGATCAGTTAAATATTCTCAACAAGATGTCTTCAATATCAGGTCCAATGTATCATCAATAAGCTCCAAAGAGATATTAAAAAACACTACTCCTTCAAGAGTACTTCAACGTTGTTTAACACCAAGGTCAGCTCCACTATAGTTCCTCAACGAGGTTCTTCAAATTTGGTCATAAGATTGTCTTCACACAAGCCTCAAATTATGCTTCTAATTCCCTTTAATAGCGCACCAGTGTAAACAATTATGTTTCAACAAGTTTTTCTCTAGGCCTGATCAAGGCTTCAACATATCTTTAAAGATGCTTCACTTCAATTCTCTTAAGCAGCTGCAAATACTTAAATAAATCTATCACTAGATTCCTCTAGTAGCTGCTCAATCAAGGCATTCTAGAATGCCTCTCAAGGTTTTCTCCAAAGAAGACCACAGGTTCTATTCTGTTAAACGAACGTCTTTAAGTGCTTCAAGGGTCCTTTAATAGGTTGCTCCAAGTACTGCTACAATCCTCAAACAATGTTAATATTGTATGCTTAAGAATTTCCCAAAGGCAACTCCAAATTCACTTCAATATATACTGCTTTAAGGTTTCTTCAAGATCTGTTTCAATCTCTCTTCTAGTTTTGTTATGCTCTACTCCAAAGCTGTTACAATTTTGTCTTCAGGTGATGTCAAAGACACTTCTTCAAAAAACCCTCAAATGATGCTCAAAAGACTGTCAAGAATTCTGAACTATAATCTTTAGCAACCAAAGCTACGATACTAGTAGAGCAGTCTTCTGCAATGATGACCGTGCTCCTTTAAGAGACTATTCTCAAAGTTTGAGATGATAAAATGAGGTTCGGTACACAGAATGAGGTGCAGAGATAAGGTGTTTCCAGAAAACCCAAGGTCTATTCTTGTAGTGGTTTATACTGACCCGAAATTGCAGAGATTTTACAGGTCCAAAGTTTTAGAACTGCAGGTCTGTGGTTTTGCAATAATGAAACAGGTTCGAGGTCTATGATTGAAGGTATGTGGTTAGAGTCATATGACCACAGGTCCGAGAAACCAGCCTTAGGTAGCTGTCCAAGCTATTTATAATCTGATCACTGTAATCAAGCATAGTCACTGTAATCTTCAAGAATCCGAGCCAAAATATCATTGAGAAACCCTTATAAAAAATGCCCTTGTCTCTTCCTTCTTTTGTTCACGAGTTGTGAACAATTCTTTCTCTTTTCTGTGTTGTTGACCGAGTTCAAGGGTGAGAAATGAATCTTAAACTGTATATAAATAGGATTATTTGTAATGACAATTGAAAATCCACGTCCATGTTTGGAGGCTGACATGAGTAGGCTATCACAGTTCGGTTGGCCAATTTTTTTTTTTCTAACTTAAAAATTCATTATCTTTCAAATCGCTTGGAGTTTCGGGCTGAGTAATAGGTCGTTGGAAAGGAAAAATTATGCTCTTCAATATCATGTAGGTGTTATTAAGGAATTTTTCCTCTAAGCTAGCAAAAAATATTTTTTAATGTGACTGATTATTTATGAGTGAAGAAATGGAGGCAGAGCAGAATAGGCTTCTCTTGTTAGGCTTCTTCATGGTTTTTTGCTTCTTCATTGTTTAACACCTTTATCATAGGATCATGGTAGGACATCAACAATGAGTGTATTACATAGTGGCGCAGTGATATGTTATAGGCAGTATCATTAGGAAGGTCTCTTTCAATCATCAATCACGTCATCACTTAGCCTTCCAATCTTCATCAAACACCATTATTAAGTGTGGTCACATAAGAGTGTAACATCATCACAAGTACGGCTTCATAAATTATATTCCTTCACATCATGGGCTTGTCCTTAGGGACTAGATCACCAATCAGACACTTGGCAACTTCTTAAGGCAAGACATCATCATCTGGAACGAAGCATCTCCAGAATATTGACATCTTAGTAAAAGCCATATTGGCATCAATGAAAACCTTGATTAACAATATCCCCCTTTGTCATTGATGGAAATATTCTTGCCCTTCTATCATTCCTTTGACATCAATGGAAAAAGGTTTTCCAAGTACACCCCCTGTAAAGATGCTTCTTTTCTTCATGAATAGTAGTCCTTCATAGGTATGTTACTCTTGTTGTCATGGTGCTCTTCAATGAAATTGCTCCCCCTAAGCCTTTGCATATCTTCATGTAAATGGTTAATCGACTCCCTGCCTGCATAACCTCTGCAAGCTCTTCTTTTTGCCTTCGACAAGAAATATTTCAACCTTGTGATCAAGTGGAAGACATATTCAACAATGATCCATCGAATGAGAAGGGATTATGTTCTTCAATGGAGAATATCTATCAAAAGATGATTGTCCATATGACTCATCAAGGATTTCATAGGGCCCTTTCATGGATAGATTCTACAAGATAGCTCAAGAATCACAGACTCCCCCTAAATGTATGCATGGTCTCATTTTGGTAGAGTTTCATTATCAATTACTTGGAATATCAAGGATGACTTCATCAAGTCAACAACATGTGTTGTTGGCTGGAGTGTTCAAAATATTTCCGGAGGCAATTTTCTTCCTTCTCCATACTTGTGTAACTTTCTTCTCTGGCATGGTTATAGCTTGTATAGGGCCCCAAATCAAGTTAAAATTGCGTGCCACATGTCCAATGTTATGGCAATTGAAGAACTCCATCTCATTCATGAATGCGGAATCATGAATTTTTTTTGCAAAATTTCTTCTAGGGAGTTGATGGGAACCGTTATATTTGTCCTTGTGGTATGCCCTACAATCCTTTGCCATATGCCCAAAGTTTGTAAAAGAATAGCAATAACCAAAAAATATACTTTGGTACCTAGAGGATGGAGATTGCCTTGATGTTCTTTCAAAGTCATTCTACCTTGGGATCCTTTGATGATATCCATTACCTCTTGCATCCTTGACACCATCAACATAATTTCTTGAAGTAGGGTCTCTTCCAATGTCATCTTGACTCATGCTTTTTCTGGAACTGGGGGCATTAATATTTCTTCCAAGCTTTTCCACATCCTTGTTGTTTGAAGCATTAGGTTTTGCATCACTTTTGTTTGAGGGTTCACCTACATAACCAAGACCTGATTTTTCAAGGGGGGATCTTTGATGACTTACGATGTCATCTAGGGTTTGAGAACTCTTCAAGTACTTATTCAGCAAGTCAACTTCCTTTTTAAGAGAGGCAATTTCTCCTTTCAACTTTTCACAATCTTCATCTGTCATGACTAGTTGTTTCTTCATTTCTTCCATCATCCATGTTCCTTCGTGTGCTTTGATTTTAAGGGAGATGATATTTGATTTCATTATGAGGATTTCTTCATTCTCCTTTGCTATACTGCTCACCAGTTCTTCTTTTATTATTTTTGCTTCACATGTTTCAGCCTTGAGAAGATTGATGTCTGATTTTAGTTTGAAGATTTCTCCATCCTTTTCTTCTAGTTGTCATATCATGGTGTTTCTCTCCTTTTCTGCTTCATCAACTTGTCCTTATATGAATGCCAAAGTTTCCATTACCTTCTCGGCTCCTTGAACTTGTTTCCTTTCTTCTTCTAGTTGAGATCTAAGAGAGGAGACCTCTTCCTTGTATTGACCAATCTCTGCTTCAAGATTGTTCAAGCTCTTAACTCCTTGTTCAAGGTGGATTGACAAAGTTTCTTCCCTTTTCATTGCCTTATCCAATTGATTTATCATAGATATGACTTCTTCATTATGCTTTCTATTGTTTTGATGAAATTATTCCTTAAGTTTGGTGAGCTCCTCATCTCTTTCTTATACTTGAAGCTTGAGAAGGTCAACTTCCTTCCTTATCTTGTGGTCACCATCTTGCGCTCTCTTCTTAAGTTCCTCATTTTTCTTTTTCAAACTGTTAATCTCTTCCATGGCATCTATAAGCTTAGTCAGGAGATCTTCTTCAAAGTCTTCTTTGCTTTCTTCTTCTTCTAGGTCTTCTTTGGCCTTGATGTCATCATTCTTATTTTCAACTTCCTTGATGGGTTTTGGATTTCCTTCTTGATTTACATCATCTTCTTGACTAGAGTTCATGGTAAATGCTCCTTTTGAGTGAATATCATGAAGTTTGTCCCATATGCCTTTTGTTGATGAACATTTTTCCAAATTGGCCTTCATAGAATCAGGTAGCCCATTCAATATTTCTTTCATTGCTCTTGCATTATACTCCTTGGATTATCCTTCCATCATGCTATCGGTAATCACCGATTTCCAAACTTCAATGCCTTGAGTCTTTAAGAAATTCCTCATTCTTGTCTCCCATATATCAAAGTTTCCATTGAAAAATGGGGCCTTCGCAAATTGATTGACTTAAATTTTGATGGTTGACGAAGACACATCTTTAGGAGGATTGGCGACTTTCTTCCTTGGATTTGACATTTGTGTTCTAAGGATCAAACTTCAAGCTGTTAGGCTTTGAGTGAAGGTACTGGCTTTGATACCAATTGTTGGAAATACTGAGAGGGGGGTGAATCAATATTTCTTTTCAATTGTTAATTTTACCAGTTAGATCACTTATATTTAGAACACAAAATGAACAATGATGGAATAAATACTTTTATTAATTTCTTATTTACAATAAGTAAAGTAAAATAATGATATAGGGCTCCAACCCTAGATAAAGATTCCAATCTTCCAGCCTCCAACCTATATTGTGCCAAACACCGACTTGGTCTTTCCAAGGCTCCAACCTAGTCAATTTGAGGCACCAACCTCTAGGGCTCCAACCCTATCTTCCAAGGCACCAACCTAGTCTCTATGAAGCTCCAACCTCTAGGGCTCCAACCCTCAGCTTCAATTTGTCAAGATAAGTTTGATGTTTGTTCATGGCTCCCAATGTCCTCTTCAACAAGCCTTGCCTATCTTCACCAGTACCTTCTCCAAATCACTTCATCAATGACAACTTTCTCTTCTCAGAAGTTGTCACCACAACTCTTCATTTCACCCAAACAATTTCTCCAAGGTCACCTCATGATGACTTCAGTAATGCATCATGATTTCCAATGATGTAACCAAGATCAATTAAAGCTTCTCAACAAGATATCTTCAATATCAGGTCCAATGTATCATCAATAATCTCCCAAGAGATCTTCAAAAACACTACTCCTTCAAGAGTACTTCAACCTTGTTTAGAACCAAGGTTAGCTCCACTACAGTTCCTCAACAAGGTTCTTCAAATTTGTTCACAATATTGTCTTCACAAAAGCCTCAAATTATGCTTCTAATTCCCTTTAATAGCACACCAGTGTAAATAATGATGTTTCAACAAGTTTTTCTCTAGGCCTTATCAAGGCTTCAACAGATATTTAAAGATGCTTCACTTCAATTCTCTTAAGCAACTGCAAAGAATTTAATAAATCTATCACTAGATTCCTCTAGTAGCTGCTCAATCAAGGCCTTCTAGAATGCCTCATAAGGTTTGCTCCAAAGAAGACCATAGGTTCTATTCTGTTAAAAAAACGTCTTTAAGTGCTTCAAGGGTCCCTTAATAGGCTACTCCAAGTACTGCTACAATCCTCAAACAATGTAAATATTGTATGCTTAAGAATGTCCCAAAGGTAGCTCCAAATTCACTTCAATATATACTGCTTTAAGGTTTCTTCAAGATCTGTTCCAACTGCTCTTCTAGTTTTGTTATGCTTTGCTCCAAAGCTGTTACAATTTTTTCTGGGGGTGATGTCGAAGACACTTCTTCCAAAAACCCTCAAATGATGCTCAAAAGACTGTCAAGGATTCTGAACTGTAATCTTTAGCAAATAGAGCTACTGTACTAGTAGAGCAGTCTTCTGCAATGATGATCAAAGTCCGAGATCCTAAAATGAGGTTTGGTACAAAGAACAAGGTGCAGAGATAAGGTGTTCCAGAAAACCCAAGGTCTATTCCTGTAGTGGTTTATACTGACCCGAAATTGCAGAGATTTTACAGGTCCGAAGTTTCAGAATTGCAGGTCTGTGGTTTTGCAATAATGAAACAGGTCCGAGCTCTATGATTGAAGGTATGTGGTTAGATTCATATGACCACAGGTCCGAGAAACCAACCTTAGGTAGATGTCTGAGTTGTTTAGAATCTGATCACTGTAATCAAGCACAATCACTGTAATATTCAAGAATCTGAGCCAAAATATCACTGAGAAACCCTTATAAAAAATTCCCTTTTCTCTTCCTTCTTTTGTTCACGAGTTGTGAACAATTCTTTCTCTTTTCTGTGTTGTTGACCGAGTTCAAGGGTGAGAAAATGAATCTTAGACTGTATATAAATAGGCTTCTTTGCAATGACAACTGAAAAGCCACACCCATGTTTGGAGGCCGACATGAGTAGGCTAGCACAGGTCGGTTGGCCAAAAATAATATTTTTCTAACTTAAAAATTCATTATCTTTCAAATCGCTTGGAGTTTCGGGCTGAGTAATAGGTCGTTGGAAAGGAAAAATTATGATCTTCATTATGGTGTAGGTGTTATTAAGGAATTTTTCCTCTAAGCTAGCAAAAATTGTTTTTTAATGTGACTGATTATTTATGAGTGCAGAAATGGAGGCAGAGTAGAATAGGCTTCTCTTGTTAGGCTTCTTCATGGTTTTTGGCTTCTTGATTGTTTAACACCTTTATCATAGGATCATGGTAGGGCATCAACAATGAGTGTATTACATAGTGGCATAGTGATATGTTATAGGCAATATCATTAGGAAGGTCTCTTTCAATCATTAATCATGTCATCACTTAGCCTTCCAATCTTCATCAAACACCATCATTAAGTGTGGTCACATAAGAGTATAAAATCATCACAAGTATGGCTTCATAAATTATAGTTCTTCACATCATGGACTTGTCCTTAGGGACTAGATCACCAATCAGACACTTAGAAACTTCTTAAGGCAAGACATCATCATCTGGAATGAAGCATCTCAAGAATATTGACATCTTAGTCAAAGCCATATTGGAATCAATGACAACCTTTATTAACACCAATTTGAGGCATTGGAACATAAGTTTTATAATTACCGGTAATATTTTTTCCTACAACTAGGGGATAAGTTATAGCAAAAGGTTGTCCTCCTTGAAAGGATGGATGCTCTTGATAAGGTTGTTGCCCTTAGAAAGGTTCTTTCCCTTGAAAAGATTGTTGCCCTTGGAGAGGTTGTTGCCATTTGAGAGGTTGCTGCCCTTGGAAAGGCTGCTGCCCTTGGAAGGGTTGCTGGCCCCCAGGTACCATATAGCCACCTTGAGAGATAGCTTGAGGAATATTCCTGGAAAACATATAAACGTGTTCCATTGTCAAAGTTTCAGTGGTAGATTCATATAGACCAGTTGACATGGTAGAAGTTTCGAAGGATGGATATGCTCTTGAGAAAGTGCCAGAGAGTGAGGAGTACCTAGCAAGCACAGATGGATCGCCATACAAAAATGTTTCTGGTGATGAAGAAAACATAGAATAATAAGTAGAAATGCTTTGTGAAGCCAAGTAACTACCTTTGGGTATAGAGTAAAAAGGTATGCGGGTAAATTTGTTCACTATACCTTAGATCTAAATATTCTTGATGAGAAGGAATTATGATCTCTTCTTCCTAGTTAGATATCTCTTCAATTCTAATTAGGCCAGGAGGAAGATTCTTAGTAATAAGAATTTTCACTCGAGGTGAATGAGGATGACCGGGAATCGAGGCTATGAGTTCCGAAGATGACTTAGACGAAGTAGATTCAGATGCAGGCTCAAATATTTTGGGTTCAGTGAATTGTTTATTTGACAATTCACCAATAACAGATTCAACTATAATTACTTTTGAATTTTCTGGTTGTTCTTGATCTTTTTCAATTATCTGTGGTTGATTAACTTCGAAATCAGGATGTATTAAAATGGATGTTTCTCCTTTTTTAGTATACCTAGTTCCTGATTGTTGAACTCTTTCAGTTTGATTTTTTCCAATAAATTGGGTGTATATTCAGGGGGTTTCCTTTGCATTCTAAGTGAATTTCTTGGTGTTTTAGCTATGGTTAATATTTTTAACACGCGAAATCAAAAAATTTCAAAAGAATACACCTAAGGTCGCTAAAAATCAAGCAAATGAACACGTTTCTACAAAATCTAAGAGACAAACCACGCACAAACAATATATTTCTATAATAAAAGAACTATTTGGCGATGAAATCCAACGTCAGAGAAATTAATGTGGAAAACTGACAGTTGGAACATATACCCTAACAACCTGCTTAATGAAACAGTCTAGTGCAAGTAACTTCACTATGCCATCTCGAAGTGAAGAGTACCCTTAGAAAAGTCCAAGTGAGTCTAGTCAACATCTGCTCTAGGTATAGTGGGACCTTCCCTCCACTTTCACCTTGGAAAAAATCCTAAAGATTATGGCCACTAAGGTCACCAACTGAGACAATTGCACCTGGGGGAACAATCTACGATCCGATATAAACGCAAGGGCATAGTATCAAGCTCAATCCCCTTGAAAGATCCTCGACATGGTAAATCTGAGGTTTTCTGACAAGTGACCTCAGGCTCCTCGAGAATGGTTAATCCAAGGTTTACTGTTTGTATTACATGAACTTCTTCTATCTTCACCAATGAAGTAGGTACGATTACCTCACTGGGTCTGACATGACCCTCGTGCTTGACTATTTTAAGAAGAGATTCCCACAGTACAAATGCAACAATTGGATTTCCCTACCGCAATATGCTACTTGTTTGTTTTAACTACTTTGGAATGTTAATTACAACCTATTCCAAAGCACTAGCCTAAACTAAATTGGTGGAATGAGCCATAGAAAATGTAAAAGTTATCTAGATTGATTTTATTAAGTGTTGTATTGATTTGGCAGTTATTTACGTAAAGGGGTATGGAGACAAAACTTGATGATATTGTGACCTGACTCAAAATAATCTAAATGCATCAATATGAAAATGGAACTCTTTTTTTTCGATGAATTTTATTTAAGAGAAAGTTGAAGGACTTTTGAACTTAAAAAGTACAAGCTTCCTAAAACTTCAAATAAAATTCCTTTTTCTTCAAGAAAACAATTTCATTAAGAAGACAATTTCCAAGCATGACTAATGTCTCTTTTTTGAAGAAAATTTTATTGATTACAAAGCCAAAAACTACAATTTTAATGAACGAAAAAATCTCAAAAGAAAGAAACTTCTAAAAACCCTAAAAAGTATAAAAAACTTCAAAACAAATCAAAGTTATAATTATTAATCCTAACTAAGATACCCATGAGTGTCTTTTTAATGATTTCTCTTAGTTGTAAGCAAACTAAAAATGTTTCCACTTGACCTATCAGAAATGAAATTATGAAATACTACCTTGAGATAAATCTGACTTTGGTGATATAGAAGCTTTTCCATTTTGCAATCAAATAAGAAACAAATATTCAAATAAGTAAGGTTGGTAATAATCCTGGTGGCTCAAGGAGACAATAACATAAACCCAGTGAACTTTGGAAAATGAATCTATCTTCCAAAAGGAGCAACAACAAACCAGGACAAACCCTAACTAAATTATGAAAAAAGGATGATTTATCAAACAAGAATCTAAGGTGTTATCGAGGAGTTCATAAAAATACTCTGAAAATTGGTATAGGTCAGGTTAAACCTTAATAATTTGGTTATCTGAATCTGTAAGAGAAAATTTTAAAATTTTCAAAATTTTCTATGGGGTGCATAGCTTCTCAGTGCAAACTAGTGCGCATGCGCACTTAACTATACTAGCAAGTTGTGTAGGTTGCCGCTCTATTTTCCAATGAAAACCGTGCAAGGGAGAGAAAATTTGGAAAAAATAAATTTAAGGTTTTCTATCTCAAAGAATATAAAAGGTTATATACCCAACCACACTCATAGAAGTCAAAGCAAGAAAGCTAGACTGCCAAACCAAACAGAACCAAAGAAAAATAAACTTGTCTTCCCCAGTATGGTCGCCAATTTATTTTGTGGGTTAATCCCTCTTGCATACAAGGGTGATCTCCCTAGTACTCCAACAAGTAACTAGAAACAAAGATCCATTTAATGCCTCTTTCTCTAAACTATTTGTATTTTATATTATTACAACTTTGAAATAAGGAGGCTATGCTCCTACCTTTCAACCAAGACGTTCGATGTAGCCTTTTGCCTTTCGCTCCAAAACAATTCTTCAATGCTAAGAAGAACCCGCAATCATAAACAATGAAAAATATCAAAGCACTTGAAATATATAATAATCATAAATATTAGTTTAACTTAGTGATCAAGGAGTCTAATTATTGACATCATTTCCATGAATTCAGAAACAAGACAATGAGGAAAAAAGATACATATGTATTATCAGAAATTTAAAAGAGAAATCTTACAACCTGAGCCTTGATGTTGTACAAATTTATCTTGTGTGTCTACGTAATCGTTTTATTCGGTTTGACAAGCCTTCCTCTCTAGAATGACCAACCTGAATTCATGTACACAAAGGTGTGATCTTAAATGTGCAAACAACAACTTACTAGTTTAGAATCTAAGAACTCTATGAACTCTATCCAGCTTAGAAACTATACAAGTCAGTATCCACCCTTCAACCTGAAAATTTAGCTCAATTTATAGAGAGATTGAGGTACTTTCAGATCCATTAAGAGAGGTACGAGTTCCTCCCATGAAGGGATTTGGGTTCATTTGGCCAAGGGATAAGCTCCATGAGTAGAGGGATAAAGCTCGAACCAGCATGACTCTAGAGGCTTCCAGTTGGGAGAATATTTGACCAAATAGGCTTCTAGAAGTTAAATTTTTATATTTACTTCATTTTTATGGGGGTGCACAGGTTTTAGTGGTGAACAGAGCGAAGATCGCTGCGACTAATAGAAGAAGTATCAATGCATGCACAGGTAATGGTCACAAAAAGCATGTAGGTAATATTTTAAATGTTTTAAAGAGTTTTTATTCAGTTTCCAAGACTTGGTTCAGGAGCATGAGTATTTTTTACCTCTAAGGGAACATGATATGAATGGTGATAGACCCATAATGACAGTAAAATTTCATGGTTACAAAATGACGAGTAACATAAACATCACATTCTAGGTTAAAATCTAGGTTCCATTGATCTAAATAGAGACCCTGGGCACCCATGAAATAAGGGTAACTAATGAAGATCAATTCATATTCTTCCTTATTCTTGAAGAAGAATATATAAAACCCTGTCTTGCAGAAATAAGAGGAAAATTTACCTTATATTACTAGATTCCAAGTTTTATTCACCCACTGATTCAAGGAGCACGGAGAAGGCTAGATCCGCATGAACTGCCCCACTAAACCTTGTTACACAAGTTGAAGACCCCTTATTTTGGACTAAGAAGCATTGACCTCTACCTTTGGAATGTCCTCAATACTTTTGACAAAGCGTGAGGGCTTCATCTTCTGGAATTTTGGCCCATTGGAGATAAGCGAATTGAAGGTGGCTATATCAAGTGCTGACAAATGGGGTTGCGAATAAACTACAACCAAGATAGTGGCTATCAGGTTGCAGGAAACCCACTTAGCACAATAAAAACCCTCTTAGTGTTGTAGAGATGCAGAGAATGATAGGTGGATTCTCTATTAAGCATGTTGTCGAGATTTGAGAATAGATTTACATAGAATTTTGAACTAGTGCTTTGGATTGGAACTAGGGCCTTTACATTTCTATGTTTAGCAATGCTTTGGAGGTCAATTGCATCAAGGTCCATATCTTTAGCTTCATCATTGAGGTGGATAATATTTTAATCTATTGAAAGTAGCTCTTGCGGCACAGATTTTGTAATATTCCTAAATTAGCATATTAGACTATGTTTATTTTTAGAAATGTTGATCATATTCTATGAGTTGCAGGATACTATTTGTGGATGGTTGGTCAAGTTTGAAAAATAGATGGACTTCTATTTTTAGACATATTGGGCGGAATCTATTTTAGATTGCCAGTCTAAAAATAGATATGTCGAATATTATTAGCTCTTAATAATATTTGGACTCTAAACATTATATTATTCTCTTGGAGCACTTCGCTTGCGTACGATGTGGCACAACAAATTACGGTATGAATTGAGGCTATTCCTGAGGGTTTACTGGAGCTAATGCATGAGGACTTCAGTTAGAAATCATGTGACAGAGTTTGGTGGAGTTATAGAAGTAGTTGGTGGAGTTGTATTTAGTTTAACTCAGTTAGAATCAGTTGAGCTAGTTGTATCTAGTCTAACTAATTGATACAATAGTGAGACTGGTGTGAACTCATTAATCAATTTAAGAATACATCAGTTAACTACAGTGCATGGCAGTTTCAGTGGAGACCAGTGGAGACGTAGGTGAAAGAGCAAGTGTGACTATTGGTTGTGACTATAGTGATGCATTGATTTCATCCAAGACTCAGTGGAGATGCCAATGAGGATTGCATGAGCAAGGCTGGATTAATTCGAGTTCATTCAGAGCCATTCTTCAACAGGGATTGTGCAGTAGAGGCAGGCTAGCAAGTGGCAAAGATTGGTGCATGGATTTGCAAGATCAGGCCTGAGTAGTGTGTAGCGATTGTATTGTACTGAGAGCTTGATATGATCAGCTTTGTATGAGGATTGTTACATGATATCTATGACATATATTATATATAGATAGTTGGGGTTTATAGCTTCAGGCTTTCCCGTTAAACAACTGTGTTAATGTGCATGAATTTTTATGGTTTCATGTGTGCATTGCAATTGAGTTAATTTCCGCATGTGATGATCAATGGTGGAATAGATTCTGTATTGTGCATGAAGATAAAATAGTGTGTGATTAGGAGAATCTTGGATATATAACACATAATTTATATAATTTCTACATGGTATTGGAGGGATATTGATCATAGAAGATTGCAATTATTGAAGTGGTTGAGTTTTGTGCTGGTGGAATTTGAATTTGCTGCAGTGTTTTCTTGGTGTCGAAGTTGAGCATTCATTGAAATGTCTTTTAATGGATTGTGATTGGAGTATGCCCTTGATGTCAGCTCGAATTATATTGCATGGAAGGATAGGATGGAGGTGGTGCTGGATAATAATGGGTTGAAGGAGTTCATAGATGCTGAAATTCCAAAACCTGCTTCTAGCGATGCAGCCGCACTTGACGCATGGAAAAAGAAGACACATGTCAAAGGATTCTGTTGGAAGGTGTGAAGGATCACATAGTGTCTAGCCTTCATGGTAAAGCTTCTCCATTATTAATGTGGAAAGCTTTGACAGAATTGTTCCAAAGTAGAAGTGGCCAGAGGAAGTTGGCGCTTAAAGATAAGCTCAGAAAAATAAAAATGGAGAAATGCGACAGTATACCAAAATACCTCACGAAGTTCGTCCACTGCAAGGATGAGTTGGGAAGTGTGGGGGTTACTGTTGATGAAGAAGACTTGGTGATCTTGGCTCTCCTTGGGATTTTGAAGAGTTGGCATAGCTACGAGGACTCTGTCAATGGTAAGGAGAAACTACCAGGATGGGAGCGACTTTGGTCGGATCTTGTGCAGGAGGAGATAAGATGGGGTACCAGGGATGGATCTTCATCGAAGAATGAAGATGAAGAAAATTGCGCTTTGGCTGCCAAAGCAAGGGAAGGGAAGGGAAAGAAAATCCTTCTCAATCTGGTGCAAAAGGAAAGAAGCAGGACTTGTCCAAGGTGAAGTGCTTTCACTATCACCAACACGGACATTACGCCACTAATTGTCCACAAAAGAAGAAAAATAAGCAGGCTGTTGGATCTGTAGTTGGAGAGGCTTTAGCCTCGCAATTTGAGCTTGATTTTTCTCTGATCGCATGCTTGGGTTCAAGTGTGATGGGATCAGTGTGGTTTCTTGACAATGGTGCATCTTTCCATATGACCGGAGACAAAAATTTGTTTAGTGATCTGGATGAGAAGGATCTTGGAGTGCACATCGAGATGGGTGATGATGGTAGATGTAGTGAAACTAGTATCGGGACCATTTCCTTTGAGAGGGAGTCTGGTAAACCTTTCATATTGAAGTATGTCATGCATGTTCTAGGATTGAAGATGAATCTGATCTCTGTGGCGATGTTGGAAGACAAGGGATATGATGTTGTTTTTAGCGAGGGAAAGGCTTTCCTACGCAGTAAAACAACTGGTGAAACCCGGAGGATAGGGGTTCGAGTTAAGAACCTTTATCATTGCAGGTAGATGGCTGCACAAAAATGGCAGGCAAAGCAGAAGGATTTGTGAGCTAGGATGAGGGCAAATTGTGGCACAAGAGATTGGGCCATCTTCACCATGGCACTTTGAAAATTTTGCAGGAGATTTCTATCGGGCTTCCCAAGGGTACACTTGCGCAGTCAGATCAGTGCAAGGGATGTACTTTGGGAAAATTTGTGAAGACCACTTTTCATGAGAAGGATAGTTGCGCCACGAAGATCCTTGAGATAATTCACACAGACGTGTGTGGAACTTTCTCAGTAGCTTCGACATCAAAGAACATGTATTATGTGATATTTTTTGATGAATTTTCTTGTAAGTGCTGGATCTTATTCATGCGGAAGAAGAGCGAGACATACTCAATGTTCTGTGAGTTCAAGGCACTGGTTGAGAAAGAGTTGGGGAAGCAGGTGAAAGCTCTAAGGAGCGATAATGGTGGTGAATTCATCTCTGGCGAATTGAAATAATTTTGCAGCGCAGAAGGAATTCGAAGAGAACTCATAGCACCTCATAACCCATAGCAAAATGTGGTCGCAGAGATAAAGAACAAAACGATCGTGGGTGTTGCACGGGCAATGTTGCATGATCAGGGCCTTCCCATACACTTGTGGGCTGAAGCATGCAACACTGCGGTTTATGTGCAAAACCGTTGTCCTCATAGAGTACTTGGCATGAGTACACCCGAAGAGGTGTTTTCTGGTAAGAAGCCTGATATTTCTCATTTGAAGATTTTTGGCTCACCTGTTTACATTCATGTGACGAAGGATGCCAGGAAGAAGCTAGAGCCGACCGTAGAGGTTGGGATATTTGTGGGGTACACAGAAACACCCCACAATTATCGTGTGTATTTGCCAGACAGTTGGATGACTATTGTGCGATGGGATATCAAATTTCCTGAGGAGAAAGCCATGAAGTTGTCGCTTGAGAGGGAGCTACACTTGCATGCAGATGAGGAGCTACTTGTTCCTAAAGATGAGCCTTAGGATGTGGATCAGCCACAAGAGGAGGTTCATGGAGTGGAAGAAAGCACTCATGCAGTGCCAAAAATCAAAGGGCGGAAGCACACTACAGAAGCTGAGCGATTAAATCTTGATGTAGCACATAATGTAGGAGCAACTATATCATAGCGCAGATAGAGACAATCACCTGACCAATTTACTGGATACATGGATCTGATGAGCAAGTGTATCATGACATAACCATCTTCTTTCAAGGAAGCTGTGGAGGATCCTGCATGGGTAGATGCCATGGTGGAAGAGTATGATTTGATTGTCAAAAACAGTGCATGGGAGATTGTCCCAAGGCCGGAAGGGAAATCACTGGTAGGTTCGAGATGGATCTATAAAGTGAAGCAAGCTGCTAATGGGAGCATCAAGAAGTACAAGGAAAGATTTGTTGCCTGGGGCTTCTCACAGATCGAGGGGTTTGACTATGAAGAAACCTTTGCACTTTTCGCAAGGTATTCTTCCATACGAACCATCCTTTATCTCTCAGCGCAGATGGGTTGGCACATTCATCAGATGGATGTGAAGACTGCATTCCTCAATGGAGTCATTGAGGAGGAGGTGTACATAGAGCGGCCTGAAGGATTCAAAGTCTTCAACAATGATTTTCATGTGTGTAGGCTCAAAAGAGCGCTGTATGGGCTGAAACAAGCACCTTGTGCTTGGTACACACGGATAGACAGTTATTTCACCGGACTTGGTTTTTCCAAGAGTGAGGCGGATCCGAACCTATAACAGATTGTGGTGGAGGGTAAGTTGCTGATCATTGTACTTTATGTAGATGATTTGATACTAACAGGTTATGAACTTTTGATACACTCATGCACGACAGATCTTGAAAAGGAGTTTGAGATGAAGGACTTGGGCCTCCTTCATTATTTCCTGGGATTGGAAATTTGGTAGCGGAATGGTGGACTATTTGTGTCTCAAGGCAAGTATGCCTAGGAGATACTAGAGAAGTTTCAAATGCAAGGCTACAAGCCTATTGACACTCCTCTTCCTGGCGGTTGGAGGAAAGAGGATGCTACATCAGTAGAGGCAGTGGATGCCACTGTTTATTGACAGTTGGTTGGTTCGCTCATGTATCTAGTCAATACACGACTGGACATATGCTATGATGTGAACCAAATTTCACAAGCTATGGTTAAGCCTACCAAGCTCTTTTGGAAGGCAGGCAAGCATGTCCTGAGGTATCTCAGGGGCACATCAGGATATGGATTGTGGTACAGACAGTTGGATGAGTTGAAGCTGCATGGCTTCACGGATGTAGATTGGGAAGGAAGCCCAACGGATAGAAAGAGCACATCTGGAGGGATATTCAGTATCAAGTCTACAGCAGTTTCTTGGTACAACAGGAAACAAAGATCTGTGGCACTCAGTTCAGCAGAGGCCGAGTACATTGCAGCAAGTTTGGCTACATGCGAGGCTATATGGATGAGGAAGATCCTAGTCGGGTTGTTCGGTGCACACTCAGATTCTACTGTGATATATTGTGATAATCAGAGTTGCATTAAAATCTCGGTTAATCTAGTATTTCATGATAGATCTAAACATATTGACATCCGGTACCATCATATCAGAGATTGTGTGCATCAGAAGATCATGTTACTTTCTTAAATTCCCACGAAGGATCAGGATGCAAATATTCTGACGAAGGCGCTCACCGAGAGAAAATTTGAATACCATAGAGACAAGATCAAGGTGGCAGATAATCCCTATCTTGTTGAGAGAGAGTGTTGAGATTCAACAAGATGATGAGCTTAGTGAAAAGAGTCGCCTTCACTAAGTGGGCCCGCAGGCTATTTTTGGCCAAAGTCTATTTTTAGACATGTCGATCATATTCTATGAGTTGCAAGATGCTATTTGTGGATGGTTGGTCAAGTTGGAAAAATAGATGGACTTATATTTTTAGACATATTGGGCGGAATCTATTTTTAGATAGCTAGTCTAAAAATAGATATGTCGAATATTATTAGCTCTTAATAATATTTGGACTCTAAACATTATCTTATTCTCTTGGAGCACTTCAGTTAAGTGCACAGATGTGGCACAGGAGCTGACACAAGGAATTACGCTATTCCTGAGGGTTAAGTGGAGCTATTGCATGGATACTTCAGTTAGAACTCATGTGACAGAGTTTGGTGGAGTTGATTGAAGAAGTTAATGGAGTTGTATTTATTAACTCAGCTTAAACTCAATTGAGCTAGTCGTATCTATTCTAACTAAATGATACACTAGTGAGAGTGGTGAATTAATTAGTGAATAATTCACTAAATAATAACTCATTAATCAACTGAAGAATACATCGCTTAACTACAGTGCATCAAGGGCCAAAGGAGACCAGTGGAGAGGTAGGTGAAAGAGCAAGTGTGACTATCAGTTGTGACTATAGTGATGCATTGATTGCATCCAACACTCAGTGGAGATGTCAATGAGGATTGCGTGAGCAAGGCTAGCTGAATTAGAGTTCATTCAGAGCCATTCTTCAACAGGGATTGTGCAGTAGAGGCAGGCTAGCAGGTGGCAGAGATCAGTGCATGGATTTGCAAGATCGGGCCTGATTAGTGTGTAGCGATTGTATTGTACTGAGAGCTTGATATGATCAGCTTTGTATGAGGATTGTTACATGATCTCTATGACATATATTATATACAGATAGTTGGGGTTTTTAGCTTCAGGCTTTCCCGTTAAACAACTTTGTTAATGTGTGTGAATTTTTATGGTTTCATGTGTGCATTGCAATTGAGTTAATTTCCACATGTGATGATTAATGGTGGAATAGATTCTGTATTTGCATGAAGTTAAAATAGTGTGTGATCAGGAGAATCTTGGATATATAACACATTAGTTATATAATTTCTACAATAACATTTTATGCCCTATATTGCTGCATTTACTCACTTTGTAAGGAGTGTATAGGTTATATTCTTGCTGCTGAGCATTCATTTGCTGGTTAGATGTTCCTTTCACATCTTATGAGATGATTTAAACTTCTATGTTCATGAATTGTTGTAGCTCCACTTTTGGAATATCTTAAGATATTCCCAATAGTGCTGATTTTCCCTATTTTGGGATATTACAGATTTCGAGCTTTCTTTGGAAGTGGGAGGTAGCATATCACTAGAAGTGTTGTGATCGCTTGAGTTAGGGATATTGAATTTGGGAGGTGAAGTAGTGTTGAGTCCCAAACTTGCATCTTTTCTATACACCTCTCTAGAATTTTTCCCTTTACCTAGACCTCCTAAGTCATCAAAATCATTGCATATTAATCAAAAAGAGCATTTAAAGTGGTTTTTAACTATGTTTTGAGTCTGTTGTTTGAATTAGATTTTTGCTCATTTGAGCTGCGGAATCTTGTCACTTTCCGTAGCCGCTTCTTGTCACTTTTCGCAGCTGCTTCAACTTTCCGCAGCCATTTTGTTAAAGTCTATATTGCAGGTGTCTTCAGGCAAATCGAGCCACATGGGCAAGTTGGAAATGATGTGGATATGGACTGAGTCCTATTGGTTCAGTCGAATTCACCAAAGAAGGCCGTGGTCAAAGGAAGGCAAGCGGTGGTCAACATAAGAGTCCTACGGTGACAGAACTCTGTTTTTCACCACGTGAAGACTTGCGTGGCCATTCCTTAGTCTCAGGGGACAAATCAACACCTGTAAACGGCTCCATAAGCCGAATCCAACAGCCACTCTCCATAGATTTAATCTTCACGGCAGCCATGATGCTAGATTTCTGGGCGTGGTTGTTCACGTGTCTTCTATCAGCGCAGACTGTAGGGAATTAGTTATGTCATATTCTGCTATAAATAATGCATTCTCATACACATAATAGTTAGTTCTTGTAATTTAATTCTGATGTAAAGAAAGCCACTGTGCCGTAACACTTTTTCCATTGTTGTAACTGCATTTTGAATATATGAGAAGACTCTGTTCATCAGCGTAATTCGTGGTTGATAGCTGTTGTCCGAGGTTTGTGCAGAGGGCCCCTACACACGCTGAGGTTTTGTTTATTATTGTATAGTTGCATGCTTTATTTCTTTACATGTATTATGCCATAATAATTCACATGTATATACTGCATCTCTCATGGTATTAACGTTTCACTTCTGTCTATAATTTTTCATACTTTATACTGTTGTTAACTGACCAGTGTTTTTGTTCCAGATTACAATAGGCAGCCCGGGCATTTGCATATAGTTTTATAATAACTAATGACATGGAATCACTCTTGTCCTTCTGCTGATTTATTTTCTTAGCTTTTCATTCCAGCACTGTTTTATTTATTTCAGTTTTGTACATTTGCTCTAATCAGTTAGATTAAATATTAAACTACTCATGTTATTTTTAGTTACCTCCGAAAGCCATAGCGAGACTAATGGTGAGGGATTGAAGTATAAGTGTGTAGTTTGATATTAGTTTATTTTTCTGCAATTAGATATTAAATTGCTCATGTCATTTTTAGTTACCTCCGAAAGCCATAGCGAGACTAATGGTGAGGGATTGAAGTATGAGTGTGTAGTTTGATATTAGTTTATTTTTCTGCAAATTAGATATTAAATTGCTCATGTCATTTTCAGTTACCTCCGAAAGCCATAGCAAGACTAATGGTGAGGGATTGAAGTATGAGTGTGTGATTTGATATTAGTTTATTTTTCTGCAATTTAGATATCAGATTGCTCAAGTTGTTTATGATTATCTCCGAAAGCCATAGCGAGACTAATGGTGAGAGGTCAGAATATGAGTTGATGTAATTTGATTTAGCTTTACTTTGCTTGCAATTCTTGAATTTCTTTGAGCACAGTTTCTTTTTGCATTTAGACAGCAGCAAGGGTAATGAGTTTCATGCTCAATAGTTCACTGTTTGTTTAACTTTGTTTAACTAGTATAGTGGCACATTTTCATTTTCTTTTAAGAATTACTTTTGTGAATTGCATGTTTAAAGCTCTTTTGAAGTTTGAAGTTTGGAAAATCATTATAAAGGACATCATTGCCTTGAACATTTATATCCATACTTGTCTTTTAAATTTCCATCTCACATTAGGAAACCAATCAAGATAAAAAAAAAAAAAAAAAAAAAATAAAAAACTAAAAACGACAAAAAGTAAGAGATAGGTTATCTTGCACATATAGTGCGCCACACTTCGTCAGCTTACGAATCCCGGATTGACAAATTAATGTAGCAATTTAGGACACACTAAATTGACCAAACAAGTAGTAGATGGGAGAGGCAAGGGATCCTCAATGTTATATTAGGAGTAGTGATATGTTTTATAATTTATTAGAGGAAATATGGTACATAATTTACTATAATATTATATTAAAAATTGATTAAATTAAAAAATAAATAAATAATACATATAATAATATTTAAAAAATTAAACCAGTCTAGATCCATCTTAAACCTAGATTTATCAAATATCAAGAGGGATCAAATTTTTAAATTTTAAATCATATAATATAAACAAATTAAAACATGAAATGAAATTAAATGATTAAAAAATATACATTTCTCAATGCTTGATAAATTTGGGTATAAGATGGATTTTAATATAGTGTCATTTTATATAAACAAAAAGTATGTCGAAATCCAAAGTGTGGTAGAGTATGTACACCTCCCTAGACTTTAGTAGTCAAATCCCTTTTCCCACAAACAAGGGAGTCTCATACACCAATTTGGTTTATGGCTTGACCATGATCTTAAAATTAGATTATTTTATTTATTTATTTGATAGCAAATTGAGCTATTAAGTTTATGCATTCTAACAATGTAATAAGAATTCAAGTTGATTCATTCTAACAATTTTAATATATTTAAGTTGAATCATTTAACAATTTAATATATAGTATTTCAAAATTTTTAACACTGTGATAATATATAATTTAATATATTTAGGTTTGTTAGTGAAAAGTCAAGGTTGCCTCAAGTGTTGAGCTTGGGAGAATTGAGTTGTGTGCAAAGAGGTGTTATTCAAAGCAAGGGCTTACACTACGTAGAATCACCATGCATATGCACCACATGAGTTGATAATAGGATATTGTGCCAATTATTTGAGGAAGATTATGTGGGATTTTGTATTTGTAACTAGTTTTGTAACCAACCAATTTGAAGTTAAGGCTGGTCTAAATATAACGCATTATAAAGCATGTAAATATTGTAGGAGAGGGTTCTTTTTGGTGAGATAAAGCTTTTGTTGAGTCTTAGAGTTATGAATTATAGAGTCTTTAGGTTTTTTCATATGACAAGAGGCTTAATGCCGATACATGTGAGGAAAATATCTGGCCTACTAATGAAGCTAATGAAATGCCTTATATAATTCTTCTCTCTTGAGTGTTTTATGTCATATTGAATGCTTTCTATGGTTTTTATTGGATTCTTTAATATGGTTCTTTATGCGAAGCTTCTTACATATCTACCATTTAAATTAGTTAATGAAGTGTTAGATGCATCTTTATGCCTGAAACTTCTGCATTGGGTTTGTGTGTTCATTGAATTACTTTATTGGGTATGTTTTAATGTGACTGTGTAGAATTAGAATGTTAGAGTAATTACAACAAACTTGGATACTTTTTTCCTACAGTTATTGTGAGTATCTTGGTGAGACCTACTCCAATATTTGGAGATTGAAAATGCTAGTTATTATGGGGTATTTTTTGTCCAAGGCATTGAAACATTGAGTATGAATCCCTATGCCAATAATTGGTTATGTTTTTGGGACTTGAATTTTCAAATTATTATTCAAATAATGGGGCCATGACATGAAATCCATCAAGAAAGTAGACACAATTCTAGTTTTTGTCAAAAGAAGAGGAGTTTCAATAAAGGGAAACCAAAAAAATCTATATTAACATCAAAATATGGAAGCAAAGGTACATTTATTTAGACATGCATGGACTTTTATTTACTAAACTTCCTTGTTTGTTTCAAGAGTGGATAAAGAGAAAATCAATGACTAATCATGTCTTATGGCCCCTAGAACAAGTTGGTTGGAGCCAAGAAGTAGTCACAAGGATAAAAGACTTAGACAATAAGTGGATTAGAGAAATTGGCTTATGGTTTAAGCACTTGAAACATAGATACCTATTCAAATTTTCCATTGAATGTAGAAATTTTTTTAATAGTGCGGAGAAGAAGTTTGACAATTAAGTGAGAAAGGAAAACTAACTCATATGTATAGCTCAGTGTGTTATGATATTATAACTATTTTTAGTTTATATATATATATATATATATATATATATATATATATATATATATATATCTATCTATCTTTGGTGGCCTCTCAGACAAGATGTCCAATGATATTCCTCCATAAGATATCTATGATCAATATAAGTGCATTTTGTCATGTGAATTATTCTTTCATGCATATAGTAGTAGCATTTTTTGTATATGGTGTGATTACACTAGCAAGCTTGTTGTAAATATTGAATTTCCTCTTTCACTCTTCCGGAAAATTTTGTCTACTCGAACAGAATGTAAATTATCCAACTTAGTTTGCAGTGAAAAAACTTCAACTTAATAGAAATCCTTCTCACTTCCAAAAAAAATAAAAAAATAAAAAATATATTATTATATTAATGCTATATTAATAATTTTTTAATAATAGTATTTTTATATTAAAGATATTTTATTATGATTATACTTCTATTTATAATATTAATGTTATTGTTCCAGTTGATTTTCAAAGGATGAATGAGGAGCTCTAGGGTTAGCACCTGCACCTGTGTTTCTCTTCCCTCTGCCGTCATCGTCATGCTCCAATCCAGCTAGGCAGCACATAGTAGCTAAAGAACAAACTCACCATTGAGGAAGACTCACCATGATCGCAAAAGCGGTGCAGATAGGGTTTTACACTTTCAAAAGGTTGGCTTTCAGCCCATAGCTTAATTAGCACTTCGGGTCGTTCACCAGGCAGCAGATCTCCTTCCTTCGCAGGTCGACGCAGCCTTTGAAGGCCGAATATAGAAGAAGCGCACCCCCACTATGACGCTAAAGACTCTTTGACTGCCGTTCACCAACAAGAGAAGCCTGGAACGCTCCAGACTGCCCCTGAAGCCCATCAGGTCTTCGCTCCAATGCGTGTCTCCAGGGTTCTTGCAC
Organism: Pinus albicaulis; assembly: GCA_034641835.2. NCBI lineage: Eukaryota > Viridiplantae > Streptophyta > Pinopsida > Pinales > Pinaceae > Pinus > Pinus albicaulis. The sequence continues at coordinate 574,023,453 of CM076575.1, read as the reverse complement.
CAGGACCGCCACCTCTCTTAGGGATACGATAACTTCCAAAAGGTAGCCCTGTGCAGTAGAGAGCCACCATGGCCCATCAATCTGGCCTCACGGACATGTTTTAGCAAACAGGGAACCCCTGATCCTCTTTCCCCTTCTTTCCAGATCCAGATCTCTCTCCTATCTAGCAAAACCCTGCTCCTTTGGGTTCATTCAACAATTCTGGTGAAATACCTTTCACATGCCCTTGAACTTAGGTTGGGCATTCCTCTGGACTCTTAGTGACTTCTTTATGGAGGTAAACAACTTGAGGCCTCTCTTTCACTCTCATTTAATAATATAGAAAGAGATTCCTCTATGGTTTTAACCCTTAGGTTGCATGGATGGGTAGGCGGGCAATATTCTTCTTCTCAAGATTTCTCTTACAAGGATGCAGTCCATGCACAACCTCCCAAGAAAGCGGCACAACCATCTGAGGCTCCCAAGCCATTTTTGGTTAACAAAATGGAGGAGATACCCGCCATAGAAATCTCCCATCCAACATTAGAAAACCAGTTTCAATTGTATGCAGAATCAACCATAATATGCCGATTCAATGGACCGTGGCCTTGTTGAGAAGATCTCTACCAATGGATTCATTCCACCTGGACCAATAACAGCAAGGTCATCTTCTGCGCAAAGGGTTTCTTTATAGTTATGTTTGCTTTCAGTGAACACTATCAGAAAGCCTTAAGAGGAGGATCTTGGTTTTGGGGAAAAGCAGGGCTATTCCTCACAACCTTATTTCCAGACTTTGACCCTTTTGCAGTAGCCATTACAAAGCTCCATATTTGGGACATGCCTCCAAATTTACCTGCCCCTCTATGACACTTCTTTGTCTTTCAAGGAATTGGAAACACCTTGGGATACTTTCTGGCAATAGATCCCTCTAGGGGGGAATCTGGCATATACACCTATGGCATAATATGTGTTGAAATATACATAAGTAAAGGTCTTCCCAATCAAATCAATCTCAAAGTTGACGATTTCTATTAAACAAAGACATTGGACTATGTGAACATTGCTTTCTGATGCTGTCACTGCCATCAAACAGGGTATCTTCATAACTCCTGTACTATGTACCTTTCCCAAAAGAAGAAAGGAAATCGCAAATCAAACTCTAAAATATGGAAACCGTGTACATTGCCTCTGATGGATGACATTAACTCATTCAGCTCAGATGAGGAAGAAATTGAAGCAGATGAGGAGGTTGCAAAGCAGGAGAAATAAATGACCTCAACAGACCCTGGTGGGCCTACCGTCCCTTCGAGTGCTTAGAAACGATCTCATGAGACCTCCTCTTCAGACTCGGATAAGGAGACCACACCTTTAGTTAACAAAAAGCTTCAAGTCGTTCTAGCCCATCTGCCCCATGATGGCTGAGTCAAAGTCGCAAAAAATAAAGGAAAAAAATGTCGTAGTGAGGATTCAACCCACTCTTGGTAGATTCCTGTCTCTGTTTCTCTCAGCTCCCATGTTTCCATCTTGGCTCTTTGTTTCTCTCTTAGCTACTTATCGGGACCGAGGTTGTTGGTTCATCATTTTTGGCTTCTCTGCCATCTAACCTTTCGTGATTGTAACTCCATCTTGTACCATATTTTTTCCTAATAGAATCTGATTTATTTAAAAAAATAATAATAATGTTATTGTTTATTTTCATGTATATTTTAATTTTAGCTTTAATCTATTATTACAATAATATTATTATCATAATATAATATAATATTGTTATTATATTAAAATCACACACACACACACACACACACACAGACACACACACACACACATATATATAATGATGATTATTAATTAATATTGTTATTTTACCTTAATATTTTTTTTTTACAGTAACGGTTATGGAGTATTATATTAAACTTGGCATGAATGCCAAAAATCTGGTTACATTGAGAAGGACTATATCCTGTTGCACCTCACCACTAAGGTTGAGTATGGAGCTAATGCTTTGAGTTTTCCTCCTTAGTGATGTAACTATAGATTCAATTTCAGAGATTTTTCCCAACTTGAAGATACATACAAATTGACGTAAGAGTAAATAGTAAAACATGACAGCAATTTAGCTTATGGGATGGGTTCCCATGATTCTTCTTCGTCTTTCATCTTGGTCCCAACAGAGAGGAGGGAAGCTTTGTTGGCTTCAAAGTCCGCCTCTTTATTATGAGTTTGCAGCACATGATAGAAATTCAACTTCTGAAAAGTGTTATCCAAGCCCTTAATTCTTACTATCAGCCTTGCCAGTTTAAGGTTCAAAGCTGGAGAGTTGGACACTATTGCATTGATGATGATCTGGGAATCACCAATTATATTTGCTTCACTTATGTTTAAATCTTTGAGCAACTTGAGACCTTGAAAGAGAGCCAAAGCCTCAGCTTGAATGATGGTTGAATGGCCTAGCCCCCATGCAAAAGAATGAATTTTTTTCCCATCTGGATTTAAAACAACGCCTCCTGCACCAGCTTTGCCCGGATTGCCCTTTGCTGCCCCATCAAAAAAAAGGGAGTGTCTTGAATGTGTTGTAAGCCAGTCTTGAAAGTTTGTTTCAGGTTTTCTTATTTGCCAGTCTTTGGGAAGAGGGACGTTCCTAACTGCTGTTTGAAATCAAGAAATGAACCCCAAGCAATGTCTTGATGGCTGATATTAGAATCATCTTTTAATTCAATCAAGCACTCTTTTAGGTGGCATTTGATCTTTATTTCTAATGCCTTGTGATTCTGTTCAATGTTTCTGAAGATTCTTCTATTTCGTTCAAGCCAAATCTGCCAGCAAATTACCTTTGGGAGGACAGACCAAGCAGCTTTTATTATCTGGTTTTTAGGAGGAGGACCAGGATACTTGTTCGCCCATTTAGAAAATAATTTAGCAGTGGAGCATGGGAGCGTAATGTTGGGATCCAGCTTGTGGATGAATGTGAACCAAATCTGCATAGAGAATCTGCATTCAAGCATTAGGTGGACAACACTCTCTACGTTTTCATTACACAGTGAACATTTGGAGGGGCCGTGGAACCCTTTCCTCTGTAGATTATCATACGTGAGGATTTTTCCATGGCATAGTAGCCAAGAAAAGAAATCCACTTTGGGCCACGAAGAAAAATGCCAGACTCCTTGCCAAGGTGCTGGGTCAGGGGGAACGAAAGGTCTCTCCCTCAGCTTAATGTAACTTAGGGAGATAACGTACCCTCTGACATTCGGCCCCCAGCCTCTTGAATCTATTTTCCTGATGTGAGAAGGCGCCATACCGTGAAGAAGGTCTAGCAGCGTGATTCATTAATGATGCAGGTGTGCTGACACAACAATGCATTTCCAGCCTGCCCAATCAGATTCGTTCCACAGTGAAATATCCCACAGTGTGTGTAGCCCTTCTCCTTCCATCCAGCAGGGCAGCACTCTAATGGAACCTCTGTCTTCTATAGGATCTGTATTCATAATTTTATTAGTCCATATATTTATCTTTCTCCCGTTTCCTGGAATCCAAAAGGAGTGCGAATTGATAAGAGGATCAGCTTTAGCATAAAGTTTGAGGAAAGACGAGTTGGGTAGATGGATAAAATTGTCTAAACAGCTGATGCATGGACCTATGAAATATTTTTTCCAGAGAGCCAATTGAGCCCAGCCTGGCTTGGGCGCAATAATATTCCATATTAACTTCGCTCCCATAGCTATGTTCTGTTGACAGAGGTTTTTGAAATTCAATCCGCCCTCCCACAAAGGCTTGGAGATGGTTTCCCAACTGACTAGAGGTAGTTTGTTTTCATTCTGTTTGCCTCCCTTCCAAAAGAACCTCTGAATGTACTCCATTTTTTTAAGATACTTGCCGGAGCGAGAAGAACAACAAAATGAAATAGAGGGAGATTGGTGAGCACAGATTTTATTAGAACAGATTTACCAGCAATGTTGAGCCAGGAGTAACCCTAGGCTTGGATCTTGGTCTTAAAATTTTCAAGTTGTGGAAGCCAGTCTTTACTTACGGATATTTTATGGTAAACAGGAAGGCCCAAGTATTTGAAAGAGGTCCAAGAGGAGGAGGCTGCAAAGCCCAAACATCTAGAAATAACAGAGAGCAATCTGGGCGATGTGTTCCAGTTGTAGATGTGAAATTTGTTCTTATTTAAGGCACTGCCTGAGGCCTCACAGAAATCATCCAAAACTGCTTTAAATTTGATGGCTGAGGAAAGAGTGGCAGCTCCCAATAACAGGGTATCATCCGCGAATAGGGCATGATTTATGTTTTTGACCCCTCTTGCTATACAAATTCCATTAATATCTTGATCTTGCATCTTTTTGTCTAACAGAAAGATGAGAACAAAGGCTTGGATGACAAAGAGTAGAGGGGAGAGTGGGCACCCCTTCCTAAGCCCTCTCGAAGCTTTAAAAATATATGTGGCTCTGCCATTTACTAGAGGTGCAATCCATGGCTCCGAGATGCATGCCCGGGTCCAAATTATGAAATTTACTCCAAAACCAAACTTGCTGATGACTTTTAACAGAAAGCTATGATTTACTCGATCAAAAGAATTTTCTAAGTTGAGTTTGATAACCATACCTTGTTCATTTTGATGCAGACTTGTGTGAATTGCCTCTTGTACAAGGGTGAAGTTGTCCACAATTTTCCTGCCTTGGATGAAGTCTCCTTGATTCTCCGGAATAGTTTTGGGAAGGATGAGCTTCAGTCTATTTGAAATTAATTTGGTCATTAGCTTATACCTTGTATTGCACAAGGAGATTGGGCGAAATCTGTTGAAGTTGTTGGCCCCTTTCTCCTTAGGGATGAGGGCTAAAAACGCTGAGTTTGTGCTGCCTTCGATTTTCTGGCAATCTTGAGATTTTTGGACCATTTTGAAGAGGTCATTTTCAACTATCAACCAACAGACTTGGAGGAACCTGGTAGAAAAGCCATCCGGTCTAGGGGCCTTATCCAGATCCATGGAAAAAAGGGAATTTTTAACTTCATTTTTGGAGACTTTGGCCTCAAGGATCGCATTCATTCGAGAAGAGATTGAAGATGGAACAATATCTAACAGATTTGAATATTGATCCGGATCCGTTTCCTCACTATACATGTTTTGAAAATGAGAAAAGGCTGCTTTCTTGATGTCCTCAAAATCCTTGTGGGTGACATTATCTTCCTTGATCTCAGAAATAGTGTTGAAGCATTTCTTGGCCTGGGCTTGTTTATGGAAGAAAGAAGAGTTCCTGTCCCCTGATTTGAGCCAAAGATTTCAAGATTTTAATCTCCAGTATTCTTCTTCAGCTAAACAGGCCTTATGAAAACTCTGCTACAGCTGAGCCTCTTTATCTAAGAGCTCCTCTGTGACTACATCGTCCTCTACTTGAAGTTGATGAGAGGCTACAAAAGCTTTAATGGTTTTTCTTTCTGTAGCTGGGTTGGGCAAGGTTTTGGCCCATCGTTTTAGAGCCCCTTTCACCCTTCTAAGCTTTTCCTCCCAGACAAAGAAAGGGGTTCCTTTGACTGGCTGTATCCAACAATCCTTGACTAATTGCATGAAATCTGGCTCCTTGACCCAGAGGTGACTAAATCTGAAAGGAATAGGGCCCAGATCTAGATGGGACAGGAGTTCTAGCTTGATGGGCTTATGGTCCGAGATGCTGTTAGTGAGAATATGCATTCTAGGCTCTAATCCTAGTAACAGAAAAGAGCTTTGGATGAAAAATCTATCTAATCTGGCAGCAATATGACCTGGGCCAGCTCTTTTGTTAGACCAAGAGTACTTACCGGAGGAAGGTTTGATATCCAGCAGATCCCAGTCCTGCATAAGATCCTCCGCCCATTCCCTTGCCGGATCTCGGACTGCGCTACCTTAATATTATTATATTGTAATATAGTTATTTTAATAATAGTATTATTTTATTAGTATTATCATATTATGATTATACTTCTATTTATAATAGTAGTATTATTATTTTTTGTTTTATGTATTGTTTAATATATTTTTATTTTTAAGTTTCTAATTGTTATCCAGAATGAAATAGTGAATCATAAGACTAAATAACAATAATTTAGATATTAATAGTTTAGAGAGGGAGATAAATGGTTTAGAGAACCATAGTTGTTAGAACATGTAAGAATTTAGAGAGTAATAATGATTAAAACCAGAAAACAACCATGTATTAAAGAATAATAGTTTAAAAAGATAGCAATGTTAACAAGAAAAAAACTTGAGAATTATATTTTACACAAGAGAATCAGAATATTAGAAAAAAAATAATTTAAATATTGAGAACTATATAGTATAGTTTATATATTAGAGAATGAGAATAATTCAAATTAGTTTTATATCAATTTTAAGAATATTTTCAAGAATATTTTCGATGGTTAAGAGAATGTGTTTCCTCCTAAAATGTCACAGTTTCAAAGGGAGGTAAAATTGGATAATAATAATAATAATTTCAAATTATTTCTATATAATTCCACATGAATTTCAATCAAATTAATTCTGTATTTATTTTGAATTAAATTATATATATTTATATAATATTATTATATAAATATAATAATGTTATTGCAATTATACTATTAATATATCTTATTATAAACAACATAGATTCATTTTAACCACGGATCTATCTAGATCCTAGAGTGATCAAATCTCATTATATGCAAACCTCTTTTTAGAATACAAAATTTGAAAAAAGTTTTAGATGTCAAAATATTTAATCCCATTTAGTGCTTGGTAAATACATGTTTAAGATAGACCTATAATGGTAATTTTTCATTGTTTAAATCTCATTCTATGTAAACCACTTTTTGGAATAAAAATTTTGAAAAAAGATTTACATGTCAAGAGTTTTATCCCATTTAGTGCTTAGTAAATACGTTATTAAGATAGATAGATATATACGTTATTTTACTAAGATAAACATTAACACACACATTATATATATATATATATATATATATATATATATATATATATATAAAAGTTCTATATTGATATATTTATAAGAGAAACAAAAGTTTTTTTCTAATTATGCTCTTTATTTGAAAATAACTCCCCTCAACTTCCACTTGTACCATTATGTACCGTTGATTTTGATGTTAGATGATTGAAACAATATTTACCTTAAGATTAAATATTTTTATTAATCATTTATTAATATCCACCTTAGGAAAAACGTTTTAGGTCATACAATATTGAGACAACGCACACAGAACAAGGCCTAGGTGTGACATCTCTTGGACATTCCCGGAGCTGCGTAACCACTAAAGCTCTTCAAAGTGGAGATGTTGGAAGAAGGTAGTTTCAACGTTGTCGTCTCCGGACGCATTGAATGAAATGAATATATTCCAAAGTCGTGTACCCAACAGACACCCAACAATCTTGAAGCCCATTGCCCACTACCTACAGGAAACGATGAGGAAATATGGTTCCTTGAAGGATGTACTGCCACTCATGCAAAATCATTCACAAAGATGTAAGGCCGTCGAGTATATTTATTACAAATACTGCAAACATTCCACACCCCTGTACATGGGTTTTTAATCTTGGGAATTTTGATAGGTCAATTTGGAACGGTACGTTGCAAAATTTTTCTTGATGATTTATTTGTAAATTTTGCAATTCTTTGGGAGGAGACTGTTGTACCGTTTGCTCTTCGGGAGGACACTATTTTATGCAGTGAACGATGTCGCGGTCATGTATGGGCAAATACAAAATATAGATCTAAAGATGAGTGAACCCTTCTTGCCCCCATACCGGATTCCTCAAAGGAACTCGTTATTGGAATGTTGTAGATAGGTCAATTTGGAATGGTACGTTGCATAATTTTTCTTGATGATTTATTTGTAAATTTTGAAATTATTTGTAGTGCATTGATGGATTATTTATATTTGCAGGTCGGAAAAATGTACTCATCAAAATGGATAATGTGGGGACATTGGTATATTTTTCTCTAGAGATGTTGGGTGGAACTGGGTACTCGTATAAGGTTGATATATGGATCGCAGGAGTGGTGTTTTATCATCTGCTCTTCGGAAGGACACCGTTTTATGCAGTGAACGATGTCGCAGTCATATATGAGCAAATACAAAATACAAACCTAAATATGAGTGACCTCTTCTTGCCCTCCATATCGGATTCCGCAAAGGAACTCGTTCTTGGAATGCTGTAGAAGGACCACACACACTGATTTTCTTGCGATCAAATCTTGAGTGAATTTTTATACTTTTTCCGGTTTCTTGAAGTCCAAAAATATTGGGTGAGTTTTTATTCTTTTTCCAGTTTCTTGATATCCAAACATTGCTTAGGATGTGAGAGGAACTAAATTATTTCTTAAACGTGATGATTGGAATGATGTAGATCATCATTGGATCTTGGATAATGTAAAATTGGGCGTGGGTTCGGATCCACCATTAAAACAGAGATTGTGTCTACCGACGGGAAATATGGTGGCCACCAATGAATAGGTCGTTGGTATGGTGAATACAAATGATGAAGAATGACCAGGCGATAGTATGTAGGAAAGTAATGGAAATTTACTTACCATATTGTGATTTAGCTATGAGTCAAATGTAGTTGATCTGCTATGCTATACAATGTGAAAAGTGCATGCCATTGAAGAACATTGAAAGGATTTATAATCCATTTTATACATGTACATTTGAGTCAATCGTTGAATTATGTTTAAATGATTCATATTTGAAAATTATTTCAAATTTAATACAATATGACGTTCCATGTAAAATGCGAGATGTGCACCTACAACTAATAGTCTCGGGCTCATTATTATGGCATTATCTTGCTCACACATATATCCCAATCACTCATAAGGAGAAATTTTAATGTTTCATGTAATTAAAAGGTTAGCACACCGAGACAATTTTTTTTTTGTATAGATGAGGACATGTGCAATTTTAGAACGATCTGCACTTCAAAATGACATGCCTGTTTGATATTGAACCTGCGAAATCATCATGGCGGTGCTCCATTAATGTTAAACCACCACTTGAAGGAGTGAATATAAAAACATTAGTCTATTAATATTGGACCTTGGTTTAGTGTTCTTATTTGTGTATTGACGTTGTAAAATTTACACGTAGTGCTAATAATTTGAATTCCTTCACGTTTAAGACAATGGAACAGATGGAATATAGAAACATTAGTTTATTAATATAGGTTTAGTGTTGTTATTTGTGGATTGACAAATTTACACGTCCTGCTAATGATTTGAATTCCTTCATTTAAAACTATGGAACAGACCAAGCTAAAGAATAATATGTTTACATTTGTTACACATTTTTAGCAACGGCCTAACCTTCTTAGCCCTTTTCAAACACGTGTTGTTTCCTTTCTTGTACTGGGTGGAATTTCTCATTTTATCTTACTAAAGTAACCAATTATTTTCATAGTCAACCTGCCCAACTCTTAAGTTCTGTTATTGTCATCAAAATAATCACAGATATTTGTCTTAGCTATTTTAGGAAATTATCATTATTTATAAAACTTTAGTGCTTCACTTATAGATGGAAAACATGGGTTTACCTTTTATTTTTATTTTAGTTTTTAAATTTTTAGTTACATGAAGTTAAAGTTATTGAAGTTATGTTGCATTCTTGTTTAGTTGCTGAAATGAGTTGTCATTTTAGGTTCAAATTTTATTGATGTGGAGTTCTCAAAACCTGGAATAAAGAGTTTTATGATTTCCAGTTTTTCTAATATGTATTTGATCAGAATGTTTTAAATATTTTTGTGATTTCTAGTTTCCCATTCATGCATATCTATTTGATTGCAGTATTTTGAAGATAATTATGTTAATATTCATTATGTTTTTGGATGTTTAAGATTAAATTTTAAAAATAAACTCAGGCATGGTTCCAAACTGCAGTGAATGATAATATAATTTTCAATATAACCATAGGGCTCTACACATCCAAAGTTTATTTTTGTTGAATTTTTATTTTGAGGAAACACTTCACCTATTTTAGAAAACAAAAACTTTAGATTTTGAAAAGTGCTAGATTACTGCTTTACAACGTTTCTTTTGCAACATCTGGTGCAATTGCTAGTTAATTTATCTTTTAAAGTTATATAAAATTATATTATTTAACATGGATACGAAATACTTTATTTATAACTAGAAGACATAAATTGAAATATCAACAAATTAAGTAGAATGAAAGTGAAATATCAACAAACTTAATTGTTGTGTTATTCGATTTTTAAATGTTTATTTATATGGTTATTTAATTTTTGTTTTTTTGTTTTGGCCCACATTAGTGAATATTTTTTTGGTATTTTTTGAGAACGTAATTTTTGCTTTTTTGTTTTAGCCCACATTAGTGAATTTTGTTTTTGTTAATTTTTTGAGGGTGTGACATACTTACACATGGCCCTCATACTAGGTTGTATAATGATTCCCAAATTAAGGGAATCAAGTAAATGAGATTTTTTGTTGTTGTATTAAAGTGTTCAGTGATTAATAAGTTGACACATCTATGAACGAATGAATGTATTATAGTGGACCAAAAATTCTCATTAATGTGCCATTACCTGATAGAGGGATGTGACATGTCAATAGGAGAAGGAGAATAGATCAATAATTTAAGTAAAAAATGGAGTCATGGAATTATGAGATGGAAGATGTGATATTGCAATTGGGTTTGGTCATTTAAATCTTACTAAAGAAGCCTTGGGAGAGGATGGGAAAACCTTAGTTGGTTTGGTCTCCAATTCGCGTCAACTTAGAAAACCAATATACAATTTACCCAATTAGAAAGTTAGAGAATTCTCACTTAAACGTTTATGAAGTAAAGATAGGTTGATTTCAAAGTGATTGATATCTTGGATATTTAGACCCATACCCAATTTTTCTAGGAATTGATTAAGAGTTTGATAAAAATGCTATTTTGAATCTGAAACAAAGATATATGTATTTTAGGATAGATGCATTGTGTTTAATTTTCCATTTGGATCTAGCAAAACGAAAAAGGTATTTAGAGCCATTGATTGTGTAGAGTTAAATCGTTGAAAACATATACAACATTACAAGAAGGAAGGAAGAGCATCATGGAAAAATTTAGGGGTGAAATTTCTCCCTTGGGCGAAATTAGGGGGTTTCAAAAAAATTTTGTATCATAGTGCATTATTATCAATTGCCACCAATTTATTTTATAAAAAAATTAGATATGCAGGTTAGCTTAAATTTATTTTAAGGGAGAGGGGAAAAGGATAAATTTCACCCCTAAAATTCGTAGCTAAAACCTTCCATTTGTCCCAATTTTCAAGAATGGGAATTTATGATAGTTATTTCACCCTCTCATGGTACAAGTAACACCTATCAATATGTTGTATATTTTTTTTACATTTTATTTCCTTGTGAATGCTCTGATACCTTGCCCTCTTGATTTTTTTTTGCTTCATTTTTGGGAACTGTAATAATTTTTGTTTGGAAAAGCCTTGGGTTTTGGTTTCAAGCTCTGATATTATAGTGTCATTATTATATAGTTACTTGCCTTCCATTATTATAATTTGTGTATCTAATGATTGGAGTATAATAGAGTTTCACTTTTAATTTGTGAGGAAACTATATAGATGGGGTTGTCTTTAAGTTCACTGAAGCAACCTCCCACATCCCACATTTTTCTTGAAGTCTAGACCCTTTTGCAACACCTTTGTATTATCTATTTCTATTTAGGCTTAATTTATAGTCTATTTTAGTGGAACTTCAACAATAGGAATTTTATGAGATAACCAACCAATTGAAATACATTTTTATTTTAAATACTCCATCCAAAAATAAGAGATTCATAGCATAAAATCCTAGTTGAGACCATATTTTCCTCTAGATTTTATTGAAGGATATTCAAAAGTACGATTGAAGTAATCTACAAAATTAATTGACTTTAATTACCCTAATATTTATGAGATTAGTCTAGCCTGTATTTAGAATAATTTCCTAATGTTACAAGAGTTAGAGCCACATTAGTGTATTGATGAGTATTTTGGTGCCATATTTTCTTGTTAGAAATTGTAGATCCTTCATTTATTAGGGTTCATGTATGGAATTTATCATTTTAGTGATGGAAAACTTACCAAATATGCTTATAATTGTAGATGTTTAGTGAATGGTGAACTAAGTGGTAGGGAGAATAACTATCACAAAATTGTTACAATTGGGTAATTTTATTTTATGTTTGAAGAATTTACATTAATGAATCAAGGTTTTGATGAGGAATGGGTTGGAGCTCTATCATATTGTAAAAATTAAATACCTTTAGTTTGGAATATTGGGTGAGAATTCATTCTAATCCTATCCCATCTGGGCATTGGGGTTTAGCTTGGAGAATTTATGTTATGAGAGATGATCAAATAAGAGGGTGGTACTTGTAATTATTGATTATCGCATCTTGAGATCCATTGATGCACTTGATGTGGCATATCATGATTGTATGTGAAATTAATTATTCTCCTTAATATGTGATTATTTTTGTATGAATCCATATGTGAAATTTAATATGATAAGTTCATATTTGTGCATCAGATAATCATCATTCCAACCACTGGTCTAGTTGATGTATCCATGTTTTCTAGCTTGTCCAATTACAACAATAACAATAGGTATATCTAGAAATTCTTTTTTCTAATGATACTTCTTATCTTCTTTTAAAACCTGGAGATATCCAAATAAAATAAATAACAAAAAAAAACTTGAAAAAAATATATAAATAATATAATTTCATAAAAAAAATTCAAAAAAAACATATATATCATAATAAATAAAATGTATATAACATTTTAATATTATATTCAAATAATTATCTTATTTTTAGTTAAAATATGAATACCTTTAGTTAAACTATAAATACCTTCTATGTGCATATTAACTCCCAGTGTCTTTTAAAATAAATCACACAATATTCATATTGCTCCATAAATTAGTTTATTATCCTTTACTTCATTTACTTTTGTTTCAATTTGCACAGTGCTAAGTAAGAAATATACAATAATAAGGGAATCAACATAATCATGCCTATTGATTAAGAAGGTTTATTCGCTCATACATGATAGTAACGCATACCTTAATCAATATGGGTGAAGTAATTAATAATTGTGATTTTTTTATACAAATTTAGTCTTGTGTTAATAATAATATAATGGAAAAACACACTCTTTGTCTTGGGTTTGAAACACAAATCTAGTTTTTAATCAAATTTATTATAAAAAATTATGTATGCTCTTTTTTTTTTTTGAAATATCAATATTCTACTCTCATTTCTAACTGATATAGGTTGCACTTAAAGCTTGAGAAAGTTTTTCTTCTTGAATCATTTGATCGAATATAAAGTTTAATTTTTCTTGCAATTGCAATAAAGTTCATAACATTTATGAGATGTAAACTTTCATTTTTTTTCAATTGCAATAAAGTTCATAACGTTTATGAGATGTTGCAAACTTTCATTTTGAGTATTTGTCAGATTAAAAACCAAATATGAAGATTAGAGGTTACAATATTGTCAATTTTAAGGAAATTATATGTTTAAAAAATATTTCTCTCACATCTATCATCTATCTTCAATAACTTCCAGTAGACAGTAGTTTACAATAAAGAATGACATAATTATATAAGAGTATACAACTGTGTTATTATAATTATATATATATATATATATATATATATATATATATATATATATATGCCTTGGGTGGCCTCTCACACAAGATGTTCATTGATCTTCCTCCATAAGCTATCTCTGATCACATGTGAATAATTCTTTTGTGTATATAGTAGTAGTATTTTTTTGTATATGGTGTGATTACAATAGCAAGCATGTTGTAAACATTGAATTTCCTCTTTCACTCTTCCGGAAAATTTTGTCTTATCCAACTTAGTTGGTAGATTTAGTTTGCACACGTCAAATTAATAGAAATCCTTCTCACTTCCCAGATATATATATATTATTTTAATAATAGTATTTTTATATTAAAGCTATTTTAGTATGATTATAATTCTATTTATAATAATAATGTTATTGTTTAATTTTATGTATATTTTAACTTCAGATTTAATTTATTATTACAATAACGTTATTATAATAATATAATATAATATAATATATTATTGTTATTATATTAAAATCATATTCATATATAATGATTATTATTAATGAATAACGTTATTTTATCTTAATATTATAATGTAATATAGTTATTTTAATAATAATATTATTTTATTAGTATTATTATAGTATGATTATACTTCTATATAATAGTATTATTTTATTAATATTATTAAAGTAGGATTATACTTCTATATATATATGATTATACGTCTATATAATAGTATAATAGTATTATTTTATTAGTATTATCATATTATGATTATACTTCTATTTATAATAGTAACATTATTATTTTTTGTTTTATGTATTAGTAGTGATGATCGATATCTAAGGTTGGTGAATAACATGGTATATATAGAAAGTGTATTGTTATATTTTAATATGATTATATATGGTAATAATATTATTATTTATTTTGTTTTATGTATAGTTTAATTTAAATTTTTAATGGTTATCAAGAATGAAATAGTGAATGATAATCATAGATTACTATATTTTAGATATTAATAGTTTAGAGAGGGAGAGAAATAGTTTAACTAACCATAGTTGTTAGAACATGCAAGAATTTAGAGAGTAATAATGGTTAAAACAAGAAAACAACCATGTATTAAAGAATAATAGTTTAAAAAGATAGCACTGCTAACTAGAAAAAAAACTTGAGAATAATAGTTTACCCCAAAATAGTAGAGAATCAGAATAATAGAAAAAAGTTAGTTTAAATATTGAGAACTATAGTATAGTTTATATATTAGAGAATGAGAATAATTCAAATTTTAGCTCTACATTAATTTTAGGAATACTTTCAAATGGTTAAGAGCACGTGTTTCCTCCTAAAATGTCATAGGTTCAAAACCAGAGGGGGGTAGAGTATGCATGTCTTCCTAGACTTAATAGTCAAATTGTTGGGTGGAGGTGGGTCCCTTGTTCCACAAACAAGGGAGTCTCATACACCAATTTGGTGTATGGCTTGGCGGTGACCTTAAAATTGGATAATAATAATAATAATTTCAAGTTATTTTTATATAATTCCACATTTATTTCGATTAAATTAATTCTGCATTTATTTCCAATTAAATTAAATATATTTATATAATATTATTATATAAATATAATAATATTATTACAATGATACTATTAATATATCTTATTATAAAGAGCATAGATCCATTTTAACCACTGATCTATCTAGAGCTGAGAGGGATCAAATCTCATTAAATGCAAACCTCTTTTTAGAATACAAAATTTGAAAAAAGTTTTACATGTGAAAAGATTTAATGCCATTTAGTGCTTGGTAAATACATGATTAAGATAGATCTATAGTGGTAATTTTCATTGTTTAAATCTCATTCTATGCAAACCTCTTTTTAGACTAAAAATTTTGAAAAAGGATTTACATGTCAAGAGTTTTAATCTCATTTAGTGCTTGGTAAATATAGATATATAGTGGTAATTTTTCATTTTTTAAATTGTATTTCTGAATATTTTTTCCTTATTAATATTTTATGTTAAAAATTGAATGATTTACACTTTTTCCTCTTAATTATTTTTCCTTTCCAACATCGAAATATTTTACTAAGGTAAACATTGACACACATTATATATATATATATATATATATATATATATATTGTTAGCCTTTCTCATAAAACAATAATAAATCAAAAAATAAAATAAATAAAATAAATATTAAAAGTTAGGAATTTATGACTAACTCTCTAGATTGGGTTGTTCCTTTAAGTTAGGAATTAGTTTAGGTAGCTCCTATATTGGTGTGTGTATGGTTGAGAAATTATCTCAACCAAGGTGTCCAAGATAGCACACACACTATCTTGAGACACAGTGTCCTCATCTATTTAATTGTAATATTACATTCTTTTAATAATTAGAAAATATGTGAGGAAGCCATAAGGCTGAAGCCTTTTCCGCCATAACTGTGTTTGGGTATAAATATTTGTATTCATATGTGTGTTTATAGTGTATGATTATTTAACATGTAGTATTAGAGCATGTGGGTTTTGTGTGGGTTTTATGGCCTGTTTGAATGTTTAGAGTCATACCAATGATGTTATAAAGAATTAATGACACAAGATTTTGTGTGCGTGCACAAGGCATTAAGTGTCGTTGTCGTTGAAGCTGAAGGCGCTGTCCAACTGGCTACTAAGATCACCGTTGACGGATTTGAGGAATCGTCCTCTGGAGCATAAGTAAATTAAAAAAAAAAAACACAAGAAACCACAGTGGCAGAGATATATTTAAAAAAAAAAAGCACAAGAAACCACAGTGGAAAAGATATAGATCGTACTGATTTTCATCAAGAGGAGAATTGATTGTTATGGTGTAGTGTATGTTTTTGTTGATTGATGATGACTATGTGCCTTTGGAGCAAAATATGGCGAAATCTATTGAACGGAGGTTGAATATTAGAAGTTACAGTGTTGAAAAGTTGCATATGCAATGTTTTGGCAACATCACTTAAAGCAGGCATTGAGACACTGTCTGTAGCTAGAGATCGATAGAATGTTGTGTCACAACCCTTTACGTTATCTCCCGATTAGAAGCCACCCAATTTGCAGCTCTGATTGTGAATTCCCCCCTCCAGCATCTTGGCCGCATGTTCCCACTCATCATAGGTAAGCACAGTCCACATCAGGTTCTGCCAGAACTTCTTGTGGTAAGCAGAATTCAAGTAAATTTGATTTAAATACTTCAATCAATCCCATAGCCTTGGTAGCATTTCAAATAGTGAGCTTCCAAACTTGTTACATAGCGACTTCAAAGCACGTTCTACCCCATGTATACATAGCGATCAAATGTGATTAGTATACTCTCAAACCAACCATATTAAGACTTTGGTCTGCATGTTTAATTGGAGTGCATGTAAGAAGTGAGATTGAGAAGATCAACCAGCACTATAAAATTTATTTCAGTAAACAAATGAAATTTGCAACGATGTGAAATATTTGATCTATCTAGGTTATGAATCGAGACTTTTTTTTTCTCGGAAAATTTTTTTGGGAAAACGTGATCATTGAGCTGCGTGAGTCTGGTGAGAGTGGCTATCGCCAGAAGCTTTTGCTGACCTCATAATAACCTCAATTGGGTGCTTTCTCCAGTGATAAGTGCATTGCGATTAATGTGAAATCTGCAAAATTTGAGAAGCTACTAACACATCTGTGATGACGTGATTGCTGGATAAAGAAGCAATTTGCATGCGTTGTATAATCAAATTTTAGTATAATGTGAAGTATGTGTGTTGAACGTAGCTTCAATTCACCCTTTTTCTGATCGCCTGCATCGAAACCGTTTCAGCGAATTGTGGAGAAAATATCGTGGATATTTCTTAAAGCTTGGTGGGAATTTTATTCACACTTTAGTTGGCACTGTGTGTCAACGTAATTGTGACCTGCGTGGAAAATTGGGCATGTTGAAAAATCCGTTGGTTGGAGTTATGAGGAAATCTACTTATGTGAAGACCTGCATTCAAAAATCACATGGTACGTAAATCATATGGTGCTTAATCTTCATTAACACATTTCATGAATAAATTTAAAGTTCAAAAGAGGACCACTTTATTTGACTTTTGATAAAGTGCCCATAAATTTGGAGTGATCAATTTTTCAAAGGAAAGCTCATTGTTGTAAGAGGTTGAGTTAGTTTTTGAAGACATTTTTTCCAAGAAGTTCTGGAACTTTGATTCCATGAAGATGTTGTGAAGTTGAACGATTATGTACTCCAAATTTTAATAAAACATATATTTTTTGTGGTGAGACTGTCCTAGATCCGCCCGAAAGTGAATAGTGGGATCTTAGGTACACGAAGAGTGTTTTGATGATGGTGCATGCTTCATATTGTTGCTTATGACTTGTGTCTAGTTTTAACACATAAATGATCTCATTTAACACACACATAAAGTTCAATGCAAGCAAGCACAACACCTGTAACAAAGTAGCTGCAAGGAAGGATAATTAAACTCAACACATGCATTTGCGCCACTACAACAAATACTCAAAGTTGTCAACATCAAAATTCTACCTCAATAAGAATATTCACTCAATACAATCAAGTTAATGTGTTTCAAAGCATAGTCTACATCAACATTATTGCACATAAATTTAAGGATTTGTAATATGAGTTGGATTGTAAGGGTGCACTTTCGGTTGAAACCGACACCCAAGTTTTGAATTGATAAGAAGTCAAGAGCATCAATTCTCTTCAACTAAGTAAAATTAAGACAAGTGAATTCATTGTTTTATGTGAGTCATTAAAATCATTGTACGTTTTTTTGGGTGCATTTTCGATAGTGTTCGACACCCTTCATTTAAAACACAATCAAGTGAGTACCTCAAGTGGGCAAGTTTTAACTCTAAAACAAACAACAAGTTCACATCTTCTGCAAGCGAGTGTGAGAATTCATTCAAGTGAGCGTGAAGTAATCAAGCAAGTCAAGCGAGCCTTCAAGAAAATCGATCATCCTCAAGCAAGCATAAATTCAAAAGTTCAAGCAAGAAAGTTCTACAACTCTAGCAAGTGTTCCAAGCAAGTGCAATAAGCAACAAATCAAGCAAGCATTTCAAGCCACACAGCAAGCAAGCCTGTCATTCAAGTAACAAAGTCAAGTGAGACAGTTCAAAGCACGACATCTACGACAAGCGAGCCTGAATTCAAGAGAGCGAGTTCAAATGGCACAACACATCCAACTGATAGAAGTTCTTCGCAAATTGATCCTATCAAGTGTTGAAGACATGGTGAAAATCAACAAAGACATTCTTGCTGATCTTTCACGGCATCTACAACAAACAAACGAAACCATTTAGTTTCTTCAACTAGAATCGCAACTACAAAGAAATGAGTTGCAAGAGAAGAGTGATGCTTCTAAGTCTTTGAACCATCCAGATGATAAGTCATTCATCCAAATAGCTTCGAGTGTCGAAGTTGTTCCAGTTCAACTTTATTCCAAGCCAATCATCAAGCCATGGGAAGAAATCCAAATTAACAGAAATCGATGAGGCTTAGGATATGTCAAAGATGATGCCAACTTGCATATCCCAGATTATTCCAAGCCAATTATGTTCATCAGTGCATGATTTCTTGAACAAATCACCTCAGCAAGTTCTGAGAAATTTGTAGAAAAACAGAAATGCACGCAACCTACAGTTGCAATCAAACCGAAATGTCCTCATTGTCATAGAACTAGCCATACGGAAGATCAGTGTTTTGATCTCCATCCTTGTCGCCATTGTGGCAAGCCAAATCATTCATCGGAGAAATGTTGCAACCAACAAAAATTAGCCAGATTGAAGATACATTATGAATGGATCGATCCTTGGGAATGGTTATCCACAGTCAAAATATTGTCTCAGTTCTACAACCGAATACAATCACACATAGTGCAACCGACAGTGAAAAGAAGATGGTACTCTCATGCAGCTAAACAGGGGAGTACACCAGTGCAACACTCCTACACCTGAAGGGGGGATTTCAGGAATACTTTCCAGAGAAATGTCTCTCCTTTCAGTTGATAAAGGGGGGAAAATGTCAATGAAATTGACAGTGGTTGTCAGACTAAAAGTCTCAACAAAACCAACAAAATCAGCTAGTGGGCAGCTTCCATAGCCAGTGGACATCAAAAAATTTGCCAGTGGGCAGTTGACATCAAAGCAACAGTGAGAATTTTTCAACACAACAAAAGCAACAATGAGTTGTTTTTGACATCATTAGCCAGTGGCATTCAACAAATTTTGTCAGTGGAAAAAGGATGCTCATTTCACGTAAAGGAAAAATGGATCATTTTTCAACTTGGCACGTGATGGAGTTGTCAAGCGAAATTCATACATGAATCATACATGCAGCTGACTCATGGTCTCTTTAGATTGTTTTTTCAGCATCCAGCTTTGGCAGTTTTTCAAGTAATGTTTTTGAGGATCAACATGAGAACTTGGAAGATGGTTCCTCGTTCTTATTTTGGATTTATCATTGAAGGGGGGGATGTTAGCCTCTCTCATAAAACAATAATAAATCCAAAAATAAAATAAATAAAATAAATATTAAAAGTTAGGAATTTATGCCTAACTCTCTAGATTGGGTTGTTCCTCTAAGTTAGGAGTTAGTTTAGGTAGCTCCTATATTGGTGTGTGTGTGGTTGAGAAATTATCTCAACCAAGGTGTCCAAGATAGCACGCAGTATCTTGAGACACAGTCTCCTCATCTATTTAATTGTAATATTACATTATTTTAATAATGAGAAAATATGTGAGGAAGCCATGAGGCTGAAGCCTTTTCCGCCATAACTGTGTTTGGGCATAAATCTTTGTGTTCATATGTGTGTTAATGCTGTGTGATTATTCAACATATATATATATATATATATATATATATATATATATATATATAACTCTTGATAACCGTGCATTGATTATTACCATAGGCTAGTGATTCAAAAAGCCTGGATCCTTGGTCCATTTCAATGATTATCGATAATGATATGAAAGTGGAGAACAAGGAAGGTCATGTAAATCATCAGGTTAGACAAGTCTCGGAAATGAGAAATTCTCCAAGTCCGTATGGGTATCACTACCACTGTTGTGTTGAATGGCGAATTGTAAGGGAGACAATCAAGTGGGAGAGCACTTGGATTGAGGGTCTATTGAACCAGGTTTTGGCTTTAATGAAAAATAGAAGCATTCCCATGAGCTCCGGCAACTACATTTGTCTCTTGCAGTTCTGCGGTGATGCCAGAAATTTTTTCACTTGCAGTTCTGCGTTGATGCCAGACAGTTTGCATAGGGAAGATAAGTTCAT
The DNA here is from genome assembly GCA_034641835.2 of Pinus albicaulis. Classification (NCBI taxonomy): domain Eukaryota; kingdom Viridiplantae; phylum Streptophyta; class Pinopsida; order Pinales; family Pinaceae; genus Pinus; species Pinus albicaulis. The sequence continues at coordinate 574,002,543 of CM076575.1, read as the reverse complement.
GGCCATATGAATCATAAGGGATTATAACTCGAAACCCTTATACAGATTCATGTTATTGAAAAGTAGGCGAAGTCTAGTAAGCTGGTACTGGAAGCCAATGCAATCATGAAATATTCTCAAAAGTTGAATGCAAACAATGCCGAAAGAAGTCACCTCTTTGTGTAGACAATGTCGAAAGAAGTCGCCTCCTTGTGTAGAATGGAGCAATCCAGTTTCTCCAAGAAAGGACTGAAGTTTTCTCCCGTGGTTATTCTTCAAGAAAAAAGATAAGTAATCATGCTATGTTTTTTTAAATATTTGGCATAACTAGTGCATGTAAAATATAAATTCAGAAAGTTATTTTCCTAAAAAGAATTTAGTAGTTTAATTCATGAAAATATTTCATGGGTTTGAAAAGGAATTTAGTAGTTAAAACTCGTGAAGATATTTCCTGAATATTTGACTCGTGAAGATATTTTATGAATATTTGGCATAATTTGTGCACATAAAATATAAATTCATAAAGTTATTTTCCTAAAAAGAATTTAGTAGTTTAATTCATGAAAATATTTCATGAGTTTGAAAAATAATCGTGAAGATATTTCATGAGTTTGAAAAAGAATTTAGTAGATTAAACTCATGAAGATATTTCATGAGTTTGAAAAGGAATTTAGTAGATTAAATTCGTGAAGATATTTTATGAGTTTGAAGATAAGTTAATGAGTTGTTCTTCCAAGAGAAGTCGAGAATAACTCATGTTAGTTTTTCATGCAAGAAAAGAATAATCATTTATTTGGGAAAACTTCATGTTGATTCCTTTTTCTTGAGAAGATGATGTGCATTGAATTAAATGTACTTGTGTTAGGAAAAACACATGTTGCATGCACTAAGTGGGTAGTTATTGCAATATTAAAAATATGTTTTTACATAGGGAAAGTTATTAAGTTAATCTTCTTGGAAAGAATAACCTCTTGAAAAGATTACATGGCTAGATAAATTATGTCAACTTCTTGAATTAGGTGTATTAGAGGTTAAGTTAACTTTGTTAATGTTGCCTAGTTTTTATGCATAAAAGAGGTTATTTATGGTAATTTCTTGGAATCCAAGTTTGAGCAACTTGCATGTATAATTATAGAGAAATAAGGTTCTTTGCATGGATAGAAGATCTATTGAGCTATATTTGTTTCAAAAAATTATATGTGATTATTTTATACTATCATAGATATTATGTTAGTTTCTTTCGGAATAAGATCATGTATAAGCATGTAATATTTGTATTATCTTTCATTGGAAAGAATATACATTTGTATGTGGTAAATGATAGCATGTTTATTTAGCCTACATTGGGAAATATTCTTTGGAAAAGAAGATGGATTACATGCATAAAACCCATATTAATGTATTTGTTCCTTGGAATATACAAATGGGTAATGTTAGTATAATATTTGAAAAATAAGACATATAAACATGTGTTTGCATGCTCTACTGTGTTTTGGGAAATTATTTTAGAAATTTTATGCATTGCATGCATAGGAACACCATTTAGCTTTCTTATAATTGAATGCACCAAAAGCAATAGTTGAAGGGTTGGTTCTTTTTTTAAAGTATAAGTAAATCGCATGCATGAAGGGTTGGTTCTTTTGTTAAAGTATAAGTAAATCCAATGCACGAAGATCGTAACTGATGTACCAGTTTATTTTAAAGAAAATATTGGAAGATGTAGCTATTGTCTTGCATGAAGGTGTTCTTATGCGAGGGAAATATTAGTAAATGTGATTGCTTATAACTAGCACATGTGCAATGCTGTTAAAGGAAACATGTCAGGTGTTAAAGGTAGCATGTCAAGATATTTTACTTGCATGTCATGAATGTACATTTGTAGATGGAGAAGTTTTTCTAGTATAAATTTATGAAATTTTATGAAATGGTTGATTAATACTTTATGATATTGACATCAATGTATGTTGAAGGAAACATTAGTAGGGAATGATGGTGACTTGTACAAAGGAAATGTTATGCGTAACATGGTGGCAAGTAAATGATTATGGTTCATGTAGATGAGTGCGAGCTGTAGGATGATCCAATGTACGATGGTCCATTGTAGGTACATCCATGCCACCAAGATATGAAGATATGAAGATTAGTGGGTAAATGCTATCATATTTATTGTAATGGATTTAAGCTAGATATTTGTAAATTTCTTTGTAATATTTATAACGATGGTTAAGGGTAGGGAAAATTTGAAGGATGGAAAATTGTTTTGAAGTTTAAAAAATTGGCGAATCTCACTAGTCCCTAATATGCAAACTATAAAATGTTTATTGATATATTGTAAAAATATTCAAATTTATAACGATATTATATATATTGTCTATATAATGTTGGCGATTTTTAAGGTAAAATAATTTTATATTGTAAAATTTGGGCGAATCATTTTATAAAAAAATGGAAATTGGCGAATCTTTTTTTTGGAAAACCATGGAAAATTAGCCCACCTGTGAATATTAGCCCCTAAAATTTTCCATGGTTAAGGGATGGTCTCCCTTATAAGCCATTGAGTGAGGGCTGAACACCCTCATGAGGATTTAATAATAAAATTAAACGTTTGTTGGTTTTCACCCTACGAGGTTTTCAGGGTATATTGGTGTTCAATGATGTGATTGATTATTGTGTCAAGTTGATGATGTTGATTCCTTTATTGTTGTGATGTTCATAATGTCAAGTATGTGATGACTACAAGAATGATGAATTGAATGAAAGGTTACATCATACCGTTTTATGTTAATGTACTACAATAGAGGTGCTTAATGGTTAAGCAATTTATCATTCTTAAACTAAGGTTACACTATGAACTGGTGAACATTCTATCTAATGATGTGTAAGGAATATTTAATAATGATTTGAATAGTTACCCGTGGGTAACTTGTATAAAAAAATTTAACTCCTTGCATTTCCATGTGAAGTAATCAATGTATATTATTTAACATAGATACTAAATATTTTATTTATAACTAGAAGACTAAAATTGAAATATCAACAAATTAAGTAGAGTAAAAGTGAAATATCAACAAGATTTATTGTTGTGTTGTTCGATTTTTAAATTTTTATTTAATTTTTGTTTTTTTTTTGTTTTGGCCCACATTAGTGAATTTCTTTTTTGTTATTTTTTGAGGATGCAATTTTTGTTTTTTTTGTTTTGTTTTGTTTTGGCCCACATTAGTGAATTTATTTTTGCTATTTTTTGAGGTCATGCCATACTTACACATAGCCCTCATATTGGATCGTATAATGATTCCAAAATTAAGGGAATCAAGCAAATGCGATTTTTTGTTGTTGTATTAAAGTGTTGAGTGATTCCCCAATTATTAATAAGTTGACACAACTATGAACCGAATGAATGGATTATAGTGCACCAAAAGTTCCCATTAATGTGCCATTACCCGATAGAGGGGTGTGACACATCAATAGGAGAAGGAGAATAGACCAATAATTTAAGTCAAAAGTGGAGTCATGGAATTATGAGATGGAAGATGTGATATTGTAATTGGGTTTGGTCATTAACTTTTTACCAAAGAAGCATTGGGAGATGATGAGAAAAACTTAGTTGGTTTGGTCTCCAATTCGCATCTAGTTAGAAAACCAATATACAATTTACCCAATTAAAAAGTTAGAGAATTCTCACTTAAATTTTTATGAAGTAAAGATAGGTTGATTTAAAATTGATTGATATCTTGGAGATTTAGACCCCTACCCAATTTTTCTAGGAATTGATTAAGAGTTTGATAAAAATGCTATTTTGAGATGATGGGAAAAACTTAGTTGGTTTGGTCTCCAATTCGGGTCTAGTTAGAAAACCAATATACAATTTACCCAATTAGAAAGTTAGAGAATTCTCACTTAAATGTTTATGAAGTAAATACTGGTTGATTTCAAATTGATTGATATGTTGGAGATTTAGACCCCTACCCATTTTTTCTAGGAATAGATTAAGAGTTTGATAAAAATGATATTTTGAATCTGAAACAAAGATATATGTAATTTAGGGTAGAGGCATTGTGTTTAATTTTCCTTTTGGATCTAGAAAAATGAAAAAGTTATTTAGAGCCCTTGATTGACGTTGTGAAGAGTTAAATCATTGAAAACATATACAACATTACAGGAAGGAAGAAGGACCATTATGGAAATATTTAGGGGTGAAATTTCTCCCTTGGGAGAAATTAGGGGGTTTCAAAAAACTTTTGTATCATAGTGCATTATTATCAATCACCACAAGTTTATTTTATAAAAAAATTATATATGGAGGTTAACTTAAAATTATTTTAAGGGAGAGGGGAAAAGGATAAATTTCACCCCTAAAATCCGTAGCTACAGCCTTCCATTTGCCCCAATTTTCAAGAATGTGAATTTATGATAGTTATTTCACCCTCCCATTTGGTGTAAAGTAATATCCCTTGTTTCATTTGGCCTAATTGCATGGTATTGGGATTAATGTGGACAATATGGCCCCCATAGTTTGGAACATATGGTTACAAAATAATAGTTCGTCTCTATTTAAATATTCAATATTTCTTGCCATCTCTATTTAAATATTCAAGAGTCTTCTTACCATTTTTGGAGTCTACATTTGTTTAGTCATAGTCATATCTAATGCAGGAGGCTTGTTTGAAAATTTTTGGAATTTGAATTTTGTAATATCCCCAAATGGGACATTTTACTAAATTTTCATGAATTTACTTAAACCCAAAATTATGTTGTAAAATAAACATGCATTTAACAGAAGATTGCCATGTAAAATAAAACACATAAAATACTGCAATCCAATACCACATAGAATAGGAAGAATCTCAACTTTTATTATAAATAATAAAGAGGTTTACATATTGATCTGACCCAAAAAGAGCTGAGATGAAAACTGGCCAACAATACAATCTGCTGCACTGCTACATGACGATGGCCTCCAAAACTGAACTGCTGCACTCTCCCTCTGGCAACAACTACCACTGAATCTACTGAAGCACCTGTTGAAGATCTGAATGATCCTCACTCCAACATCCCTGAAGCTCTGCAAAACTTCTAAATGAAGTCTCCTCAAGGAGAGTTGGGTTTTCGTCCAACACTCACAAATCACTCGAGGGTTTCCGTCCTGGGGCTACGGCCGAAGTAGAGAACCATGCCTCAAACCTCTCATACAAGAAAATGATATGATCCAAATATATCCCTCAATGGCCTCCTCCCTTTATTTTATAGATCTCTTGGAGCCTTCTAGAGCATTATTTTATTATTATTTTATTCATGGAGCACTTTTCCCTCTTATTAAAATATTCCTTTTTAATGCAGAAAAGAGTAAATCAGCTACCATGTCTCCTCCGGTCACTAAAACTCATTTCCAACTGTCCCTTCATGGAGGTATCCTCGTCTTGGTCCCAATGATATATTACACTAAGTTGTTCTGTAATGTATTCCTCCCAGAATTCCACCGTGAGCGTAATTAGCTGAGTTAAGCCCATAAATAACTCATATTTTCGAAAGTTGTCGGAATGCACCAGAACGAAAGCCAAACTGCTCGGATGATGGAATATATCAAGCGAATGCCACCCGACCACATAGAAACTCCTCAAAACTCCTCCAAAAATCCCCTGGGCCCGTTGATGACACCAACCTGTACCTGTGACCGGTTTACTCGTAACTCTGGAAGTCCATCCTAGCCCTGTCATAGGTGACACCAAAAAAGGGAATATTATAGACCTTCCACCCTAAGATTTCTTGCCCTCAAACAATCAAAATATGTGGGCCACTCTATTGGCCCACCGCAACTGAGACCCAATGCCCGAATCCCATACAAAACTCTGGGTGCTGCTATGCACCTGTGTCAAACCACTCGGAATAGACCCCTCAATATCGGGATCCCAAACTGACCTCTCACTCTACCAGTCAACAAAAAATCCTCCCGGATCCCCACGCCACGAGGGCCAATCATTGCCCAAGTCCCACAGCTCAGAATGGGCACTGCCTCTAGCTATAAATGATGCTCTAAGAGGTGAAGACCACCAACAAGCATTAAGGCTCCCTAGCTCCTGCTGTGTTGTACCTATAACTGTATAAGCTGCCCCACCAACTGCGTACCAACTCATCACCTCTCTCCAATTCAAGTCCTGACTCAATCCCACTATGATCCTGCTCTCCTGAAATCAGGATGGAGTGCTGAAGAAACGATGACCTGTGCCCCACTGCCAGCTGGAATCTGTAACATCTGCTATGTATAAGGGCCCCTGCTCTGCTGTGCTCCCTACGAAGAAAATCATACCATCAAGAGGGTACCAGCTCATGATCTCCATCCAATCTATCCTGGAAGGAGAATCCAATGCAGTGTCAACCGCATACGGAACATGCCTAGAGAGCTGTCTCCAAATCATAATCAACTCATGCTGCTCTGTCCCATTTTCCAACCAAATCTGCCTGTAGAAGAAAGCCCCTCTCTCTATAATGGGCCAAAGTGGGAAAGATATGCTACAAGCCCCATCAATGTACTCATGGAGAGTGCTACTCCCTGAAAGTACTGCAACTCTGCTGATTGCATGTGCATCTATCTGTACCTCATCAGTGTGTTGGCCCAACGATGGATGCTCCACCATCTCCAACAGCTCATCCCTCTCTTGATCGGGGATGTAATGCTCCTGCTGTCTACTAGCCCCCCGCAGGACTATCCCATCAACCTCCAACATCTCCAGAGGATTTGGATCTACAACTTCTGTCACTGTACTTGATTTCTGTGCATCTGACTGCTCCTCCTCAATGGCTGACCCCAAGGTTAGCTACATATCCATCATGGACTCAATGTGAGCCTCCATCTGGCTCTCCCCCAAGGGACTATCATGCATGATGTGCATAGTATCCTCCTCTGCTGACTGAGGCTCCCTCATATTCTGCTTTGGCTGAATCATCACAAGTGACTCATCACCCAAAGTATCTCCCATAGAGTCCCCTGACTGCTCACCCTGCACACTGGAATACAGCTTCGACCTACTATCATCATCTCTGCATGACTGCTCTCTCTCCCCAGAAGAGTCCTCAACTGATCCCATGGACTCATCTGAAGAAGAGTCCTCATCCTGGAATACAGAAGGAATGCCCTCATGTTCTTCCTCTACCACATCATCTGCATCACACAAGCATGAGTGATTAGGCCCCCAAGGTTCTTTGTAGATGAAGCAAATTCCTTTCCTCCTCAGCTCATTTCTGCTGCTAGATCCACCAAACTGGAGCATCTCCTCCCTGGTAAACTATCTCCTGAATAGCCCAAAATTCTGCTCAACCAACCCTTGGGCTAGCTCATAAGCAGCAGGTGAGACCAACTGCTCTCTCCTCCAAATGCTCAACAACTGGGTCTGCAACTCTCGGCCAATGTCTCATGGTCTCTCATACATGACGATAAGATGGACTGCATGTGTGATATGACGGTGTCAGGATGATGTCTCCTAATGCCGAAGAAGCATTGGAACATCTGCAGAATCAAGTCATCACACTCAAGGTCAAACATGATGACATAAGTCTCGAATGTGGCCATACTCCATAGAATCTCAAGCTTATTCTCGAAAGTAGACCCTACACTCTTGTCCAAATCCTGAAAAGTCTTTGCTATCAAGCTCCTAATTCTCCTCATAACATCATCATTGTATGGAGCTATAGGTGTGGTCAACTTCATGATGTTACTGAGGCATAATGCAACTATAAGTATGACCCCCTCACACGGTTCCTCCAAGAATTTGTGTTGTATAAGAGCAAGCATAGCTGGTTTTAATGCCCAAATTATTTTTCTCCCTTCTACTTGGCTTATTGTGGACAAGAGTTCATTAAACTCATCTAGTTTTGAAAAAACTCTCCATGTCATCTTCATGTGTTTCAAATATGTCCCAAGTGCTGAAATTCTGTGACCGATCCCCAATTCTTCCTGCAAATCTTTTGGCTGTCCATTTTTAAGGATGGTATAAATTCCTCTTCAAAAGTGTCTACTGTTTGGTTTTTTTTTCTAGTCTTCTGTTGCATGATGGTTCAAGGAACCAACTCTTGTTTTTATTTTTCTCAAACTATTTAGGAACCCCTCCATGGTTGAAAATATATACAAGGCTAAACAAAATGAGACCTTCCCCTTGTAATACAAGATTTTCTCAACAAAACCTCTATTTCTGCTTACTAACCACCTCTAGCCACTAGCAACACCACACATACAAACAGTCTTGCTCACCCAATCAAGGCCCTGACTTATATAAAACAACATCAATGGTGTTAAAACATAAATTTTCCATACAACCTCTGCTCATGACAACAACTTACATGTTTTCCTTGCTTTTACCTGCATCATACAAGGACTAAAATTGTTGTTGAATCGAAATCCCTGCCACTGTGCAACCCTACAACATAATACCAATAGACTAACATCTATAGTGGCATCTGCGAAATTCCCCTTGTACAAACATCTTTTTTATGTCAATAATTTTCTGAGTGTGCTTGGGATTGTTTTTGCGAGAATTTGTCAAATGGTTAGGTGGTGAACATGTTGTGGGTGAATTTCATAATTTTTCTTCTAGATCAGTTTATTAAGTGCTCAACAGACTCGAAAATAGACTTTCTCTAATTGATATCAAACCCAAAAATTAACATATTGCTGATATTTGACAATATGGAAATGACACCAACATAATAGTCCTTTCTCAACTTGAAATAGGAATATATGGTGAGCAGATGAGAAAGCGAGTGAACCTGGTTTAGATGCCGATTATAAATTCACAAGCATGAGTTCTGGGAGCCGTGATAGGAAGTGGTGAAACAGTGATGAACAACAAATAGTTCTGCTCTGTTACAGCATAAAAAACGCATTCATTTATGGGATATGTTGGCCACTGCAAATTTCGATTCCAGAAATGATAACCTTTGAAGACTTGATCCTGGGGAATAAGACTTTCGGCCTAGCTCTTTCATCCTATCATTGTTGAAATGCCACCATTGTGTACAGTCCAATATGTCCATATATGTGTGTGCCCCCAAATGCAGTAATAAAACTACAACCCACAAAAAATCTTGACCAACAATAGAATATCAGAGGAACACGCTCCTTTTGACCGTTGAGCATAGGCTATCTTTCTGTAGCCGGTCCTCGAAATATGGTAGAGATTAACCCTCGAATAAATCTGACCTCCTGCAGGAAAAATTGACGTCCAAGAAAATTCGACCCTCCTTGAGAATGTATATGACCCCTGTAATAAAATCATTGGAGAGAAAGCTACTGGGACTTGTGGAAATTACACTTGGGTTCCAAGGGTCCTTCAATAAACGATGACTCATAGTCTTGGTTCAATTTTTAGCCCTTGAGAATGCCTTCGTCTTCCCAAATAATCACGCAGACTGGACTTTTGAGATTCAGTTCGATCCCTTCCATAAATTTCCAGCCAATGAAGACGGAACAACGACAAGCTTTCCACAAAAACTCCACATACGTGTCAATTTCCACTTCAACCTGATTTAGCAATGGAAAATTTAATGCCAGTTTCAGTAATTAATATTTCATGGTCCCATCCATGTGTATGATTTGGCTTTCGACCTTTGCAAATAATGAGTTGGCTGCAGATTTGGGTAATTTGGTTTCACGTAGCCCTCTCGCTTCCCTTATAACATCAACACTTTTATTATTACCAGAAGATTCCACCTCTCTAAGGTGTTCATGATATTGCGTGGCTTCTTGCCCTTGTTGGGTAAGACCAATATTTGAAAGAAAATGCTTTTGGATGTCCTCATGGATTTGGCTTTCAACAGATTTGTCTGCTTGCCCACGTGCCAATCGTATCAACAATTATTTTGAACAATGATTTTGAATTAATATCCTCCTTGAAATTCAATTTTCAAAGTTGCTTGCTTCTAAGATCTAATCATATGTTGTGGCCTTGGGATGGCTCCACCTCCCATTGAAATTTTGATGTAATTTGGCCTATTCAAACTTTGACTAAATATATTCAGCCTCTTGATAATTTGATAAAAGCATCCTTAATACTTTCTATTTGGAAACAAAGTGTTGGCGAAATATTTTTCCACACCAAATTGTGTCATATTTTCGTTAACCGATTCTCGTTCTGCTGCGAGAACTGGGTGTTTGTTTTCTTTGGAAAAATATATATGAAGTTGCAGATCCAACGACTTCGGCAAATAGATGAATAATCTTCGAACAATAATAGCTGCAATTAAAACCCTTGGATTTTCAAATCAACCCCATGGTTGAGCCAAAATCGAAGCTCTGATACCATTGTAATATCCCAAAATGGGATATTTTACTAAATTTGCATGAATTTACTTAAACCTGAAATTATGCCGTAAAATCAATGTGCATTTAATAGAAGATTGCCACGTAAAATAAAACACATAAAATACTGCAATCCAATACCACATAGAACAGGAAGAATCTGAGCTTTTATTATAAATAATAATGGGGTTTACATATAGATCTGACCCAGAAAGAGCTGAGATGAAAAACTGGCCAACAATACAATCTGCTGCATTGCTACACGACGATGGCCTCCAAAATTGAACTGTTGCACTCTCCTTTTGGCAACATCTACCACTGAATCTACTGAAGCACCTGTTGAAGATCTGAATGATCCTCACTCCAATATCCCTGAAGCTTTGCGAAACTTCTAAATGAAGTCTCCTCAAGGAGAGTTGGGTTTTCGTCCAACACTCACAAATCACCCGAGGGTTTCCGTCCTGGGGCTACGGCTGAAGTAGAGAACCACGTCTCAAAACTCTCATATAAGAAAATGATATGATCCAAAGATATACCTCAATGGCCTCCTCCCTTTATTTTATAGATCTCTTGGAGCCTTCTAGAGCATTATTTTATTATTATTTATTCATGGAGCACTTTTCCCTCTTATTAAAATATTCCTTTTTTAATGCAGAAAAGAGTAAATCGGCTACCACGTCTCCTCCAGTCACTGAAACCCATTTCCAAATGTCCTGACATGGAGGTATCCTTGTCCCGGTTCCAATGAGCTATTACACCAAGGTGTTCAGTCATATATTCCTCTCGGAATGCCACCATGAGCGTAATTAGTTGAGTTAAGCCCATAAATAACTAATATTTCCGAAAGTTGTCGGAATGCACCGGAACGAAAGCCAAATTACTCAGATGATGGAATATATCAAGTGAATGTCACCCGACCACATAGAAACTCCTCAAAACTCCTCCAAAAAGCCCTTGGGCCCACTGATGACACCAACCTGTACCTGTGACCGGTCTGCTCGTAACTGTGGAAGTCCATCCTAGCCCTGTCATAGGTGACACCAAAAAAAAGGAATATTACAAATTTCAAAGTCAAGACTCAACATGCCATGGTACAAGTAACACCTCTCAATATGTTGTGTATTTTTTCTACATTACAATCCTTATGAATGCTCTGATACCTTGCCTTCTTGATTTTTTTTCTTCATTTTTGGGAATTGTAATAATTTTTGTTTGGAAAAGCCTTAGGTTTTGGTCTGAAGCTCTGATGTTATAGTGTCATTATTATATAGTTACTTGCCTTCACTTTATTGATGAGTATTTTGGTGCCATATTTTCTTGTTAGAAATTGTAGATCCTTCGTTTATTAGGGTTCATTTATGGATTTTATCATTTTAGTGATGGAAAACTTACGAAATATGCTTATAATTGTAAATGTTTAGTGAATCGTGAACTAAGTGGTAGGGAAAATAACTATCACAAAATTGTTACAATTGGGTAATTTTATTTTATGTTTGAAGAATTTACATTAATGAATCAACATTTTGATGAGGAATGGGTTGGAGCTCTATCATATTGTAAAAGTTAAACACCTTTAGGTTGGAATATTAGGTGAGAATTCATTCTAATCCTATCGCATCAGGGAATTGGGGTTTAGTTTGGAGAATTCATTTTATGAGAGATGATAAAAAATTGAGGGCGGTACTTGTAATTATTGGGTATCGCATCTTGAGATCCATTGATGTACTTGATGTGGCATATCATGATTGTATGTGAAATTCATTATTCTCCTTAATATATGATTATTTTTGTATGAATCCATATGTGAAATTTAATATGATAAGTTCATATTTGTGCACTAGATAATCATCATTCCAAGTACTAGTCTAGTTGATGCATGTTTTCTAGCTGTCCAATTAGAACAACAACAATGGGGTTGTATATCTAAGAATTCTTTTTCCTCTGTAACTTCTTTTAAAACCTTAAGATATCCAAATAAAATAAATAATAATAAAAACTTGAAAAAAATATATAAATAATATAATTTAATAAAAAAAATAAAAAAATTATATCATAATAAATAGAATTTATATAGCAATTTAATGTTATATTCAATAATTATCTTATTTTTAACTAAAGGTATTTATCTTATTTTTAACTAAAATATGAATACCTTTAGCTAAAATATAAATACCTTCTATGTGCATATTAACTCGAGTGTCTTTTAAAATAGATCACACAATATTCATATTTCTCCATAAAATAGTTTATTATCCCTTCATTTACTTTTGTTTCAATTTGCACAATGCTAAGTAAGAAACATACAGTGATACGGGAATAAACATAATCATGGCTTTATTGATTAAGAAGGTTTATTGGCTCTTACATGATAGTAACTCATACCTTATCATTTTGGGTGAAGTAATTAATAATTGTGAATGATTTAAATTTAGTGTAGTGTTAATAATAACATGATGGAGAAACACCCTCTTTATCTGGTTTGAAACACAAATCTAGTTTTAATCAAACTCATTATGGAAAATTATGTGTTCCTTTTTTTTTCTTTTCAAATATCAATATTCTAGTTATATTCTACTTAGAAAAGATTGCAATTAAAGTTTGAGAATTATTTCCCTCTTAAATTAAAGTTTAATTTTTCTTTCAAATGCAATAAAATTCATAACATTTATGAGATTTTGCAAGCTTTCATTTTTTCTTTCAATTGCAATAAAGTTCATAATATTCATTTTATGAGATGTTGCAAACTTTCATTTTGAGTATTTGTCAGAGTTAAAAACCAAATATGAAGATTAGAGTTTACTATATTGTTAACTTTAAAGAAATTATATGTCTAAAAAATATTTCTTTCATATTTATCTTAAATAGCTTCTAGTACACAATAGTTTACAATAGAAAATGACATAATTATACAAAAGTATACAATAGAGAAAGGCCAATGACAAAAAAGTGAGAAAGGAAAACTAACTCTTATATATAGAGCTAAGTGCTCAGTGTTTTAGAGCCATTTTTAGTTTATATATATATATATGCCTGGTGTGGCCTCTTAGACAAGATGTCCATTGATATTACTCCATAAGCTATCTCTCATCAATATAAGTGCATTTTGTCATGTGAATAATTCTTTCGTGCTTATAGTAGAATTTTTTGTTTTGCATATGGTGTAATCACAATAGCAATCTTGTTGTAAATATTGAATTTCCTCTTTTACTCTTCCGGAAAATTTTGTTTACTGAAACACAATGTAAATTATCCAACTTAATTTAACTTAATAACTTAACTTAATAGAAATAATTCTCACTCCCAAAAAAAAATTATATTTTTATATTAATACTATTTATATATACTATATTAATACTATTGTATTAATAGTATTTTTATATTAAGGCTATTTTATTAGATTATTCTTCTATTTATAATAATAATTATAATAATTAGGACTATAGCATTCAGAAAAAGATTAATGGGGTGGAAAGTTTATTTTGGTCTTGAAAATAATTGTAAAACGACAAACCTTGTAATGTGGGATAGAAAGAAGTTCCTCTTCGAAACTTTAGTCATTCATGTTATCTTATATGGATGTGAGGTTTGGGGTTGTAGCATCTCTAGAGAATCCTGGAGAAAGATTGAGCAAAACTGTACATTTTTATAAATTTTATACACCTAAAAATTAAAATAAATATAATTTATCATTTCTCCTCATAGAAGTGTGTCTTTCTCTATCATGGTCATAGCTATGACTAGGCTTCTGCTGTACAAGCACAAGCTCAATAGCATGTAGCACTTAGAATTCCTGCGCTATTTTTAAATTCCAAACAAAACCACCAAAGGTTTAATCGAGAAGCAGGAAGACACCAAGGCCTGCTTAAACAATTGGATATTCATCACGAATGTTGTATTGCAAAACATCAGAAGACTAAAAAATACTTCTAAGTTCAAAGAAAATGTGTATGAGAAAGATCTGTAGCTTAAAAGAAAATTAAGGTATTATAAGGAGGTCATCAACCCCACCTTAGAATATCAAATATATCTCTTTGTTTTAACTAGCTAAAAGAAGAAAATTAATATAGCCAAGATTAGAACGAACTCTCATGAGCTCCATAGTGAAACAGGTCGTTGGACAGTTCCTAAAACACCATGGATGGAAAGGATCTGCCATCTCTGTGAGAATATGAACATCGAGGATGAAAATCACTTCCTCTTAGAGTGCCCCGCGTACAACCACATTAGAGCTCAATTTCATAATCTTTGTTGCAATATTTACCTTCCTAGCCTTTTAAAATGTCAAAATTATAGTGAGCTCGGGAGGCTTCTCTCCAAGCTTTTTGAGCATAGGAATAAAATCTTAAATCAAATTAAATAAATCTTTTCTTTAGATCCGATAGACCAAAGATTGGTCTCAGTGGACATTAACCATCATCATCATCATCATCATTTTTATGTATATTTTAATTTCAACTTTAATCTAATATTACAATAATATCATTATTATAATATAATATAATATATATTGTTATATATATATATATATATATATATATATATATATATATATATATTACATTAATATTATTATAATAGAATATAACTATTTTAATAATATTATTATTTTATTAGTATTATTATATTATGATTCTATTTATAATAATAATATTATTATTTTTTTGTTTTATGTATTAGTAGTGATGTTCGATATCCAAAGTTGGTGAATAACATGGTATATAGAGAGTGTGTATGGTTATATTTTAATATGATTATATACTTATTTATGGTGATACTTTTTTATTTTTTTTAATGTATTGTTTAATCTAATTTTTATTTTTACGTTTTTAATTGTTATCAAGAATGAAATAATGAATGATAATCATAAATAACAATAATTTAGATATTAATAGTTTAGAGAGGGAGAGAAATAGTTTAGAGAATAATAATTTACACAACAAATAGAGAGTCGGAGTTGAAAATTAGGATAATAGAAAAAAATAAGTTTAAATATTGAGAACTATATAGTATAGTTTATATATTAGAGAATGAGAATAATTCAAATTAGTTCTACATTAATTTCAAGAATAATTTTGATGGTTAAGAGTATGTGTTTCCTCCTAAAATTTCATATGTTCAAAACTAGACCGTGGTGGAGTATGTATGTCTTCGTAGACTTAACAACAAACGCGTACGTAGGTGGGTATATATATATATATATATATATATATATATATATATATATATATATATATATATATATATATATATATATATATATACATATTAAAACGGATATTGGAATACATGAAACTTAAAATACCAGATCGAATACAAAATTTAGGGGAAATGCCCAGATTACCTCTCCTACCAGGAGTGTCATGACACATATTCTTATAATCCATATCTTCTTACATGCAACAATGGAATCCATTTCCATGATTTTCCCAAACTTGTGGATACAAACAAATTTCTTCAATAAGATGCAATAGAACATGACAGGTAAAGGATTAAGGTATTGGGTCCCATGCTTCATCTCTATCCCTTAGAAGAGAACCAACGGATAGGGGGGATGCTTTGTTGGCTTCAGAATCTGCATCCTTATTGTTCGCTCTCAATACATGGAAAAAACTCAATTTCTGGAGAGTTTTTGTCAATGTTTTGATTCTTGATATTATCCTTGCAAAACTTAAATCTGACGGGGCATAATTGTTCACTAAAATTTTGATAATGGATTGAGAATCTCCAAAAACATTTACCTCTTTGATGCCCAAGTCTTTGAGCTGCTTGAGGCCTTGGAAGAGAGCCAATGCTTCAGCTTGAATGTTGGAGTTATGGCCCAAGCCCCAGGAGAACCTATGCACAATTCTGCCCTCTGAATTCTTTATGACCCCTCCTACGTCGGCTTTTCCTGGATTACTTTTGGCAGCCCCGTCAAAGAAGAGAGAATGTCTCGATTGCTTGATGATCCAATCAGAGAAGTATTTCTCATTGACTCTTATTTTCCAATATTTGGGAGGTGATGCAGGGGCATTAGACACAACAAAATACTTTGTACTTTATAAGACCTATAGGGGGTCTTATGTTTTTAAATTCTCATGTAAATATTAGTACTTTGAATAAAATGGTGAGGAATTGTAAATGTTCTCTAACCACTAGATAACATGAGGAAAGTCAATTAAGTTAGGAAGCTAAAGATTCAATTCCGTTATTCTAGGAATTGAGTCCAACTCTAGGACTTTGGAGGATTCCAAGAGTCCTTGTTGAGCTGTCAAAGTAGCTGAATCGATTCATTCATCTCTTGTATAAAAATAAGCATCTGTAGAGTAAGAGGGAGAGAGCTAGAGATTTGTGCAGAAATAGAGTAGGTTGTAGAAGGGCCAACGATTGAAGATCTGGCCAAGCAGAAAGTTTTTGTAAGTGATTCCATTATTTAAATGAAAGCACCTGTTCAGTTTACATGTGTATTGATTGACTTAAATTATGTGTGAATTATATATGCATTCTTGATCTGGTACTGGAGAAGGAACATTTGAGTTTTGTGACAAGTGAACCCTGTGTTATTGGTTGAAAGGGTGACTCTGTTTTAATTAGAAAAATTAATATGATTTTCATTCATAGCATTTGAGGAAGATCGACCACTGAAAGGGTCGATCTTATTGAAGGAAGTGGAATTGGAGTATAATCCGTAAATATATCGATTCAGTTGAAATTGATTGGGGCTACATTTATGTGTTCTGGTGGAAAGCACTTTTGAAGAGCTTTATTCTTCTTATTGAAGCATAGCCTCTGTTTAATTAGGATATTTGAACTCTAGTTACATGTCTATAGGAATTGAGTTTATTCCTTTGTGAAGTCGATAGAACCGTTTCATCCTTTAGTGATCATATACATCAAAGAAGCGCTTAATCTATGGTTGCATTGTCGGAAGCAAAGGCATTAGTTGTGGAATGATAAGGCAGATTGAAGAAATTAGTTAAGTTCAGGTGGGGATTAGTGCCAACACTATTCATTTACCAGAGGTGGGTTTGGAAAACAATACCACCTACTTTGCACCACTTTTGGTCTAGGGTGAAACCACAAGAAAAAAACCTGATCCAATACATTTGCACCATGTCACGGGGAAAATACTGCCCTTATCGCGTTTTTTTGGAACACTAACCTTCATCCATGGAAAAAATGCGATTTTTATTTGATCTATTCGATCTGGAGCGCAGCGGATCTAAGGGTGATGGCGCAGCGAGGTGATCGGAGGTTAATGCAAAGGTATGGCCCATTGTTTTCACATTGATAATCGTTTATTTAATAAGTTTTGAAGTGTGGGGCCCGGAGAATACAATATGTGTAATAAAGTGTCACGGCGATAGTGTTAATGGAGTTAAAGATATAAGCCGAGGTTTGGAATTTGTTCCAGGATTTCGAACCAATTGTTATAGTTTTATAATTCTATAGTCGTGATAGTCAAATTTCTATTTATAAGTCAAAACATTATGCTGTCGAAGGGTTTTAATGAGTAAACAAAAAAAAAGGGCTTTATAAGGTTCTTGTAAGGGCATTCTGTAGTTGAGGAGGGTTTTGAAATAGTGTGGCAGGGATTAACACATTATTGAAGGATTTTAACCCTATCTTGAATTTCCTTTATCAAAGGCGTAGAGTTATATGCACTAGCCATCGTTTAAAAAAGGTTTGAAATTACGGGTAAAGGCTTACCTTGGGGTTTAATTAGAATTTGAATGTTGATTCGAATGTCCATTAATTAAGTTTGATATATGGGTTTTAACCCCAAAGGTCCGATAGAAGGAAAGACGCGGTTGTAAATGTGATATTAAATGTAGAAAGCATTTGATGTGGGTTTTAAAATGAAATTAAAATTTTATATAGACTAAGAGTGTGTAAGAGAGGTAGCCCGACATCAAGTGGTATCAGAGCAGAATAGCTCTTTTTGAAAAAGTTCAAGTTTTGGTGAATGCATGTATGAAAAAAAATCAGGCTTTTGAAAACTGATGTAGATTTCAGATTCGAAGAGAGATGCAGTGCATGTGTTGAGAGGATGAAGGATAGTTCTATTTGAAGTGAAGGATTTTGTAATTAAATCTGAAGGTGTGGTGAGAAAGAAGATCAGATTCTAAGATCTGATATATAGCAAAGTACGCAGAGTTGCAATGAACAGGATTTGCAGAAAGGAGTGGTAGACAAGATCATACAGAGATCTTGTAGGTAAATAATTTTAATTCTGATTTGAAATTGTAATTGCAGAATTGTGGTTGCAGGAAGATAAAGACAGAGTTTTGATGGTGAAGACAGTGAGCTTGATATTCAGCTAGAGGCTGGATAGAGAGGAAAATTGAAGTGTTCTCAAGAGAAGGTGATTTGATGAGCAGTGTTTAACTCTAGTTTGAAGAGTTGTTTGAAGAATTCAGAATGCAGAAAATTGAAGAATCTCAGCAGAAGCAGATCACAACTTTGAGAGCAGTGATGAAAGAGTCCAGCAGAGGATTCTGAGGTGAAGAAGAAGTGTGGCAGAACCTGGATAATTCCCAACAAAGGTTGGATGGAAGAAGAACAGATGTTGTCTTGAGAGAAGTTGCAGAGTGAAGCCTAGAAAGAGCAGAAGAGAGTGCTCAAAAGGTTCCAGCAGATAGGGGACCAGTACTTGCCAAAATCCGGATCCGGAGGAAAGGATTGGTGAGGTGAGTTGCAACAAGAGAGATTGCTGTTGCAGAGGCTTGGTGAAACTTGTGAGTGAAGAAATCCTGGAGGAGAAAATGACTATTGATAGTCATAGCAGAGATTGCAAAGGTTCTAAGAGAGGCCATAGCAGAAAGGAGGAAGTAGATACCAAGAAAAATGGCATGAGGCATCGATTGACTGATGCAAAATTTTGGAAAGAGGCAGCTGAGATTAGTAAGCAGTTTTATAAACTGGAGAGGATGATAAAGGAAAACCAGAGAGTTGGTTGGCTCATGAAGAAGAGTGTGAAATGACAACCATTACAATTGAGGTTGAGGAAAAATGAGATTGCCTTATTGAGAGAAGAACTCAAAGCAGCTAAGTTGAAAAAAGAAATTTTTGTTTGTGAAGTAGAACAAAGAACAGATGAAGAATGGAGGTCTGCAAGAGATCTTGTGATGCATGGTGAAGATTTGAGGCAGCAAGAATCTTGTCTTGTTGAAGAGAAAGTCATTGATAACTTCCTGAAGTATTGGACAAGTCTAGATCAGCTGGACAAGGTGAAGACTTGTATTTGTGACTCTGACAATTGTGAGGTGATGACAGGTTCTATAGAGGGAGAAGAACTTAGAGTTCTTGAGTCAAGGATGGAATTTGAAGATTCCACGTGCATATCTGTTCAAAGGGAAGTGCTTGAGAAAGCAACCAAGTCTGAAAAGTCTTATAGTTTTGAAACTAAAGAGTTGTGTATGTTTGCAAGTACATCACAGGGAGATGAACAAACTCTAAAGTTTGTTGAGGAGGAGACATTGAATCTGAAATATGTTTAGATCAATGCTGAGATAGTAAGATCTCAAGAGAAAGGCATGAAGACTAAGGAGTCCAATGAGAATATTGGAGCAGAGAGAGAAGGACCAGCTGAGGATTGGTCAAGAACAAGCAAAGGCATAGAAGGTTGTGTAAGGTTCCCGAAATCTACTCCAATGGAAGTGGTTGAGTTGTATAGAAGGTTGGATTTTCAAAGAAGAGAATTGGAGAAGCAGAGGACCTGTGCACAAGATAGTTTGCTGAAGAAGCAGGGCAGGAAGGTCTTCATGGACAACATTCATGAAGCAGATGATAGAGAGAACGAGAGAATAGCTGACAGTCTCATGAGGAATGCAAATCAGCATACTAAGATGCTGACAGAGGATTTAGAAGGGAGTTTTGAACAACATACTGATGTGTTGTCAGAGGAGAAGAAGGTATTGAAGCCTTGGAATTTTACTGCTGATGATTCATGTGTTAATCATGCAGGCAAAGAGGAAGAACATCAAATGAAATCTGTTAGAGGATTGAATGAAAGAGGAACTATGTTGGCTGAAAACATAGTGAAGGGTCATCATTTTAACATGGTGATTGGAGCAATGGAGATAACTCTGGCAGCTAAGGAGAAAGATAAGGGAGATCTTCTGAGTCTTGAAAGAGACTTAGAACTGTTGAAGGAAGGTTTGGTGATTGGGTCATCAATTGAGACCATTGGGTCTTGTGATTTTAACACTGACAACTTGTTTGTGTTTACAGGTGATGTAGAAGACAATTCATCCTTTGGAATTGTCTTGAGAGAATACATATTGTTGCAGAAGAAAGAAGATGAAACAGTCATGCAAAAATTTGTCACTGTTGGTGACAGAGAAGAATTGGCTTGTTTGAATAGCCAAGAAAAGATTGGAAAGAAGATTATGGGACAGATTTGTAAGACTGACACAGTGATGGAAAATCAGAGTTCTATTCTAATAGAAGATGAGGATGCAGAGATGGAAGGACTTGATTTGATTGCCAACATCAATCAAGGTGATGATGGACAATTACTAAAGATTGTCCAAGAAGAAGAAAAGGATGTTGAAACTGAGTTGTAGCATGCTAGGGATGTGAAACAAATACATAAGAGATGGCTATAATGTTTTCTGGAAACATTGGAAGAAGAGAAAGAAATTGCAGACACTGAAGAAAAGATGCCTGAAGCTGTGAAAGAAAGAGCAGCAGATACTAGTTTGATAAATTTGCTTATGTTTACTAGTATGTTGAATGAGTATGTTACTGTAGGTGGAAAATTAAATGATGATTTGTTTTATAAGAGTGAATTTGCAGATGATGAGCACAAGCATGTTGCAGAGGAACAGGAAGTTTGGGAGGAAGAAACACCCATGGTGGCAGCTGGAGCAATATGGGGGATGACATCTGCAGGAGTAAAACCAATGTTAGCAATAATCAGGAAGATAGTAACAACAACAGTATTGACAACAACAGCATTTGAAGGCAGCAGTGGATAGAAGAATTCCCAGTTAGAAGATAAGCTGGGCATGGAGAATGAAAACATCAGAAGATTGATGATGAAGGTGTCTCAGAAGTAGCAGAAAACAACCAGAAAGCAGAGGAATTTTAACAAAGGAAAGACAAAATCAGATTGTGAAAGTACAGTTGGGGGTAAATTGCATAACAGGATATGGAGACCTGGAGAAATGTAGATGAAGGATGATGTAGCTGCTAGATAGTAGCAAAACAGAGTGTGGGATCCAGGAGGCAGAGATTAAAGACACATGATCATGAGATCATAATCAATTTGAACCTTAGGAGTTTGAT
Organism: Pinus albicaulis; assembly: GCA_034641835.2. NCBI lineage: Eukaryota > Viridiplantae > Streptophyta > Pinopsida > Pinales > Pinaceae > Pinus > Pinus albicaulis. The sequence goes on along the minus strand of CM076575.1, from coordinate 573,981,005 downwards.
GCAGGGGTATTAGACACAACAAAATAATTTGTACTTTATAAGACCTAGAGGGGGTCTTATGTTTTTAAATTCTCATGTAAATATTAGTACTTGGAATAAAATGGTGAGGAATTGTAAATTTTCTCTAACCACTAGAGAACATGAGGGAATTCGATTAAGTTAGGAAGCTGAAGAGTCAGTTCAGTTATTATAGGAATTGATTCCAACTCTAGGACTTTGGAGGATTCCAAGAGTCCTTGTTGAGCTGTCAAAACAGCTGAATCGATTCATTCATCTCTTGTATAAAAATAAGCATCTGTAGAGTAAGAGGGAGAGAGCTAGAGATCTGTTCAGAAACAGAGTAGGTTGTAGAAGGGCCAACGATTGAAGATCTGGCCAAGTAGAAAGTTTTTGTAAGTGATTCCATTATTTAAATGAAAGCACTTGTTCAGTTTACATGTGTATTGATTGACTTAAATTATGTGTGAATTATATATGCATTCTTGATCTGTTACTGCAGAAGGAACATTTGAGTTCTGTGACAAGTGAACCCTGTGTTATTGGATGAAAGGGTGACTCTGTTTTAATTAGAAAAATTAATATGATTTGCATTCATAGCATTTTAGGAAGATCGACCACTGAAAGGGTCGATCTTATTGAAGGAAGTGGAATTGGAGTATAATCTGTAAATATATCGATTTGGTTGAAATTGATTGGGGCTAAATTTATGTGTTATGGTGGAAAGCACTTTTGAAGAGCTTTATTCTGCTTATTGAAGCATAGCCTCTGTTTAATTAGGATATGTGAACTCTGGTTACATGTCTATAGGAATTGAGTTGATTCCTTTGTGAATTCGATAGAACCGATTCATCCTTTAGTGATCATATACAACAAAGAAGCGCTTAATCTATGGTTGCGTTGTCGGAAGCAAAGGCATTAGTTGTGGAACGATAAGGCAGATTGAAGAAATTAGTTAAGTTCAGGTGGGGATTAGTGCCAACACTGTTCATTTACCAGAGGTGGGTTTGGAAAACAATACCACCTACTTCGCACCACTTTTGGTCTGGGGCGAAACCACAAGAAAAAAACCTGATCCAATACATTTGCGCCATGTCACGGGGAAAATACTACCCTTATCACGTTTTTTTGGAACGCTAACCTTCATCCGTGGAAAAAACGCGATTTTTATTTGATTTGTTCGATCTGGAGCGCAGTGGATCTAAGGGTGATGGCGCAGCGAGGTGATCAGAGGTTAATGCAAAGGTATGGCCCATTGTTTTCGCATTGATAATCATTTATCTAATAAGTTTTGAAGTGTGGGGCCCAGAGAATACAATATGTGTAATAAAATGTCACGTCGATAGTGTTAATGGAGTTAAAGATATAAGCCGAGGTTTGGCATTTGTTCCAGGATTTCAAACCAATTGTTATAGTGTTATAATTCTATAGTCGGGATAGTCAAATTTCTATTTATAAGTCAAAACATTATGCTGCCGAAGGGTTTTAATGAGTAAATAAAAAAAAAGGGCTTTATAAGGTTGTTGTAAGGGTGTTTTGTAGTTAAGGACGGTTTTCAAATAGTGTGGCGGGGATTAACACGTTATTGAAGGATTTTAACCCTATCTTGAATTTCCTTTATCAAAGGTGTAGAGTTATATGCACTGGCCATCATTTAAACAAGGTTTGAACTTGGCGGGTAAAGGCTTACCTTGGGGTTTAATTAGAATTCGAATGTTGATTCGAATGTCCATTAATTAAGTTTGATATATGGGTTTTAACCCCAAAGGTCCGATAGAAGGAAAGGCACGATTGTAAATGTGATTAAGGTTGAAGTTGGGCTAGATATTAAATGTAGAAAGCATTTGATGTGGGTTTTAAAATGAAATTAAAATTTTATATAGACTGAGAGTGTGTAAGAGAGGTAGCCCGGCATCAGGAGGTATGGTTTTCCTTACAACATTTTGGAAATGTAGATCGAATGTGGCAGCCCAATCAATGTCCTGATGGCATAAGTTTGAGTCATCCATATGATCTCCCAGACTTTCTTTCAGCTGACATTTTATCTTGATCACAACAAACTTAACATTCTGCTCTTTATCTATGAAAATCCTCTTGTTCCTCTCAAGCCAAATTTTCCAACAAATGATTTTTGGAAGGGAGGTCTAGGCAGCTTTGATTAAGCTATTTTTTGGAGAGGTACTAGGATATCTGAGTAGCCAATTGGCAAACAACTCATAGATGGAGTTGGGAAAAATGAAATTGGATCTCCAAGGGCCTATGAGCTCATGCCAAATTTCTGCTGCAAATTTTCATTCCTGAGCAAGGTGGCGGGCACACTCTACATTTTCTCTACACAAAATACATCTAGAAGGACCATAAATTCCCCTTTTCTGCAATTTGTCTTCTGTCAGAATTTTATTATGACACAACAACCAAAAAAAGAAATTGACTTTTGGGATGGAGGTGTGATTCCAGATCCCCTTCCAAGGTGTTGGATTTAGAGGGACATAGGATGCTCCAGTAGCTTTGCATAGCCTTGCGCCACAGAGTAGCCACCAGATGATGACCCCCAGCCATGATGATCCTTTATCCTCACGTGAATGGGTGCAATTCCCTTCAAGAGAGAAAATAGAGTTGCACATACATTCTTCAGATCCTGAGGTACTTGAATTTGCTTCCAATTCTACCAAACACATCCATTCCATGAGGAAATGTCCCACAACATGTTGTATCCAGTGTTGGTCAACCACAAACGCAGCGTTTGCAGGGAGATGATCTCCGCAAGAGGGGTATTTTTCATAATTCAGTAATTCCAAATATTAATGCCCTTGCCATTTCCAGGGATTCAAAATGCATGGGAATTGACTAGAGGGACGGCTTTAGCGCAGAGCTTAAGGAAGGATGAAGTGATCTGGTGGAGAGGATTGTCAAGGCAGTGAGATCTCCATCCCTTGAAATATTTATTCCATAGCGCCAGCTGCGCCCAGCCAAGATTGGGAGCGATGATCCTCCAGATGATTTTAGCTCCCATAGCTACATTTTTGCAGCAGAGACTTTTAAAATTCAAACCCCCCTCCATCAGTGGCTTGGAAATTTTGTCCCAACTGATGAGAGGAGTTTTTTTCTCATTTTGTGTGCCTCCCTTACAAAAAAAAAATCGAATGTAGTCCTCCATCTTCCTAAGGATACCAGCAGGAGCCAAAAGGACAGAGAATTGAAATAGAGGGAGACTGTTGAGCACAACCTTAATGAGCACCATCTTACCTGCAATATTGAGCCAGGAGAAGCCCCAGGCCTGCATTTTGGTCTTGAATTTCTCTAATTAGGGGAGCCAATCTCTACTAAAGGCACTCTTGAGAAAGATAGGAAGCCCAAGGTACTTGAACGAAGACTAGGATGAGGAGGCAACAAACCCAAAACATCTGGCTATGGCATTGAGAAATATGGTAGAAGTATTCCAACAGAATATGTGACATTTCCCCTTGTTAATTTTAATGCCATATTCCTCACAAAAGTCATCCAACACACCTTTGAATCTTGATACCGAGAGCACAGTGGCTGCACCTAGCAACAGTGAATCGTCAGAAAAAAGGGCATGATTAATATTTTCTACTCCTCTTGCTATGATGAGCCCAATAATCTCTTGATCTTGTTGCTTCTTGTCTAGGTAAAAGCTGAGGACATAAGCTTGAAGAAAAAATAGGAGGGGTGAAATAGGACACCCCTGCCTAAGTCCTCTCGAAGCTTTGAAGAAATCAGCAACCCTGCCATTCACCAGAGGGGCAATCCAAGGCTTCGAAATACAAGCTTGAATCCAATTGATGAAGATGGTCCTAAACCCAAGCTTATGCAAAAAATCCAACAGGAAGTCGATCAAAAGCATTTGCTACATCTAGCTTGACAACCATAGCCTTTTCATTGCGATGCAGACTTGAATGAATCGCCTCTTGGACTAAAATGAAATTTTCCACAATTTTCCCACCTTGGACGAAGCCACCTTGATTTTCCAAAATGATTTTGGGGAGGATGTTTTTCAATATGTTGGCTATCACTTTGGTTATTAATTTTTATCCGATGTTACAAAGAGAAATCATACGAAATCTATTGAAGGTATTGGCTCCTTTCTCCTTAGGGATGATGGAAAGGAACGTAGAGTTAGTGCTACCTCCAATTTTCTGACAGGGTTGGGATTTTAAACCATTTTAAACAAATCCTTTTCCAATATCTGCCAATAGGATTGGAGGAATCTGGCTCTAAATTCGTCCAGGCCTAGGGCTTTGTCGGGATCCATAGAAAAAAGGGCATCCTTTACTTCATTTTTGGTGACCTTTGATTATAGCAGCTAGTTCATCTTGAATTTTCAAGAGGGGAACCACATTGAGAAGTTTAGAATTTTGGCCCATCCCCACTTCCTCACTATACATATTTTTAAAATGCATGAAGCCTTCCCTTTTGACGCTCATATTGTCCTTATGGGTGGCATGCTCTTCCTTGATTTCAGAGATGGTGTTGAAGCATTTCCGTGCTTGGGCTTGCTTCTGAAAGAAGGAGGAGTTCCTGTCTCCTGCTTTTAGCCAAAGGCTGCGAGATTTTTGTCTCCAGTATTCTTCCTCAGCCAAGCATGCCCTATGAAATTTCTGCTGAAAATGTGCCTCCTTATCTAGGGCCTCTTTTTATATCTCAGCATCTTCCGAATGCAAATGGTGGAGCTCTAACGTACTTTGGATTTTTTTCCTTTCAGTTGCAGGATTGGGCAGATATTTGGCCCAACTTTTCAGAACAGCTTTCACTCTTTTGATTTTTTCCTCCCAAACGAAAAAGGAGGAGCCCTTAACTGGTTGCCTCCATATTTCCTTGACCATGTGCATGAAATCAGGTTCCTTGACCCAAATATGGCTAAATCTGAATGGGATGGGACCTAGATCAAGATGGGCCAGCAGCTCTAGCTTGATGGTTTTGTGATCAGAAACGCTACAAGGGAGAATATGCATTCTAGCCTCTAACCCTAGAAGGAGAAAAGAGCTTTGAATAAGAAATCTATCTAATCTTGCAGCAATATGACCTGGACCGACTCTTTTGTTTGAACAAGTGTACTTACCAATAGAGGGCTTGATGTCAAGCAAGTCCCAGTCCTGCATGAGATCCTCCACCCATTCTGTTGCCACATCCCTTACGATGTTGCCTCCTCTCTTTTCTACCGAGAGTAATGTGAGGTTAAGGTCACCTGCAATAATGGTGTTCTCCAGAATCTCTATTTCTGCCAGCTTTATGATGGAATCCCAACAGGCCTTTCTCTCCCTAGAATTGACTGGAACATACACATTGAAGAGACAAGAGATCTCTTTTGTGACAAGATGCTGCAGTTTTAAGAATAGCCAGTGAGTGTTTAGAATATCAGAGACTGTTGAAAATTTATTAGTATTTTAGAGAGTGCCCAGCCCTCTTGAGGCTCCTCGGGCACAGACTACTTTCCCTCCACCTTTATTCCAAAATTTCTTATTTTCTTGCTTGAAGGAAGATTGTGTCCTCCATTTTGGTCTCCTGAATGAGGAGTATGTCTGGGGATTCTATCCTTATTAGGATTCTTATGGCTTCTTCTTTAAATTTTCTCCCCATACCCTGTAGTTCCAGGAAACAACCTTTATCACTTACTTTTTTGGTTGTGATGAGCTCCCTTGGAGCTCTGAGCCTGATGCCTAGTCATATTTGGTGTTTTTTACAATAGATTCTTAAGGGTTGGTTGGCTGCCCTGAAGCTTTTCTTTGTATGTTTCTTATTCTCTCTTTTCCCGGGCAGACTTGTGGCCTCTTGTGGATCTTCTGGCAGAGGTTTGAGAATTCCCTATTTCTCCTTCCTCCTCTGAATCCTCCAATTCTAGTTCTTCCTCCTCAAATTCTGCATGATTGTCTTTAGATATATTTGTGGCACTTTCTCCTTTGTTCGAGTAGGAGGGGGTTCCTTTGGCTGGGGAACTAACCTTTTGAATATCGACCTCTTGGGTTTCCTCTATTTCGGAGCTTAGAGGCCCAAATTTGTTTTCTTGACCAATCAAGGGAGGGGTCTGCTGGGCAGAGGCTAGCTAAGGGCCTTTTCCATTTGGGGTGCTGGACTTGTGGTATTTGTGGGAGGTCTTAGTGCGCTTGACCTGATTCCAACCTTCCTCCTTATCTTTCTCTGTCTCTCCATTACTCGGGAAACCTCTAGCAAAGTGACTGTAAACATGGCATTTCCGGCACTTGAAGGGAAGCTGCTCATAGTCTAACTTTTGCACATGGGTCCAACTACCGACATTGATTTTTATTGACTATGGGAGACCCACCTCTAGATCTACCTCCACACATATTCTGGCACAGTCGTATTGATCCTTGTTATTCGCTCGGTCTATAAATTTTCCTAGGGCATTGCCTATGTGCTTCAGCGAGTTCCAGTTCCAGCAGTGCACTGGGAGATTTGGCAGCCTCACCCACACCGCGACCACAGTTGGAACATGAACTGCTGGGTTGAAATTTGGCGTCCACTTATTGAGATACAGGCCCTGAGGGCCCATGAAGTAGGGGTCATTCCGAAAGATCAGATATTTGTCCTCTTTTGAAGTGAATTCGAATAGGAAGAAGCCTCTCCCCAAGAAATACGAGGTTACACTGTTTTTGATCAATGGCGCCCAGTTATTGATGTCCCAGTTCTCTGTGGATTTTGGAGAGGGTCAGAGACCTATGAACTGGCCAACGAGAGCAAAATCTCACAAGGACAGAGCTACCTGGATCAGTCCCTCGAGGGGAAGAGAAATTTCTGGAATATCATCGAGTTTCTTCACAAACTTTGTTGCTTCTGTTTTCTTCTTCTTTGACAAAGAAGGCAACAACAAATTAAACGCGTCTACAACAGATGGAAGAGGTGGAGGGGGGGGGGGAGGCACCTAGGGCGTGCCCAGTACCTCCATGGAAGTGAGGAAGCTCTAGCACAGGAAGATCAAGCTCTTGGTGCAGTAGGCGGCCCTCACACAACAACGATTAACATCTTGGTTTTTTATATAATATTATTAAAATGAAACTATTAATATACTCAATATAAACAATATAGATCCATTTTAACCACGGATCTATCTAGAACCTAGAGGGATCAAATCTCATTATATGCAAACCTCTTTTTAGAATACAAAATTTGAAAAAAGTTTTACATGTCAAACTATGTAATCCCATTCAGTGCTTGGTAAATAAATGATTAAGATAGATCTATAGTCGTAATTTTTCATTGTTTAAATCTCATTCTATGCAAACCTCTTTTTAGAATACAAATTTTGAAAAAGGATTTTGCATGTGAAGAGTTTTAATCCCATTTAGTGTTTGGTAAATAAGTTATTAAGATAAATATATAGTGGTAATTTTTTATTGTTTAAGCTATTAATATTTTATGTTAAAAATTGAATGATTTACACTTTTTCTTCTTATTAAGAAGTAACTACATTATTTTATGTTTAATTCCTTTTCTCTTTCCAACATTGAAATATTGTACTAAGGTAAGCATACACACACACACACACACACACACACACACACACATTATTTATTTATTTAAGGTTTATATTGATATATTTATAACGAAAATAGAAGTTTTTTTTATTTTAATTTTATCTTTTAAAGTTATATAAAATTATATTATTTAACATAGATACGAAATATTGTATTTATAACTAGAAGACTAAAATTGAAATATCAAAAACTTAAGTGAAATATCAACGAACTTAATTGTTGTGTTATTGAATTTTTAAATGGTTATTTAATTTTTGTTTTTTTGTTTTGACCTACATTAGTGAATTTTTTTTTTGTTTCTGAGTGACATACTTACACATAGCTCTCATACTGGATTGTATAATGATTCCAAAATTAAGGGAATCACGTAAATGTGATTTTTTGTTGTTGTATTGAAGTGTTGAGTGATGGCCCAATTATTAATAACTTGACACAGCTATGAAATGAATGAATGGATTATAGTGTACCAGAAGTTCCAATTAATGTGCCATTACCCGATAGAGGGGTGTGACATGTCAATAGGAGAAGGAGAATAGACCAATAATTTAAGTCAAAAATGGAGTCATGGAATTATGATATGGAAGATGTGTTATTGTAATTGGGTTTGGTCATTAACATTTTACCAAAGAAGCCTTGGGAGATGACGAGAAATTGCTGGTTTGGTCTCCAATTCGTGTCTAGTTAGAAAACCAATCTAAAATTTACCCAATTATAAAGTTAGAGAATTCTCACTTAAATTTTTATAAAGTAAAGACAAGTTGATTTCAAAGTGATTGATATCTTGGAGATTTAGAACCCTACTCAAATTTTCAAGGAATTGATTAAGAGTTTGATAAAAATGTTATTTTGAATCTGAAACAAAGATATATGTATTTTAGGATAGAGGCATTGTGTTTAATTTAGAAAAATGAAAAATGTATTTAGAGCCCTTGATTGACATTGTGTAGAATTAAATCGTTGAAAACATATACAACATTACAAGAAGGAAGGAGGACCATCATGGAAAAATTTAGGGGCGAACTTTCTCCCTTGGGCGAAATTAGGGGATTTCAAAGAACTTTTGTATCATAGTGCATTATTATCAATCGCCACAAATTTATTTTATAAAAAATTAGATATGCAGGTTAGCTTAAAATTATTTTAAGGGAGAGGGGAAAAGGATAAATTTCACCCCTAAAATTCGTAGTTACAATCTTCCATTTGCCCCAATTTTCAAGAATGGGAATTTATGGTAGTTATTTCACCCTCCCATTTGGTGTAAAATAATATCCTTGCTTTCATTCGACCTAATTGCATGGTATTGGGATTAAGTTGGATAATATGGCCCCCATAGTTTGGAACATATGGTCACAAAATAATAATTCGTCTCTATGTAAATATTCAATATTATACTTGCCATCTCTATTTAAATTTTCAAGAATCTTCTTACCATTTTTGGAGTCTACATTTGTTTAGTCATAGTCATATCTAATGCAAGAGGCTTGTTTGCAAATTTTTGGAATTTGAATTTCAAATTCAAGACTCAACATGCCATGGTACAAGTCACACCTCTCAATATATTATATATTTGTTCTACACTACAATTCCTTGTGAATGCTCTGATACCTTGCCCTCTTTATTTTTTTGCTTCATTTTTGGGAACTGTAATAATTTTTTTTGGAAAAACCTTGGGTTTTGGTCTGAAGCTCTGATGTTATAGTGTCATTGTTATATAGTTACTTGCCTTCCATTATTAGAATTTGTGTATCTAATAGTTGGAGTATAATATAGTTTCACTTTTAATTTGTGAGGAAACCATATAGATGGGGTTGTCTTTAAGTTCACTGAAGTAACCTCCCGCATCCCACATTTTTATTTAAGTCTAGACCCTTTTGCAACACCTTTGTCTTATCTATTTCTATTTGGGCTTAGTTTATAGTCCATGTTAATGGAACTTACTTCAAAAATAGGAATTTTATGAGATAACCAACCCATTGAAATATATTTTCATTTTAAATAATCCATCCAAAATTAAGAGATTCATAACATAAAATCCTAGTTGAGACCATATTTTCCTCCTCTCGATTTTATTTAAGAATATTCCAAAGTAGGATTGAAGTAATCTACAAAGTTAAATGACTTAAATAATTACCCTAATATTTATGAGATTGGTCTAACCTGTGTTTAGAAGTATTTCCTAATGTTACAAGAGTTAGAGCCACATCTCTATATTGATGAGTATTTTGGTGCCATATTTGCTTATTAGAAATTGTAGATCCTTCGTTTATTAGGGTTCCTGTATGTATTTTATCATTTTAGTGATGGAAACATTACTAAATATGCTTATAATTGTAAATTTTTAGTGAATCGTGAACTAAGTGGCAGGGAGAATAACTATCACAAAATTGTTATAATTGGGTAAATTTATTTTATGTTTGAAAAATTTACATTAATGAATCAAGATTTTGATGAGGAATGGGTTGGAGCTCTATCATATTGTAAAAATTAAATACCTTTAGGTTGGAATATTGGGTGAGAATCCATTCTAATCCTATCCCATCAAGGCATTGGGGTTTAGGTTGGAGAATTCATTTTATGAGAGATGATCAAATAAGAGGGTGGTACTTGTAATTATTGAGTATCGCATCTTGAGATCCATTGATGTACTTGATGTGGCATATCATGATTGTATGTGAAATTCATTATTCTCCTTAATATATGATTATTTTTGTATGAATCTATATGTGAAATTTAATATGATAAGTTCATATTTGTGCATCAGATAATCATCATTCCAACCATTGGTCTAGTTGATGTATCCATGTTTTCTAGTCATCTAAATTTAAAAAACAACACAAGTTGGGGAGACTACAAATTATTTTTCCCACTATACTTATCTTTGAAACAAATATCCATCTAATAAATAACAAAAAAACTTGAATTTTTTTACAAATAATATAATTTTATAAAAATAATTAAAAGAAAAAAAACATATATATTATAATAAATAATATATATATATATATATATATCTATAATAAATAGAATTTATATACATTCTAATGTTGTATTCAATAATTATCTTATCTTTAACTAATTATAATACTTAATAAAGTATTAATACTTAATTCAAAATATGAATACATATTAACTCCTATCATTATATATATATATAATAATCACACAATATTCATATTTCTCCTATAAATTATCTTATTTTTAACTAGTGATGAATACTTTTAGCTAAAGTATAATAATTAATTATAATATGAACACACTCCTAAAAGACATTTCTGGGGCCTCTTTTAAACCTTGAAATATCTAAATTAAATAAATAAATAAAAAAAAAAACTGAATTTCTTTTATAAATAAATATAATTTTATAAAATAATTAAAAGAAAAACATATATATATATATATATATATATATATATATATATATATATATATATATATATATATATATCATAATAAATAGAATTTATATAACAATTTAATGTTATATTCAATAATTATCTTATCTTTAACTAAAGTATGAATACTTTTAGCTAAAGTATGAATACCTTTAACTAAAATATGAATACATATTAACTCCTAGCGTCTTATAAAATAAATCACACAATATTCATATTTCTCCGTAAATTATCTTATCTTTAACTAAAGTATGAATACTTTTAGTTAAAGTATGAATACCTTTAACTAAAATATGAATACATATTAACTCCTAGCGTCTTATCAAATAAATCACACAATATTCATATTTCTCCATAAAATAGTTTATTATCCCTTGCTTCATTTACTTTTCTTTCAAGTTGCATAGTGCTAAGTAAGAAATATACAATAATTTTGGGTGAAGTAATTAATAATTGTGAATGGTTTATACAAATTTAGTGTAGTGTTATTAGTGTTAATAATAACATGATGGAGAAACACTCTCTTTGTCTTGGATTTGAAACACGAATTTAGTTTTTAATCAAATTCATTATGGAAATTTATGTGTACTCTTTTTTTTAATATCGGTATTCTACTCTCTTTTCTAACTGATATAGATTGCAATTAAAGTTTGAGAACTTTTTCCCTATGATTCAAGTAAAGTTTAATTTTTCTTTCCATTGCAATAAAGTTCATAACATTTATGAGATTTTACGAACTTTCATTTCATTTTTTCTTTCAATTTGCAAACTTTCATTTCATTTTTTCTTTCAATTGCAATAAAATTCATAACATTTATGAAATGTTGCAAACTTTCATTATGAGTATTTGTCAGATTAGAAACCAAATATGAAAATTAGAGAATACTATATTGTCAACTTTAAAGCAATTATATATCTAAGAAATATTTCTCTTATATCTATCTTCAATAGTATAGAAAATGGCATAATTATACAAGAGAGAAAATCGTGCATAGTAACATTTTTTTTTTTGGTATATGGTGGGCTTACAATAGCAAGCTTGTTTTAAATATTTAATTTCCTCTTTCACTTCTCCGGAATTTTTTTTTCTACTAAAAGAGAATGTAAATTATCCAACTTAATTTAACTTAATAGAAATACTTCTCAAATTTTTTTTTATTATTGTATTAATACTATATTATATATACTATATTAATATTATTTTAATAATAATAATTTTATATTAAAATTATTTTATTATGATTATACTTTTATTTATAATAAAAACATTATTGTTTATTTTTATGTATATTTTAATTTTAGCTTTAATATATTAAAAAATAATATTATTATCCTAATATAATATATTATTGTTATTATATTAAAATCATATATACATATAGATATAAATTATTAATTAGTACTGTTATTTTACCTTAATATTATTATAATACCTTAATATTACTATAATGTAATATAGTTATTTTAATAAGAGTATTATTTTATTAGTATTATCCTATTATGATTTTATTTATAATAAATATTATTATTTTTTGTTTTATGTAATAGTAGCGATGATCGATATCTAAGGTTGGTGATTAACATGGTATATGGTATATAGAGGGTGTATTGTTATATTTTAATATGATTATATAGTTATTTATGGTGATAATATTATTATTTATTCTATTTTATTTTATGTATTGTTTAATTCAATTTTTTATTTTTAGTAATTGTTATTAAGAATGAAATATTGGATGATAACAATAAATAATTATTATTTAGATATTAATAGTTTAGAGAGAAAGAGAAATAGTTTAGAGAATAATAGTTGTTAGAACATGCAAGAATTTGCATTTAGAGAGTAATAATAGTTAAAATAAGAAAACAACCATGTATGAACCAATACTAGTTTAAAAAGATAGCAATGCTAAATAGAGGAAAACAATAGACCAATAGTTTACACAACAAACATAGTAGAGGATCAAAATAATAGAAAAAATTAGTTTAAATATTGAGAATTATATAGTATAGTTTATATATTAGAGAATGAGAATAATTCAAATTAGTTCTACATTAATTTCAAGACTACTTTGGATGGTTAAGAGTATGTGTTTCCTTCTAAAAATGTCATAGGTTCAAAACCAGAGGGGGTAGAGTATGTATGTCTTCGTAGACTTAACAGTCAAATAGTTGTAGAGAGGTGGGTCCCGTGTCTCACAAACAAGGGGTATCATACACCAATTTGGTGTATGTCTTGGCCGTGACCTTAAAATTAGATAATAATAATAATAATTATTATTATTTCTATATAATTCCACATTGATTTCAATCAAATTAATTATGCATTTATTTCCAATTAAATTATATATATTTACATAATATTATTATATAAATATAATAATATTATTACAATGATACTATTGATATATCTTATTATAAACATCATAAATATATTTTAACCACAGATCTATCTAGAGCCATCAAATCTCATTATATGCAAACCTCTTTTTAGAATGCAAAATTTGGAAAAAATTTAAATGTGAAAATATTTAATCCCACTTAGTGCTTGGTAAATACATTATTAAGATAGATCTATAGTGGTAATTTTTCATTGATTAAATATCATTCTATGCAAACCTTTTTTTCAAATAAAATTTTTGAAAAAGTATTTACATGTCAAGAGTTTTAATCCCATTTAGTGTTTGGAAAATACGTTATTAAGATAAATATATAGTGGTACTTTTTCATCATTTAAATTGTACTTTTGAATATTTTTTCGTTATTAATATTTTATGTTAAAATTTGAATGATTTACACTTTTTCCTCTTATTAAGAAGTAACTACATTATTTTACGTTTAATTCCTTTTCTCTTTCCAACATTGAAATAATTTACTAAGGTAAACATTAAGGCACACATTATATATATATATATATATATATATATATATATATATATATATATATATATATATATATATATATATATATATATATATATATATATATATATATATATATATATATATATATATTTTATATATTGATACATTTATAAGAGAAATAAAAGTTTTTTTAATTGATTTATCTTTTAAAGTTATATAAAATTATATTATTTAACATAGATAGAAATATAGACTAGAAGACTAAAATTGTGTAACATACATTTAAAAAAAAAAAACATTTTAACTGTCTTTACACTACTTTAAAACCACATATAAAATCACCTAACTGACAACGTTACATCACTTGACAACATTACATCACTTACCATATATCACATATAATTATTGTGAATCTTTACATTACTTACTGTATATCACATATACTTATTGTGAATTGTATTTAAACTTTGTTAACTTTGTGCTTCCAATAAAATTCGTCATGCAAGATCCTAATCCAAAAGTGTTTACAAATGTTTACCAATGGTATAAATTATACTTATTGTGAATTGTATTTAATCTTTGTTAACTTTGTGCTTCCAATAAAATTCGTCATGCAAGTTCCTAATCCAAAAGTGTTTACAAATGTTTACCAATGGTATAATTCATGTCAGAAGGTACTAATCAACTTTGATACTATAAATATTTTTCCAAACCATTTCTATTTAACGGTATCCCTTACACCTAATGTTTACAATGGAATTTAAATGTGAATATATGTCACTCCTCGTTCTTGGGTTTTGTCTTTATGGCTCATTCATTTCTAGTTGAGATCTGTGCAACTACGAAGAACAGATGGGCCTTTCTCCGCCCTTGATTTAGCACCTCAGGATCTGACGGATGTCCGGACTTACGGTTTTTGGAGTGACTTTCCCTCGCATAACAATCTTGGTCTTTGTTCTGTTCATTTTCACCCTCCGTTCTTGCTGCGAGAGCTCAACACCTCTGCACCCTATCAACCAGGGTCTCCTCTCCAGCATGGCTCGCTTGTCCAACTACTGCTCCTATTGGTAAGTTTCCATCTTAGACATTGTCGGTTTAAATCTTAATTTATTGAGGTTATGCTCAGTTTCATTTTGTTTTTATGTGAAATCTGCTCAAATTACAGTTTACAATATTTTCTTTGTTTTATTGTTTCTTCCATTTACACTGCTATTCTCCACGATTATAATTGTAACTATCCGCTATATGGAATTATTTGCATATTGATATTAGGAATAACTTCTTCCTTGATCATGCGAATTTGAGTCTTTACTCGTACTAGAGAGATGTCTTAGCTTCGGCACTTGAGAATTCTCTCTTTCACGACGTACCCATCCTCTCTAAGGTATCTTCCTTACTTTTACCTTGGTGTAATATACTAGTTTTTTTACTGAGAAGTTCAGCAACAATTGTTTCCTTTCATGAAAACTTACTACTCCAGTATTTTCTTGCAGATGGTACCCTGGGTCTTCAGTATTAAATTTATATAGGTAAAAACTTTGTTCTTTATTATATACATTATAAGTTTCCTTCTTAAAATTTTTCACTCCTCAGACTTATGCTGGTAATTACTGCTAATACCTTTTTATCTTTATTTGAGACTTATTTTTGGCTCAGATTTTCATGGTCACTCTTAACAGTGCCTTGCTATATATTTGTGTGATTTCAAAAAAATTCTAGGTAAAGATTTAATTTATTTCATTCTTGTTGGAGTTCAGAGTTTACAACATCTGTCTATAATATTTTCCTAGGAGATTATTTCCTACATTCATATACAGTTTTCTTATAGTCAGTGATGAAATGGTGGACCATTCTGTCCATGTTATTCTAATAGCAAGAAATGACCAACTCAGAACCTTCTACGAGAGAGCATTGAGTTAACAGTTTCTTCCTGTGTCTTTTATGCTATTTTATTTTCTGAAATAAAAATTCTACAACCTCAGACTAAGATAACTATCTAGACAATATTACATTTGGAATATCATAATCCCGAAAATCTAAACACTATAACAGTTTAGTTTTCGAATTTATATCTTTTCCATAAAATAATTCTGAACATGCTTAACAATATACTTATCTGTTTCTGTAAGTTTACTAACTGATATGGTTCCTCCCTACCATGAGAGAGGAAATCACGTCCTCGTCTCTCCCCCGTGCTCCAAGTATGAACCTTAGAGTTGACATAATAAACTCTGGGGAGACCACAGGACAGTCTGGTCCAGTCTCCAATCCAGCCAATATCTCAGGAAAAAATCAGAGTATTCCACTGGGTAACAACAGTTCAGGAATTTATTCTCTGCAATTCCTCTTCCTCAGTTACTGAACAGAACCCCCAAACCTCACTGGGATTAAACCTTTATCCTCGGAGGTTGGGCAACTGTTTGAACTGAATTCTATCCAACTATCTCTCAGATCATGAAATTACTTTTACCATTAGTCTTTTACTCTATGGAACCAATTCCATAATCAATTTAATTAATCAAAACTTGATTTCTGTTCACAATGTATTATTTCAACATATTAACAAGAAATGTTTTAGAGTCTTAACAAAATAACTTTAACCAACAGTTAATGATTAAGCCAGTGGTTACAACTTCCCCCCTGGAAGTGAACACTGTCCCTGGTGTTCTCATTCTTCTCCAGCAAAGAGTTTAGGGTAGGCTTCCCGAACAAAATATTCATCTTCCCAGGTAGCTTCATCTGGGCCAAAGTGCCTCCATTGAACTTTAACTTAGGCGATGGCTCGTTTCCGGAGCATGATTTCCCTCCGGTCGATTATACATTGAGGCTCGACCAGAAACTCACCATCCGGCTCGACCTGCAAACAATGAGCTGGAATTAGTTTTACTCATAAATCTTAACATATTTAATAAATATGGTATTCATACCCTACCTGAATATTTTTCCAATGAATTATGTGCCTTGGATCGTGAATGTATTGTTTCAATAACAATACGTGAAAGATGTTGTGCACTTGGATATGACTGGGCAAGGCCAATCAGTAAGCCACAGGTCCTACCCTTTCTAATATCTGGAAATGATGCAGGAGCATCCTGTTTTATTTTCATTATTTAATTGAGTAATTAGGGGGTGATGTCTTTTTAATTATTTTATAAATTATTATGCTCATTTTAATAAATTAAGAGAGAAAAATATGAGGGCAGATTATTGTAAATATTCTTTTAACAAATGGACGATATGAGTGCAAAATGGAGTTAGGTAGATAATTAGATCAGAATGGACCAATGGAACCTACAATGATGATTAAGTGATAACCTATTTGATTTCGGTCGAGATTCTAGTAGAAAATCATGGATTGAATTAATCCACATCATATAAACATATAGATTAGTGATATTTGAAAAACAGATAATATATAAGAGAGAGAGAGATAAATCATAGAGAGTTTTGGTAAAATACATTGTGAGGCAGTTAAATGTAAATATTCGGAAATTGTTCGAATCCTAATTTTCTTGTGTTATTATATACCTGTATTTTATTTGTGTTGGATCTATTTTCTTTGTATATTCTTTGAGTTGAATTGAATGTGGTTTTAATGACGAATTTGATGAGGTTTCCATATTAAGGAAACACCCACTTTATTATGCGCAAGGATCTATTTGTTTGCAGAATCCCTGCATCATTTGGTATCAGAGCCGAAGATCCATGCCTGGAGGGGTGCAATCGGAGGTCTTGTAGGTTAGAGTTTAGTGTGTGATAGACTGTTGGAGGTTTGAATTAAACATGTGAATTGCATCCTGAGTGAATTTAATCTCTGCAATTATATATATACCATGTATGAGTGGGTGAACGCAGGACAATTGGTGCATTCGAAAAACCAATGTGGACAAAAGGTAACCTCATATTTGCGGAGTGTAAGTGATTGGTGTGATTTCAAATTGGAAACTGAAACCTGAAGTCTGCAAACGTTTGGAAGAATTCTGTCACTGCAGGCTGGCGTATTTTTCAAAGTATAGAGGTGCATATGTTTGGACGTAGGCGTAGAGGAAGCTAGGAATCGATGATAGAAAAACCGCATTGACACCCCTACAAAAGATGCGTTGGGAAATATGTGTTTGTAACAGTGGTTGTAAGAGTCCAATTGCCTTGACCGCAATGCAGAGAAACATTGTCTGGAATTTGATAGTTCTGGTGTGATGGCTCGTGTGGCAGTGATTCTAGTAATGCAAAGACAAGCCATACAGCCTTCCTGCTCTCTTGTGTGACGTCCCATGTTGAGTAATGATTCCATTAACATCGCAAGACATTTTTACAGTCTTTCCTTCTAGTGTTGACATTCACATTTAGCAATGATTTCCTTAATGATTGCATCAACATTGTAATGTAATGTTAATTTTCCTGGAGTTGTGGTTGATTTTCCGACTCTTACAGAAAAAGACAAGGAGGATATTTTGGTATGGAGATTCCAGTTGGAAAAAATATTCTTGGCTCAAAAAATGATGATATACAAGTGAAATCTGCTTGGAAATCCCGTTGTCACTGCTACTCAAATGTTGGAATCCATGATTAAGTCTCCTCGCCCTACCCGTGTTGAATTTCCAAAAGAAAAAATAGCATCGGTGGAAGAGAGTGTTGTTCAAGAAGAAAAGCCAGCTGAAGCCGTTCTTGCTGCAAAGAAGGTCGAGGGTGAGGGTAAGGCTGAAGAATAAATGAAGGGTATGGAAAACGAATGAATAAAATGTTTGTATAGATCATTTGGGGATGTTAATGTTAATGCACAAAACTTATATGGCAGTGTGGTAAGAAACTATTAAGGGACGTAGTAAGTGGATGAGATCCATAGTTTCAAATTAGATGTTTTGATGTGGTTGTTTGTGATATTTCGAGATATTTTTGGAGATCTTGCTTGTAACTAGTCAATGGGCTAAGATTAGGTTCACTCGGACAAATTAGAAGGGCACAGAAAATTGGAAAGCTATGTTAAGTAAAATTGTGGGATCGAGCATATTATATGTTGACATTTTTGGTTTTCTTAACCAAAATCGAAATTATAGATAAGCATTTTTGCAGAAATGATTTATATATATGTCAACATGCAGTTCAAACCATAATCAGAATTAAAGTGAGAATGTTTTAAATGCGGATGTATAAGGTTTTATCACCACAGTAGTTTTAAAGGAAATTAAGTTCTGCTTAAATGAATGGAAAAAGAGAATGCACTATCTTGGGTGATATAAAGAGAAACATGCATTTTTATAATATCTGAGATGGTTTGTTATGCATAGTGTGGGTTCTTCACAATTTTGACTGCGTCATTTTGGATCAAGGATTGTAGTTGGAAATGGGAGAATTCTTTTGATTTGTGTTTAAGATTGAAAACACAAACAAACCACAATTGCTCGATGTTGTAGAATCCTTGTTTTTACCATCATATGGCGGTGCCTAAGGAGGTGTTGTTCAGGATGGGAACAATGTACGAGTTGTACATTATTCATCAAAGAGGTTGAAAACATGAATAGCTTGTTCTCTGTACAAAGGTGAAGAGATGTGAATTGATGTACAATTTATAATGTGCAGTTGTATGGTGCATGGAAGTGCAGGAAAACTGTTTGCGCTAAGATGATGAGCGACATGCGAATATTCACAGTGATAAAGATGGCACAGAAGAGTGAAATCCAAAGAGTTGAAATTGCAAAGAGAAGGTTTATTAATAACCTTGAAGGGAGCATAAGGTATGATCCTTCATTTCAAAGAGGTATTTTTGAATGTTGAAAATTAAATGGTTTATTTATTTTCACCATAAAATAAATCTTGGGAAAATGGTTTGCATTTCGATTTAAAGGCTTCAATATCATGTGAAGTGATAAAGGGAGATGATGTAATTGGTGACTTGTGATATTTTCTTAAGAATGGAGTATGAGAGAGAGTGAAGATTTTACATCATGAAAATTTATTAAAGGTGGATGTTCATTGGTATATTGTATAACTTGAATTAGATATCCACTATTGTAATTATTGGGTCAAGCCTTGAAGTCAAATTAGAGGTTAAGGTCAAATGAAAATTTAAATAGCTTGAGTCAAGTTAAACCATTGAGTTATTGTACAAGAGGGTGTATTTTTCATCCAAGATGAAGTGTTGATGTAAATTCTGGAGTCAAAGAGTCGTAAGCCAAGTCAAAGGTTTGAATGTAATTGGGTACATGATCGGAAGAGCCCGACAACCAAAGAGTTGGTCATTGTAACACAAGAATTACTGAAGTTGTTGTTTAGCAGCAAAGAAGAGCAAGAGAGTTGCCATAAATTATTCCAAGACAAAGAACTGAAAGAGGTCAAACACAAGAAGAGAGCTTGTATTGTTGAATGGAAATTATGGAGGCTTGATGAAAAGGGGATTCGAATGAAATCCACACCAGAACAGATGAAGTTCAAAAAGGAGGAGAAGATGACTGTGGATATTCATTTCAAAAGATTTTATGAATACCACAGCAGAAGAAAGAAGAAGAAAAATTGCAAGGTAAATGGCATATGTAAGCAGTTGACTGATGAAGAGTATGAGCGGGAGAAAGCTGAGATAACAGTTCACCTTGAGTTATTGATGGAATTTTTGCAGAGAAATATGAAATACCAGAGACATGGTTGGACCATGAGGAAGAAAGTAAAGTGGCAGATGCTACATGCAAAGAGAGAACAACAGGTAAACATACAGTTGACAGAAGAGCTGAGGAAGCTTGAGCAGATGATGAGTGTGCAATTGAGATGTGAAGAACTCAGAGAGGCTGAGTTGAAAATGGAAGTTTCCATTTATGGCCCAGAACAAGGTGAAATTCTGGGTGAAGAGATCAATGAGAAAGATCTCATGAAATATTGGACTAGTTCAGAAGAATTGGAAGATATGTTGACAAGAAAAGCAGATGAGGCTATGAAGCCTTGTATTTTTAAATCTGAAAGTTTATGTATGTTTGCAGGATGTGTGGAAGATGGTGGACAGTCTGGTGAAACTGTCACAGAGATGAATGAAACTCTTAAGGTGAAGTATGAAGGAGAATGTCTTTCAGAGGAGGAAGGTACTAATTTGTTGCAGCAGGAAGAAATCATAAATGAATTCTTGTTTGGTGTAAGACAACCAGTTGAAGCTGTTGTGGAGCAGAGGCATAATGAAAATGCTGAAGTGATATTCCAAGGAGGTAAACAAATGAATTTATTTAATGAAATTGATGAAAGAATTTTGCACTGTGATGATACAGAAAACAAGATACCTTATAAGGATTGCCAGAGGAAGAATGAAACTGCGAATGAAGGTTGTGATGAAATGTTGGAAATATTTCACATGGAAATAGAGTTCTTGGAAAGATGGCTCAAGGAACTTGAAGGAGAAGTGAAGCTTGCAGAACCTGATACAGAAGATATTGCAGTTACCGTGCATGATAGGGATGAAATGTTTCTAACATTTATAGAGTTGAGTGAATGTTATAACTTTTCAAATAATAATGTGGCTATAGGTATAGAAGGAAACATTAATAAATATGATGTTGAAATCAAATAAATTGAGCAGAAAGTATTTGGAGATGTGATGAAAGATCAGGAGCAACAAGGAAGTTATGTCCATAGAGACATAAAGGAAACATAAGTATTAAACCAGCAGGATGAAGATGAAAGCAACCAGAAATTCAAAAGAGAATTTACTGAAATCCAGGAAGTCTGTGATGGGAGATTGGTGCTTGAAGCATCAAAAGAGGTTGAAAGGTCTTATATTTTTAAAACTAATAGTTTGTTGATGAATGCAGGCACAACACTGGATAATAAATTTGTTACTATAGGAGAAATCAATGACTATAGTTGTGATAAAAAATAAGTTCTTGATTATTCTTCATTTCAGAAAGTTGAGTGTTCAACACAGTTAGAGACGAAAGCATCAGACAAATTAAAATTACTCCGAGGAATTGGCGAAAGAAATTGTTGGAGAGGCCGATGGAATCCGATTGATGGAACGAGTGATGTTGATATACAACCAATTCGAGATTCTTTCAAAATTTGGAGACCAGAAGAATGGGTATCAGTAATTCTATAAAAGTCTGTAATTCCTGAAATAAAGATAATGTGGTAAGGAAAAGTGAGAGTTACATTCAATAGTATTCTGAAAATACTATTCTGGGAATCATGTGATGAAGTACAAATTGGAGTTGACACTTTAAAATATCAGCGGAAAAACAGAGTTTGGATTCCTGGAGGGAGCAAGTCATGGAGACTTGTGGTTGTCGCATTATTACATAAAAGAGACAGACCTCATAGACAGGAGTCTATGGAAAATTCTATACATGTGGAGTCTGATGCAGGAGCATCGTGTTTGATTTTCATTATTTAATTGAGTAATTAGGGGGTGATGTCTTTTAAATTATTTTATAAATTATTATGCTCATTTTAATAAATTAAGAGAGAAAAATATGAGTGTGAGGATTATTGTAAATATTCTTTTAATAAATGGAGGATATGAGTGGAGTTGAGATAGGTAGATAATTTAGGGATCAAGAATTCCTTCAATGGAACTCAGTTGAGTGAAATAAGGGATAAATCTATTTAGATTTTGGTTGAGATTTGTGTGGAGCAAATCATGGATTGGAATTAATCCATAATTATGTATAAATATGAGGATTGTGTGAGGATGAAAAACAGTGAGGAATATAGAGAGAGATAGAGAGAAATGGTGTGAGAGTTTTGAAAATTCCGAGAGCCGAGAGGCCCACAAATGTAATATTTGGGCAATTGGTTTGAATCTGAATTTTCTTGTGTTATTATATACCCGTATTTTATTTGTGTTGGCTCTCTTTTCTTTGTATATGCTTTGAGCTGAATTGAATTTGGTTTTTAATGACGAATTTGATGAGGTTTCCATATTAAGGAAACATGCACTCTATTATGCGCAAGGATCTATTTGTTTGCATAATCCCTGCATTAAGAAAGGGCTGCAAAACCTGGGTGCCAACTTGGCACAAGAGGTCCACCTTAAAGTGTTTTTCTTTGGCTTAATCCTTACGTACACATGATCCCCCACCACAAATTCACGATAAGTTTTTTTCTTATTTGCATACACCTTTTGCCTATCTTGAGCTGCCTTCAAATTTTGTCGGATCTTCTTTACTTTTGTTTCCATTTCAGCTAGCATATCTAGTCCAAGCATCAACTTGGTTTCTGGGCTACTCCCGTTAATAGGAGTTCTGCACTGTCGCCCGTATAAGGCTTCGAACAGACTCATCTTGAGTGACTCTTGATAGCCATTGTTGTATGCAAACTCCAATAGGTGTAAATACTCTTCCCACCTAGTTGGTTGTTGCATTAAATACATACGTAACATATCTTCCAAAATCTGGTTTACTCGCTTAGTTTGTTCGTCCGTCTACGGATGGTAAGCGGTACTGAAATTAATTTGAGTCCCCAAACCTGTGAACAACGTTTTCCAGAATGCTGACGTAAAATTTACATCCCGGTCAGATATGACAGTCTTTGGGATGTCGTGCAATCTAAATATCTCTCGCATGAATACGTCTGCTATATGCACCGTCTTATAAGTGGACTGCACTAGTATAAAGTGTGTTGATTTTCTTAACTGATCCACCACTACCATTATAAATTCATTATGCTTCTTTGACCTTGGTAGTCCAATGAAAAATTCCAATGATATCACTTCCCACTTCCACTCAGGTATTGGTATAGGCTGCATCAGCCCAGCAGGGTGTCGGTGCTCCACTTTCACTTGCTGGCATTCTAAACACTTGTTTAGCTATTCTGTAATATCTCTCCTCATACCTGGCCAAAAGTAATTCTTCCTTATTTTTGTTAACATCTTTTGATATCCAAGATGTCCAGAGTAATTACTTTGATGATATTCATTTAGAATCATCTCGTTCGATTCCATTCTGTTTGGAACAAAAATTCTTCCTTTAAAAATTAGCAACCCATCCTTATCAATTTCGTAATCAACAGATTTTCCTTGATCTTTGAACTCTTTTTCTTGCTGCCACATAAACTTATATTCAAGATCTTTATCTTCTTCTTCTTTTATTTGCTCCAGAAATCTGCACTCAACTTGGTTATAATACAACTCATAAACAACATGCAATTTTCTGCTTAATGCATCAGCTACTCTATTCTCCTTACCTTTTACATGTTTCATATCAATATCAAATTCACTCAGGAAGGCATTCCACCTTGCTTGGAATAAATTGAGATCAGGTTGCTTAAAATAACTGGTTAATTTGATGTGATTAGTTTTGAGCACAAATATTTTTCCAAGTAAGTAATGCCTCCAAACCCAGAGTGCATGCACTACTGCAGTCAACTCCAAATCATAAGCTGAGTACTAATACTCATGCTCCTTTAATTTTCATGACTCATAGGCAACCACTTTACCCTCTTGGGAAAAAATTTCCCCAACTCCTTCTTTTCACGCATCCGTGCAAACCTCAAACTCTTTATTAGGATCATCTACCCTTAATACCACAACGATAGTTAATATTTGCTTCAATTTCTCAAAACTGACTTGACATTCCTTTGTCCATTTAAATATCTTTCCTTTATTTTGTAATGAAGTGATTGGAAAAGAAATCTTTGAAAAACCTTTAATAAACCGTCGATAATAACCAACTAATCCCATAAAGGATCGGATATCAACCACGTTTTGAGGTACTTTCCATTCCATAATCATCCTGATCTTCTTATGGTCAACTGCAATACCTTCACCAGATATAACGTGACCAAGGTACTGTATTTCTTCCTTGAAGAAATCACACTTACTGAATTTAGCGTACAACTGGTGCTTTCTTAGCATTTCCAGCACTATCCGCAGGTGTTCCTTGTGTTCTGCTGCATTCTTAGAATAAACTAAAATGTCGTTAATAAATATTAACACAAAATTATCCAGATAGGGGTGAAATACCCTATCTATTAACCTCATAAAGGTTGTTGGTTCATTGTTCAACCTGAAAGGTAGCACCACAAATTCGTAGTGTCTGTACCTTGTACGAAAATCCATTTTATGAATGTCTTTGTCCTTTATCTGGATCTGATGATATCTTGATCTTAGATCTATTTTTGAAAATATCGTTGCTCCCTTCACTTGGTCAAACAAGTCATTGAGTTGCAGTAGAGGATATCTGTTTTTAATAGTTAGTTTATTAAGCTGAGGGTAATCCATGCACATTCGCATGGTATCGTCTTTCTTCTTCACAAATAGCACAGGTGCTCCCCAAGGAGACACACTTGGTGGGATGTACCCTTTATCTAATAATTCCTATAACTGCATTTTTAATTCAGTTAATTCAGGTACACTTATTCGATAGGGTGCTCTCGAAATTGGTGATGCTCTAGGTACCAATTCAATGGTGAAATCTACGTCCCTTCTTGGTGGTAAACTTGGTATTTCCTTCGGAAATACATCCTTAAACTCCTGTACTATTGGTATATTTTCTTGCATTGGAGCCTTCTCTTTGGCATTGGTAAAGCCCACTTGTATGGCATATAGTTGGTATCCCTTTCTCATGCACTTTCCCATTTGAGATGTTGTGATTGGGCGCAGCTGTAAAGGTTTCTTTATGCCTTGAATTTCCTGGCGGGTTCCATCCTCCATTTTGTAGTAGATGATATTTTTTTAAAAATCTACTAATGTCCAGTGCTTCTCCAAACAGTCCATGCCAAGTAGCACATCATAAGAACGTAGGGGTAATATATTCAAATCCACAGTTAGCTGTTGTTCACTAATATTTAGTGCACAATATGGTATTTTGGCACTAACTTCCTCTTTGCTCTAGTGGCTAACTGTACCAGCCATGAGTTTCTGAATTTCTTACTTTGCAACTTACAAATTTCAACTACTTTGGGACTTACATAGCTTAACATGCACCTGGGTCTACCAAAATAGAAATAGGTTGAGATAGAAATTTACCTTCCAGTTCGATCATTGTCGGCTGGTAGTCCGCTCGCCGATCTTCCAGTGCTGCATTAATTCTTGGTATGTTTCT
The DNA here is from genome assembly GCA_034641835.2 of Pinus albicaulis. Classification (NCBI taxonomy): domain Eukaryota; kingdom Viridiplantae; phylum Streptophyta; class Pinopsida; order Pinales; family Pinaceae; genus Pinus; species Pinus albicaulis. The sequence continues at coordinate 573,955,229 of CM076575.1, read as the reverse complement.
GGCGACATCGCCCGCTATTGAGGCCTCCTGTAAATTGGTAACTGCCTCACTCCTACCTCGTTGTGGATAGTTTCTGTAGTAATGTGCCTCACCACATCCCCAACATTGTAAAGGTGGCTTCTGATTCTGGGTTGGTTCTGGTTTGCTGGAGGCTTCTATGGATTTTTCTTCTGCAGGCCATCTTATTCTTTGATGATTCCTTCCAATTTTTTTTCTAACTAAGCTTCTGGCGGCACCTTTGAAATTGTTGGTTATGTTTCTCTTAAAACTGGAACTACCCTTATGTTCTTTCTTTGCCTGCTAGCTTTTACCTTGTTCACCTTTTTCTTTAGCTTGCTGGTAACACATTCTGGCCTTTCTGATTGCTTCGTCCATAGTCTTAGTATTCAAAAACTCAATACATTCTTTCATGTGAGTCGGAAAACTACTAAAAAACCATTGCACTTTAGCCTTTTCATCTCTTAAATAAGGAACATAATGAAGTAGGGAAGTAAACTTAGTGATGTACTCATCCATCTTCATTTGTCCCAACTTCAAGTCATGGAACTCTCTAGACTTTTCATCATAGAAGTGTTATGTTAAGTATTTATCTTTAAAACATTGTTGAAATGCATCCCAAGTTACATCCTGGTCATCTACACGGCGGATGTTTTTCATTTCCTCCCACCATAATGTGGCTTTCTCCCTCAACTGATAAATAGCCAATCTAGCTTTGAGATTAATGTTATATTCATACACTTGAAAATACTTATTCTTGTTTATCAACCATGTCTCAACCACTTCCTCCTCTACTCTATCAAACGTAGGAGGCTTTATTTTTTGAAATTCACCTTGTAGCTCTATTTTCTATCTTTTCACTTCTTTCTGATTTGATACATTATTTGACTCAGCTTCATTGTAATTTTTATTTTTGTTACTCCGTTGAGACTGGCTTATTTCCATTCTATTAGTGTCATGGTCTCTTGTTCGCTGCTCATTTCCTTCTTGAAACGCTTTATCAGTACTTGGCTTCTCATTTCCCTAATTTTTTTTATCAGAGAGGCTTTTGAATATCCTCTCATGTTCTTGCATCAATCATGCATTATCATTCCACACCCTTTCTGCTTCCTCTAGCAACCTCTGTGCTATGTTTAAGAGGATGCTGGTTTCGTGTTGTTTCTCTTCTAACAACCTACTCGTTTTCTGGTGCTGATATACACTAAGCTGCACCCACATTTCTGGGTTCATTTCCGATCAGGGTTGGTTTTCCATAGTATTCTGAGGTGGTGGTTGCGTTTTCCTTCTCCTAATATTGGCTCCTGTTATATTTATTTTCTCTCTCACTGTGCATCAGTATACACACAACTTTAAAAAATTAGTTGACCCATAGGGTCCCAGCATACAAACGCCGCTCTGATACCACTTGTAACATAAAAAAAAAAAAAAAAAAAAAAAAAAAAAAAAAAAAAAAAAAAAAAAAAAAAAAAAAAAAAAAAAAAAAAAAAAAAAAAAAAAACATTTTTATCTTACACATTTTGTTCTAACTGTCTTTACACTACTTTAAAACCACATATAAAATCATTACCTAACTAAAAAAATTACATCACTTACCATATAGCACATATAATTATTGTGAATCTTTACATTACTTAATGTATATCACATATACTTATTGTGAATCGTATTTAAACTTTTTTAACTTTGTTCTTCCAATAAAATTCATCATGCAAGATCCTAATCCAAAAGTGTTTACAAATGTTTACCAATGGTATAACTCGTGTCAGAAGGTACTAATCAACTTTGATACTATAAAGATTTTTCCAAACGATTTCTATTTAACCATATCCCTTACACCTAATGTCTACAATGGATTTTAAATGTGAATATTTGCCACTCCTCGTTTTCGGGCTTTGTCTTTATGGCTCATTCATTTCTAGTTGAGATCTGTGCAACTACAGAGAACATATGGGCCTTTATTTGCCCTTGATTTAGCACCTCGGGATCTGACGGATGTCCAAGCCTAGCGTTTTTGGAGTGAATTTCCCTCACATAACCGTCTTGGTCTTTGTTTTGTTCATTTTCACCCTCTGTTCTTGCTGCGAGAGCTCAATGCCTCTGCACCCTATCAACCAGGGTCTCCTCTTCGGCATGGCTCGCTTGTCCAACTACTGCTCCTATTGGTAAGTTTCCATCTTAGACGTTGTCGGTTTAAATCTTAATTTATTGAGGTTATGCTCAGTTTAATTTTGTTTTTATACGAAATCTGCTCAAGTTAAAGTTTACAATCTTTTCTTTGTTTAACTGTTTCTTCCATTTACACTGCTATTCTCCATGATTATAATTGTAATTCTCCGCTATCTAGAATTCTTCGCATATTGATATTAGGAATAACTTCTTCCTTGATGATGCGGATTTTAGTCTTTACTCGTAATAGAGAGATGTCTCAGCTCCAATGCTTGAGAATTCTCTCTTTCACGATGTACCCATCCTCTCTAAGGTATCTCCCTTACTTTTACCTTAGTGTAATATACTGGTGTTTTTACTGAGAATTTCAGCAACAGTTGTTTCCTTTCATGAAAACTTACTACTCCAGTATTTTTTTGCAGATGGTACCTCGGGTCTTCAGTATTGAATTTATGCAGGTAAAAAATTCGTTCTTTATTCTATACATTATAAGTTTCCTTCTTAACATTTTTCACTCCTCAGACTTATGCCGATAAATACTGCTAATACCTTTTTATCTTTATTTGAGACTTTTTTTTTGGCTCAGAATTTCATGGTCACTCTTAACAGTGCCTTGCTATATATTTGTGTAATTTCAAAAAAATTCTGGGTAAAGATTTAATTTATTTCATTCCTATTGGAGTTCAGAGTTTACAGCATCTGTCTTTAATATTTTCCTAGGAGATTATTTCCTACATTCATATACAGTTTTCTTATAGTTAGTAATGAAATGGCCGGACCACTCTATCCGTGTTGTTCTAATAGAAAGAAACGACCAACTCAGAACCTTCTGTGAGAGGGAATTGAGTTAACAGTTTCTTCCTGTGCCTTTTATGCTATTTTATTTTCTGAAATAAAAATTCTACAACCTCAAACTAAGCTAATTGTTTGGACAGTATTATGTTTGGAATATCATAATCCCGAAAATTTAAACACTGTAACAGTTTAGTTTTCGAATTTATATATTTTCCAGAAAATAATTCTGAACATGCTTAACAATATACTTATCTGTTTCTGCAACTTTACTGACTGATATGGTTCCTCCCTACCATGAGAGAGGCAATCACATCCTCGTATCTCCCTCGTGCTCCAAGTTTGAACCTTAGATTTGATAGAATAAACTCTGGAGAGACCTTAGGACAGTCCGGTCCAGTCTCCAATCCAGCCAATATCTTAGGAAAAATTCAGAGTATTCCACTAGGTAACACTAGTTCGGGAATTTCTTCTCTGCAATTCCTCTTCCTCAGTTACCGAACATAACCCCCAAACCTCACTGGGATTAAACATTTCTCCTCAGAGTTTGGGAAACTGTTTGAACTGAATTCTGTCCAACTGACTCTCAGATCTTGAAATTACTTTTACCATCAGTCTTTTACTCTATGGAACCAATTCCATAATAAATTTAACTAATCAAAACTTGATTTTTGTTCACAATGTGTTATTTCAACATATTAACAAGAAATGTTTTAGAGTCTTAACAAAATAACTTTAACCAACAGTTAATGATTAAGCCAGTGGTTACAAATTGAAATATCAACAAATTAAGTAGAATGAAAGTGAAATATCAACGAACTTAATTGTTTTGTTAGTGGATTTTTAAATGTTTATTTATATGGTTATTTAATTTTTGTTTTTTTGTTTTGGCTAGTGAACTTTTTTTTTGATATTTTATGTGGACGTGACTTACTTACACGTAGCCCTCATACTAGATTCTATGATGATTCCAAAATTAAGGGAATCAAGTAAATGGGATTTTTTGTTGTTGTATTAAAGTGTTGAGTGATGCCCCAATTATTAATAATTTGACACATCTATGAACGAATGAATAGATTATAGTGGACTAGAAGTTCCCATTAATGTGCCATTACCCGATAGAGGGATGTGACATGCTAATAGGAGAAGGAGAATAGACCAATAATTTAAGTCAAAAATTGATTCATGGAATTATGAGATGGAATATGTGATATTGTAATTGGGTTTGGTCATTAAAATTTTACCAAATAAGCCTTGGGATGATAGGAAAACCTTAGTTTGGTTGGTCTCCAATTCGGGTCTAGTTAGAAAACCAATATACAATTTACCCAATTAGAAAGTTAGAGAATTCTCACTTAAATGTTTATGGATTAAAGACAGGTTGATTTCAAAGTGATTGATATCTTGGAGATTTAGACCCCTACCCAATTTTTCTAGGAATTGATTAAGAGTTTGATAAAAATTCTATTTTGAATCTGAAACAAAGATATATGTACTTTAGGATAGAGGCATTGTGTTTAATTTTCCTTTGGATCTAGCTAAATGAAAAAGGTATTTAGAGCCCTTGATTGACGATGTGTAGAGTTAAATCATTGAAAACATATACAACATTGCAAGAAGTAAGGAGGACCATCATGGAAAAGTTTAGGGGTGAAATTTCTCAATTGGGCGAAATTAGGGGGTTTAAAATAAATTTTGTATCATGGTGCATTGTTGTCAATCGCCGCAAATTTATTTCATAAAAAAATTAGATATGGAGGTTAGCTTAAAATTATTTTAAGGGAGAGGGGAAAAGGATAAATTTCACCCCTAAAATCCATAGCTACAACCTTCCAATTTGCCCCAATTTTCAAGAATGGGAATTTATGATAGCTATTTCACCCTTCCATTTGGTGTAAAATAAGATCCTTGCTTTCATTCAGCCTAATTGCATGGTATTGGGATTAATTTGGATAATATGGCCCCCATAGTTTGGAACATATGGTCACAAAATAATAATTCACCTCTATTTAAATATTCAATATTATTCTTGCCATCTCTATTTACATATTCAAGAGTCTTCTTACCATTTTTGGAGTCTACATTTGTTTAGTCATAGTCATATCTAATGTAGGAGGCTTCTTTGCAAATTTTTCGAATTTGAATTTCAAAGTCAAAACTCAACATGCCATTATACAAGAAACACCTCTCAATGTGTTTTGTATTTGTTCTACATTTTAGTTCCTTTTGAATGCTCTGATACCTTGCCCTCTTGATTTTTTTCTTTCATTTTTGGGATCTGTAATAATTTTTGTTTGGAAAAGCCTTGGGTTTTGGTCTGAAACTCTGATGTTATAATGTCATTATTATATAGTTACTTGCCTTCCATTATTATAATTTATGTATCTAATGGTTGGAGTATAATATAGTTTCACTTTTAATTTGTGAGGAAACCATATAGATGGGTTTGTCTTTAAGTCCACTGAAGCAACCTCCCACATCCCACATTTTTCTTGAAGTCTAGACCCTTTTGCCGCACCTTTTCCATATCTATTTCTATTTGGGCTTAATTTATATTCCATGTTAATGGAACTTACTTCAACAATAGGAATTTTATGAGATAACCAACCCATTGAAATATATTTGCATTTTAAATACTCCATCCAAAAATAAGAGATTCATAACATAAAATCCTAGTTGAGACCATATTTTCCTCCTCTCGATTTTATTTAAGAATATTCCAAAGTAGAATTGAAGTAATCAACAAAATTAAATGACTTTAATTACCCTAATATTTATGATATTGGTCTAACCTATATTTAGAATAATTTCCTAGTGAAAATGTGAAGTTGGGTTACACTTTTTGCCCTTTTTTAAGAAAAAAAATTCATTTTTTTCTGTTCTTCAAATTTCTGCAAGCCAAAACAATTTTTTTGTTTAGAATTTCATTTTTCGATAAAAATAAAAGTTGTCAGAAATTTTATTAGCTTTCTATTACTTATTTTTTGGAATTTTTTTATACACATTTGATATTTCAACTTAGTGTTTCTTTGAGTGTGTTCTTTTTAACAATCAAAGGATTCATAACAAATCATGTTAATACGCACTGTTGTATTCTTTGAAACTTTGTGTTTTTGAGAAACAAAATGTGCTACAACAATCTAGACAAATTCTATTTCGGTTTTGTCATATTTACAAAGCCAACGGATGTATATCATAATTTCTAGAATTTTTTGAACCGATCCAATATGAAAAAACTGCATATTTTGAATATGTTTTGCGACGCAAGAAATTTCTTCACATATAAGTTATAAACTAAAAATATAAAAACTACCCATTACAGACGACGGACCAATGTAATGCACCATAATTTTTTCAATCTTTTTTACAGCATACACTGAATCATAATGACCTTCAAAAATTGTTTGCACCCATTTTATTACAAAATTAATTAAAATTAGTAAATATTTATGAAATTCCATAAAAGTTATATTTCCTGAAAGTAGATTGAATTCTGAAAATCCTTGTCTTGGTTCCAAAAGTTAATTCAGAATGTTTCATGGAGTTTAATCAGTCCAAAATTGAAGATATGTATTCAGAGCTTGGCCTTGTGTAATTGCTGACGTGTTAGTTTGGCTGAACTCCTAAAAAAAATTCGTCCGAATTGTTTTTTGCGCCAACGATCTGTCAAGTTTAACGACATAAAAGTTCGACCGAATTTTTGATAAAATTTCGGCCAAAATTTTACCCGACTTTCCGTCGGCCGGAAAATATCACGAAGCCCCTCCATAAAAAAATTTCGTGGCAATATAAATTGGCACGAAAGCATTCATTATTTTCGCATATTTTCGCACATTTGGTCTGATTTCACAAAGGTCTTGGTTTGATATTGCAAAGAATTATTTTGGGTTTAAGGACTTTTCTTGGAGATACATTCAAATGACATTTTTGCAAAGGATTGTTTTGGGTTTAAGGATTTTTCTTGGAGGTACATTCAAAGGACATTTATTGGAGGTATGTGATATATTTTTTGGATGTTTTTTGGGCTTCATTGTTTTTGAAGGTATGGATTTGGGCTTAATCTTCATTGTTTTTAGAAGTTTTGGGCTTAATTTTCAAAGGAAACTTGTTAGGCTTAATTTTGAAAGGACTCTTTTTAGGCTTAATATTCAAAGGACATTTTTTGGAAGTATTTTTTAAAGTGATATTTTTTTTGAAGTACTTTTTAAAATGGCATTTTTTAAGAAGTTGGAATTAATTTTCAATGGACATTTTTTGGAGGTATTTTCTGAAGTGACATTTTTTTAGAGTACATGTTTTGGGTTGAAGTAAATCTTTTATAATGATTTTTTAAAACGAGTTTTTGTCTAACTTTTTAAATGAAATTTTTTTGTAGGACTTGGAAAGAAATATTTTGAGCTTCGTTTCATTTTTATAAGACATTTTTTCTCAGATTTTTAAAAGTAAGTGTTTTGGATTGAAGTATGTATTTTTTGCAAAAAATTCAAAATGAGTTTTTTTTTTTAAATTAAATCTTTTGTGATGCTTTTTTTAATTGAGTTTTTGTCTAAATTTTTGAAGGAAAATTTTTGAACTTCATACTCTATTATCATGGGAAATCGAATGAATTGTACAAGAAAATATGATCGAAAAAGATACCTTGAGGAACGTAGAGAAGAGACGAGAGAATCTCGCAAAAGAGAGAGAGAAGCACTCTCAAATATTGAAGGGGAAAATCAACCTCAACTAGAAGTTGAAGTAGTTATGTAAATGTAAATATTATGAATTTGATATATTTAAAATTTTTCTAGTGTAAAATGTGAAGCTTAATTTTTATTTGATGAACTATTTTGAAAAATATTTTGCAATGTAAACAGAGAGAGATATTCCTCAAAAAATTGATGATGAGATATAAAATTTTGAAAGAGAAAGTGAAAGAGATATTGAACCAATGATTGAAGATGGTGAAAATGTTGAAAGAAATTCAAGTGAAGAAATTGAATCATAAGGGATATATGTGTGTGTGTGTTTGTGTTGAACACATACACGTGTGTGAAACTATACATATTTATTAATTTAGTTATTTATTGAATATGTAAACTTTTATGTATTAATTTATTCGAATATGCAGATGAAATTAATGTTGATGATGAGATGTTAGAAAGTGTTGACACTCACACATATGGAGATAAAAGAGCTGACCATGCTATGCAATAACCTGACCATGCTATGCGATATCGTGTTAACCACCATTTTGACATTAACTGTAAAGGAAAATGTGACGGTTCAAGCCCAAATGTTACAAGGCTGGTCTCCTATCATTAAAGGAAATTAAAGATCTATGACTTTACTTGGGTATTTGAAAATCAACCAATGATAAAAATGAAGGAAAATGTGATACAAAATATAAATAGTGCTATAAATTCAATTAGAAGATCTAGGCAGAAAAATATTTCAGTTGCACGTAGAGAGCAATACATATGGCATTAGTTTCATCAAGTACTAAAAGAGAATCACTTGGTAAAATCTATGGCACGAGCATTAGGAACCTCACGAAAAACTTTGCACAAACATTAGAAATTTTAGTTGCAAATAGATGTAAATGATGAAATCGCTTGTTGGAGAGCTATTTGTAGGAAACTATACAAAGATAGACTTGGAGAAAATGTTTAAAAAATAATATATGAATATTGGAAGAAAAATTCGCGTGTTTCGCCAACTACAAAGCATGTGATGCGAAGAAGAATAAAATGAAATTAGTATGAAGAACATGAAAAAAATTTCTTGGAAACCACTCAGATAGAGTTGTTCAACAAGTTCAAAGAAGAGAATTTTGAAATTCATGTCTCAATCAGTGCTTTTTTTCAACAAAAACAATGGTATGTAAAACCTATCACCATACGCGACACTTGTTGTTGTCGGATCATGTGGAATTTGAGTTATATTATGACACTTTCCTTAATTTTGGTGGAAATTTTTGGAAATATTCACCTCCTCCTTCCACTATTCGTGATTTCATATCTCAAATTCTATGTGAAAGACAAAGTGATGAACTATATTACGAAAAGAAATGTATTGGTGGTAAAAAATGCGATGATTGTGGAAATATGACTAAATTTCAAAACAAATATCGTACTAATATAAATTTTCAATCGTAGTCCAACAAGAAAGTGAAATGGAAGAGATATGAATATATCCATACATCGATTCAAGGTGCAAATAGTGCTAAAATAATTGAATTACGAGAAGAAGAAATTTTTGTGATAGAATTTTTGAGAAAGTTTGAGGCAGAAATTTATAAATACACCAAGCATTCCCATAGAGCTTGATGGCAAGACTTGCAATTCAAAAAATCATGTGAATTTTTTCCACCAGGGACCATTTTTTCAGTAATTTATTTCGCAGAAAACTACACATTTGTTCCATAAAAATAAATTCAGAGTGAATACTATCATTCTGACCAAGTCTCCATGCTCGTCCATATTTTATATAGACAAGCTAAACAAAACGTCGATCATATAGAAAGCACCAGTGAAAATCGACATGTTATTAAAGAATATCACTTTTATATCATTGACGATCGTACACATGATACATATTTTGTACAACACTATTTTGGAAAGATTTATGACTCCTTGAAAAGTCATGGAATAACATTCAATGAACATTGGATATCGTCAGATGGATGCGCAGGCCAATTAAAATCTGCACGATCATTCTTTTGGTTGTGTTGTCTTCATAAGAAAACTTGCATTAAACATTGTTGGAATTTCTTTGAGACTGGTCATGGAAAAGGAGAAAATGACGGTGCAGGGGCATGCATAAAATGAACACTTCAAAGATCTCAAATGAACCCCTCTGCAAGATGACTTGTGGACGCTAAAGAAGTTTTTCAATGGTGCATCGCTGCTCTAAACCATGAGACTAACCGATCAAGGGAACTGCAAAGGTACATTCAATTTAATTTTTATTGGATATCTAATTTTAAATAGTGTACATTTATCACAATGATTATATTTGATGGTATTTTGATATCATATTTACATTCTTCTTTGAATTTTCCATATAAATGTTTTTTTGGCATATTGGGATCGAAGATGTAGATAGATCAATTGGAAATGACGTTGAAACAATAAAAGGGACTCGAAAATTGCATTCAATTAAAACAAAGTTTTTATCAAAGTGGAGGAATAAAAAAATCATAATAGGTTATTCCTCCACTTTGATAAAAACCAATTCACCTGTATGGAATCATTTTTTAAAAATAAAACAAAGTTGTCCAGAAATGTGTTTGCATTGAATAAAAGAAAATATTTTTGTTTTTGTCATGTTTGCATAGACAACACAGAATCCAATGACGTTTGTGAAAACAAAATGTATGTAAAAGATTGGAAACATAGAGAGCTAAATACAAAGGGCAAAATGTTTGTTGCAATGTTTGAAGAAATGCAATTAGAGGAAACTACAATATCATCTGATGGTGATCAAGTTTCTGATCTTGTTAGAGAAGGTAACATTTGAATTGCTTTCAAATGATAAAGATCTAGAAATAAATTTAAATACATAAGTTTGTTAAGTTTGTTTTATTGTGCAGGAGATGTTTTTGCTGTAATTGCACCTATTGACAACGATGAAAATGTGAAGTATTATTTGATGCGTTACACAAAACGAAAAATGAAATTATTAGAAAACTATAATGATCACGGGTTTCCATATGAAAGAGGATCTATTACACTGAAAGATTATTTTTTTAGACAAACTAATCAAAGTGGGGATTTTTTTTACTTTGAAGACAATGAAGTTGATGTCATAAGTTGTCAATATAGTCAATTGGTGTGTGCAGCACGCATAAAGTTGATAGAGGTTCAATCAAAGAAAAAACCAAAAATTAAGAAATGGAAAATGTCAAAAATCTGATCATGAACGGATCATTGAAGATGGCATTCCATTGGAATTTTTTTTATTGAACTTCCCAACAATTTCTTCTCTTTGGATTCATGTTTTAGAACTTCTAGAACTCAACTAAAAATTGAGCTGACTTGTTATGTTATCCGTGCAAGTGTTTGCACATGTAAAAATTATTTTGGTACATGCACACTAGTATCAACTGAAAGTAGCTTTTCTATACATGCATTGATGAAAAATGTTGCATGTATATATATATATATATATATATATATATATATATATGTTCTAGAATGCAATTAAGTGAAAGTAGTTTTTCTATTTGCATTGATGAAAAAGGTTGCACATACTGGATATATACACGGACTGAATGTGACCAGTTTTTCTCGGGGGATTTTTTGGCAAAAAGTATCCACAATGTAAATAAATCATCCACACTATAGTTTTGTACGAAGATTCCTTTCAGACAAGAGACTCAGAGCACTTCTCCAACTTTTGGTGGTATTTGACCCACATCTCTATTCCTGATAGAAAATAGTACAAAATTTGTCTGTCCAATGGTCGGATATGTTCTAGACAATTAACTGAAAGTAGCTTTTCTATGTGCATTGATGAAAAATGTTGCACGTATTGGATATACATATGAACTCTAGAATGCAATTAATTGTTCAAGTAGTTTTCCCATGTTCAAGTAGTAGTAATAATATTATATTTTAGACTTTTGTGGTTCATAATATATTTGATTAAACATATCATCAAAATGATGTTTCAAATTAGTTAATATGATTCATTTTTACTTTTATTTTGCTAATAAATCATATTAATTAATTTTAAAAATAATTTAATAATATGATTAATCTGAAAATATATATTTTAACAATAATTTATATATAAATAAATGTATTTTCAAATTAATCACATCAGTAAAATTAATAGAAAAACATATTTTTAATAATAATATTATTTATTTACAATCTGGTTCTTTACCGACATTTCAAAATAATATTATTTATTTACAATTATGTTCTTTATACACATTCTAGAATAGATGAAAAGGCTTCCAAAATCTTATAAGAAAGAAAAAAAGTATTTTTAATATCCACACAAAGCTAAAATAGCTTATCAAAAAGATTACCTATCGATAGCTTACTAATAATAGCTTACTACTGACAAAATTTTCTTCTTTGGCTAAAAAATATCTATAAAATACAGATCTACGAAGGCCTTGGCATCATTATAGCTTTCGCCGATCCCGACAAGCAGCAAAATTAGCCCCTGCTTTCCCTGCATTTTCAACACATTTAACACCAGGCGCCTGGCTCCAGGCATAAACATGGTTGCTTCCACTTCCGGTATGGACAATGTCGCTTGATCTAAAATATAACCGCATAAATTATTCATAGTGTCATTGAATCCCGGGAAAGATATTACGGCCTTCGTAATTTTCCTGAACACATACAAAACTGACAACAAAATTTTAACTGAGTGCTACTAATGGATAGGGTTGGGTCCTAAACCTTTATAACATCCATATGGATAATCATGCTTACTATGACATATGTGAAAAAATTACTTTAACTTGTCATCACAAAGTGGTTGTGGAAACCTACACTAAAATATAGGAACAGAAAATGGGTATAGAAAATAATCGGAATTGTCCTTAACAACATAGAATAGATTCAAGAAATCAGCCAGGTTTCCTGCCACAGAAAGAAGCCAGAGACATGCAACAACCTGTTAAAAAATAAAGAGTTACTATTGGCATGAGTAATGCTTACTAAAAAGGAAATATTTCAACATCAATCGTCTTTCTCTGCACATTTTTGTAGATGAGGATATGTGTAATTTCGTCTTATATTTTAAAAATAAAATGTTATTTAAATGAGTTATAATATAAAAAACCTGTCTCCATGTACGCCTCCTTTAGATGACTGCCTTGCCTCCGTCTTTAGAAGAGGTGGAACCTGTCTCCATCCATGAATCTGCCTTTCGAAGAGGTGGAACCTGTGTCTTTTGAAGTGGGAAGTTTTGATGTTTCTTCTTCACAACAGCAAAAGTATTCAGGGTTTTGATTTTGTATTTTGACTTTTGCATATTTTTAGCGACTAAGAAACACAGTCAAAGCATTCCAGTGTCGCCCTAAGCCATACTTCGGGGGAGTAGAGGACGTCTTTAGATGAGCTGGAAACTGTTGAACCTATCTCCATCTATGCCTCCTTGCCTCCGTCTTTAGAAGAGGTCGAACCTGTCTCCATCCATGACTCCGCCTTCGAAGAGGTGGAACCTGTGTCTTTTGAAGTGGGAAGTTTTGATGTTTCTTCTTCACAACAGCAAAAGTATTCAGGGTTTTGATTTTTTATTTTGAATTTTGCGTATCTTTAGCGACCAAGAAACACAGTCAAAGCGTTCTAGTGTCGCCCTAAGCCATACTTTGGGGGAGGAGAGGATGCCTTTAGCTGAGCTGGAAACTGCTGAACCTGTCTCCATCTATGCCTCCTTGCCTCTGTCTTTAGAAGAGGTGGAAAATGTCTCCATCCATGACTCTGCCTTTCGAAGAGGTGGAACCTGTGTCTTTTGAAGTGGGAAGTTTTGATGTTTCTTCTTCACAACAACAAAAGTATTAAGGGTTTTGATTTTTTATTTTGACTTTTGCGTATTTTTAGCGACTAAGAAACACAGTCAAAGAATTCCAGTGTCGCCCTAAGCCATACTTTGGGGGAGTAGAGGACGTCTTTAGATGAGCTGGAAATTGCTGAACCTGTCTCCATCTATGCCTCCTTGCCTCTGTCTTTAGAAGAGGTGGAACCTGTCTCCATCCATGACTCTGCCTTTCGAAGAAGTGGAACCTGTGTCTAACCTTTGCGTATATTTAGCGACTAAGAAACACAGTCAAATCATTCCAGTGTCGCCCTAAGCCATATGAAAAATGCCAAAAAAAGCTCACTCACACCCTGCCGTCTAACACCATAACCATAGAGGAAAAAATATATAATTTTTATGTATTAATCCACGAACATGATATTTAATAAAATAAATAAAAATTAAATATTTAGAAAACTATTTTCATTAAAATAAAAGCTATATATTTAATAAAACAAGTGAAATTAGCACCAATGTTATTTATACCTATCTTTTATGTATAAATATTCATGTAAATTTTCTGAGTGACTTTTTAGATACTTCTGGGTTTGTCTAGTAATGTGGAATACAAATTTGTGATGTTTATCCAATTTGTACTTGATTTTTTTTTTGTATCCTTTAATGCTCATTGTGGCCTTCCATTCCTATTGTACCTCATGAGTCATTATTATAAACTAAAATGTAGAATTACTACACAGAAACAAAGCTTTGGACATTATTCCTATGAGCATTGAGCTTCGTAATCGATATTTGTGATGGAAAATTATTATTTTAATTGTAGAATTGTTATACATAAAAATAAGTCATCTTTGGACATTATTACCTTAAGAATTGAACTTTGTAATTAATGTCATAAAAAAATATTATTTTACCAAACCAAAATTTTGGCATGAGCAACTGAATGAGAAAAAGACATATTTGAAAACAATTCCAATTTATATAGCTTCCAAAATACTTCAACAACTTCAATCCTGAAACTTCATTCCCAAAATTTTGTAGGTGCAAAATTATCATAAAGTCCATAAAAATATTTCAAAGGAAACTTGTAAGAGTTGTATTTATACCTTACCTACGCCTACTTGTCCTCATTATTGCCATAAATACACCACCTTCTAGGCATCACTAAATTTACTTCCAAATTTCTCATAAGCAAGATTAATTTTTAATGATAAAGGTTAGGAAGTATTCCTATTGCAGTCCCTAATATTTTCTCTGTTACCATCGTTGTCACGTCCTTGTAGTAGGAGTTAGAAAAAAGAAAATGTAGTAGCTATATTGAACCAGAAGCATATCGTAAGGGAGATAACCCCATTTGACGGAGACCTCATGTTAGTGATCCAAGTGGGAGAAAAACATATACATGCATCGAATTTTTCCAAATATACTCGATAAGGTGAGCTAAGTGGGCGAAAAACATACGAATGCATCGAAATTTTCCAAATATACTCAATAAGTTATATATATTTTTAATGATGATAAATTTGACAATGGTTTGAGTTTCTTAATTAGACAATTGGAAAACTTATGGATAAATGTTGCGATATATATATCAAAATTGGAAAACTAATGGATAAATGTTGGGATATATATATATATATATATATATATATATATATATATATATATATATTATAGCTGAAAATTATGCACAGAGGTATTGATGCCTTTAATTTACTTCTTGGAACTATGATCCCACTTCTCCTTGGCTACATTGGGGGTGTTAATCACTATTAATCGAAGTGAAGAGGTAATATTACTAGCTAATTAATGTTAATTTAACCTCTGGAGCATAAATATAGATTTTTTGGTTTGACATGCCAAGGTATTTTGATAAGTCATCTCAAGATCTATATGACCACGGTTGGAATTTCACTGGCATTTTTCCTGTCATATCTCATAGCAAAATTTGACTGGTTAACTATATTCTCAGCTTCCAAGAAACAACAGTTCCTTTACGCAAAAAGAGCTCATGGAACTCTCTCAGTAAACCACTTACAAAAATATCAATGTAAATAACTAATAAAACCATTAGATTTTCATGAATAAAGTTGAATTTTAGCGAAGAAAATTACCTCTGTGGGATAAGTGATTTGGAAAAATAGATACCCCTCACACATAAGACAAGCAAGTCCACTCCTAACAGTGTTTCTCGGAGAACTTCTAGAACCAAGGCCAAATCATAAACTTTATGCATAGATGATAAATCGTAAGAGTGGCCATGCCATTCAAAAAAGAGTTATGCTTTAGAAACTTGACGGTTGTGCATCTATAACATTGGTGTTTCTATTGAGTGCTACTCTTAATACCTGAAAGTTCAAAAAACTACAGAAATCTAGCCATGTTTTTAATTATTGGGCAATTACCTTGTTCCCCTCCCAATATTTATTTTATGAGTGAGATACTGCATGAATTTTGATCCTAAATAATCTTATTGAAGAAACTCTAAATACATTGGTGTTTTTTTAATGTTCTGTGTTGGAAGTACAAGATGGCATTTGGGAGAAAAGCATGAGATGTCCTACCCATTCAAGAGTAATATTTAGAAATTTGTATGAAGTCATAAGTGAGGATGAGGAGAAAGGTCCTGAGGATATTGAATTAGAAAATGAATTCACAACACATAAGGAGAATTAGCAGAAAGAAGGTATACTTTATGCATTATTGATCACAATCCATGCTTGTATTTTAAAAAAATATTGGGCTTTGGAAAAATGAACAGAATCAGGAGGTCGATGGCTTTTACATGGCAGGTTAAGGGTCTTATTGATCTACACTTGTATTGAAGGTGATAATAAAGTTTGTCATTAAGATCTCCAGGTCCAATACTCAATCATTGCCAGTACCTGTATGATGTCCAAATTCATGCTTCTCCAATGCTGATAAAAATTTCAAGGGTGATATTTCACCAAGAACTTATTGGGAAAACAATGAGTTTATGAAAAGCATGCCTTGATTTACAATTTATCGGGCTTTTACCCTACAATAAGAGAAGAGGAGAAACATAGCACCTTCTCAAACAAAGATTTTCCGTGGAGAAAAATCCAGGGAAAATAACAAGAAGGTTGTATGGGGGAATGTGATTAGGAGGAACATGAAAAAATGATAAATAAAAATCAAGAACATTGAAGGTCCTGCAGACGTTGAGAACTTTAGAGTCTACCATAGAATATCAAATCATATTACAATATGAGAGTGAAATGGAGGTTTTCAGTAAAGAAAATATTCTAAACAGGAGAATAAGAAAGATATTATTAGCCACTAAATATGCCCAACATTCATTATAAAATGTTTTTAATGAACCATTTTTTTAGAAATTCAACAGGAAATGGGTAAGGGGCCAATTTCAAGATTGGTAAGAGATCGATCCTCTTTGGTATTTTACAGGCTTAGAAGATCTCAATAGTGAAAAATCAAATATGTAAGATGTAAAGAATGAATATGAAAAAATATGGTGAATGCAGTTTTATGTGAGAAAATTTCAAGGGTACCTCCCGAGCCAATCTACACATTAATATGAAAGTACTGTCATAGAAAGTCGAAGGATATAATGCCATGAGCAAGAGGAGGTTACTCAAACAAAAAATAGTGACTGGAAATCCACATGTGGTTTTTCTTTAATGAGACAAAAATGTGTTGAAAATAAAATGTCTAATTTTTAAATATGCAGATTTTGTGTTGCTAATAACACTTAGGATTTTTCGAGGCAATAAAAATATTATGGAATAAAAACAAGAGCAGGCTTTTGGATTAGATAGCAACATGCATTGGATGTCTTCTTATTTCTATGAAATATAATGACAACACAAATTTTGAATAGCTCACTTTTATTTATTTATGGAATAAATGTTGAATGAAAAGATAAATTTGAATGTTGGAGATGCACCTAAGCTCTCTGTGTGATAGAAAATTCCACTTATTTCGAAATCAGAGTACAATACAGGTTTGCACTCATTTCTCCTCACCCAGATCCCTAAAAACGTTTCACATTCCATCTCCCAACACCAAGCTAATTCGTGGCCTTCATGACCCAATTGTTGAAGTGGACGAGAGGAATTCCAGTTTTAATGAAATGGGTATCAATAATTATGATGATTTATCCTGTGGGGATCTATATTCTTCAGATTTACAGTCAAATAGGGAAATTGGGGGAGAGGATGAGGCACATTTAGAGAGATTTTGAAGAGTCCAGAAAGCATGGGAAGTTCTTAAGTATTCTAATTCTAGAGAGGTATATGATTTTGAATTTCAGGACTTGAAGCATAATGCAAAGGTTATTGAAAATGAATTAGAATTGGAGGAGATGATCGCTAAAGATGATGGAGAAGGATAGGTAGTTGAATGTTTTTACCCCTATAGATGTGGGGATTATTTTATTATTGGAGAGATAGAGCTGGTGGAGAGGTGATAATAATATTTCTAATTTGTATCCAAATGATATCAGTGTGAGGAACAAAACCAGAGGCTACAAACTGGAAAAAGGATTATAAGGTCCATTGTAGTAGAGGATAGAGGTAGGATTAGTGTAGCGAGATTTTTAATTCATTATTGTGGGTCTTGCTCTTTGAAAATCAAACTGATTTTTTGATGGAATGCATTAGGATCTTCATCGAGTTTCAATAAATTGAGCTTCATGGTCTTGGATGAAGCCCAAAGGCAACTTAAATATTTCATCAAGCTACAAGGACCAGTTGCTAAGCAAGGATATTTTCTTGATATATTAGGACCATTTGGCCCCTCTAAGGGATTTCTCTGTTTTTCTGAAGACCTACATTCTACAAAAACACTATACCAAAATGTATTTTACAGATCAACAAACATGATCATCTATCTCTGTTGTATCGAGGAATATTGTACATCATAATGTTCCTGGATGGTTATAATGGGTTGATGCAGCAAGTCATGACACTGGTATGCATCTCCAAGGCATTGAGCTAGAGGCATCCATTGAAGTAAATGTATGATTTAGTTTTATTCTATTATTGTTAATTTTCTCTTGACTATTTTAACAAGAAAAATGATTTTTCTTCTATTATTGATTGATCAGTCTTTAATCAATTCTTCCAACGAAGACTAACATTTGCCTACATACCACCAAGATTTTGATATTAATTACAACATTTTCATCCTTTTATTTATCAATTCCAAACCCTCTTGCCGGCTATAATTTACCTTAACTATAGTATCCATGTTCTTTGAATTGACCCCAAAAACATTTCTGCAAAATTTTCAAGATGCCAGTTTTTAGAAAAATGCACATAACTTCACCTTAATATTTCAATATTTGAATTCCAAGAAAAATCAATTACAAAATAACTTACAAGGCACAATTTTATTATAGACATCTAATTTTTTCACTGCAATGATATCTTGCAGGTTCTAAAATAGAAATGGGCAAAACCCTAACGGTGTTTAGGTAACTTTAAAAAAAAGAAAATGTTGAAAAGTTCAATATTGATAGATTCAGAAAGTCGATGCCGCTTATGTACATGTAATCACCAACGAATTCTGTCTTAAAAGATGAGGAAGATGAAAAAATTGAACACATACACCAAGGGTTTCAATACGGAACCGAGACAAAATACCTTTGAACGACCTCTAAGAAAGCAAACCTTCCATGAAGGACCATGGAATAAGGGGATTGAAAACGTCTGTGAAAGAGTTCCTAACATAGAAAGGGTATTTTTGTGATCAATTGTTTTATCAAACCATTTCTTTGATTGATTGAAACAACCCAAATTGCGCAAGCCTGCAATTGATGATAAATTATCTGTGCAAAAAGAATAGGAAAATGAAATATTTGGTGATTGATTGCCTCCTTTGAGTAACCCTCTTGTACACTTCTGATGTTCTCGTTGTTTCAAATTTCTTCAGAAATTTTGAAAGCATATTTCAACCTCAATAATTTTGCGCAAATGACATTTTAACCTCGGCTAACTATATTCTCAGCCTCCAAGAATCAATAGTTCCTTTATGAGGCAAGAGCTCAGTAAACTCTCACTACAAGGAAAAGACCCTCTAGCGGAGGTTATAAAGGAGGTTTTTAGTGTTATAAAATTGGCCAAAATTGTCAAAAAAACATTTGCTACAACATCCGTTTATGGTTAAGGAGGTTTTAGCGGAGCTTTTAAAGGAAATTCAACACAACTAAAAAAAAAAGGGCGGCCGGAGGTAATTATGGATGTTTTTTTCATCGGTGCACTAATCAGGGTTTAACGCACCAGTGTGTACCTGTATTCGGAGCCTTGTGGCGGTTGAATGGGAATGCACTGGGTCGTTAAGGTATAAAACAACACCAGGCGTAGTATTGGTGATACAATGCATGGGGCCGTTCTAATTTGTCTTGGGATTTGAGCAGTGCCCATAGGTCGTATGAATGCGCCGGTGCGTAGACTTATAGAAATGCACTGGTGCACAGTATTACACAAATGCACTGAGATTTATAATTGGTATCACTATTCGTGTAGTGCCCATATGTCGTACAAATGCATCGGTGTGTATAGACACATAAATGCCCCGGTGCGCAGTATCACACAAATGCACTGATATTTATAATTGGTATCGGTATTCGTGCGGTGCTTATAGGTCGTACAAATGCATCGGTGTGTATAGACATAAAAACGCCCTAGTACATAGTATCACACAAACACACCATGATTTATAATTGGTATCGGTATTCGTGTAGTGCCCATAGGTCGTAAAACGACACCGGTGCATATATAGACATAAATGCACCAGCGCACCATAAACACCTCGATATTTTTAACTGGTTTTGGTATTTGTGTGGTGCCCATAGGTCGTAAAAATGCACCGATGTAAGAATACCCGCACCAGTTTTCATTTTGTATTTTTTAGAAACATCGACCTGTGACAGTGCAATTATTGTGATTGTTTTAAATTCATTATCCATCGAAAGTCGACACATCTTATAACAATAGTCATATTAATTAAATTTTTATTAATGCATTTGAATGTGATGTTTGGATTAATTTGTTATATCATATCATAGTTATTGTGGTTTTTTAAAATTTATTATTCATCAAAAGTTGACACATATATATCTTATAACAATATTAATATGAATTAAATTTTTATTAGTGCATTTGAGAACGACAATGGAGAACGCAATAGCGACAATAGAGAACGTAATAGAATAAATTAAAAAAAAAATATTATATATATATATATATATATATATATAAGACATTCTTTGTCATACAAAATGGGACAGTTATTGGTATCCCTTTATCTTTCAATTGGGACACTATGTCCATTACATTAAAGAAAATGTCTAATTTCACGGACATATTTCAAAAAATACAACGCCTTGCTTTGATATCCAAACATAGTTATCATCATTCTTCGCTTGAACTGTTGTCACTGCTAGAGCTACTTCCATGACTTGGGTTATTTTCAGGAATGTTTTGTTCACGGTGTTGATTGTTTCTTCTTTTTAAACTTCCATCTATAAACATAAAAATAAACTGTAATGATTGTATATACATTGGTGAGAATAATGAAAATTGCAATATTAAATAATATACATCAATGTAAATCGAAAATAAATGTCGCACCAATGCAACAATTGACTCATAAACTATACACATTCTTTCAAAACCATGTAACGTGCCATCTTTCAAGATTTGATCTATTGGCGCAATGCCATACTTTGCTTCCTGCAAGTTTTATACCCCATAACGAATCATATATTTAATATAAAAGATTTATTTTTTCTATTAATTATAGATGGAGCTAAGTAAAACAGGATCGATAGATGCTTACAAATTCCACAATTAAGTTCTGATATGCCAACATATACTCACAACCCATATTTAACCCAATTTCAATCAATTCCTCTCATGGTTCTTCTTTGTATATTAGCACCTGTTTGAAGACATTCAATGATGATTTTTGTAAAACAACTTAAAAAATACAAAAATGAAATCTAGTTAAGTTGTTATAAGGAAATAACAATTACTCACAAACTTAGATATCAATCCTTTTCTTCCTTGTCGTCCTCTTTTTTGTGTTGAATGGGTTCCATTTTCTTTTCTTTTCTGTAAGAAAATATTTGAAAATTAATATTTAATGCTAAATTGTTTATTTATTGTACCTTATGATCGAAAAATTCAATGATTACATATTACATTTGAAGCACGTTGTTGTTGAGATGGCTCCTCCCGTGATGCAATTTTGTCCATTTCTTTGACCATCTCCTTGTACACATTTTTGGACATTCCTACTGGCATATTTCTGATATCAGCTCGTTCATCTTTTGAGATTTTCATAATCTTCTTGAAAATGTAACATGACAATAAACTATTTAATTTTTATATTGATATATGAAAAGTAAGTATAACAAAAGTGATATTTACAAATAATTATAGACAAACATCTAAAGGAATATTAATTTTCCATTCCTTCTTTTTTGTTGTTGTACGTTTTTGCTATTAAAATTTTGACATGTCTCATTGAACAATCCTCTAGAAACTCTCCCTGTAGTTTAGATAAAATTTGGTTCTTGGAATCATTGGATTGGTTTTTGTATTGTAAGTGGAAAGAACGTCTATACATTTGTTCCACTAGTTCCCTCAAACTTTTGTAAAAAATTTTCCCCTTTTCATTAACCTCCACTCTAGATGAGCTAAGGAGCAATTCATTTTCATTTGCATGTTATTTTTTTTTATTTTCTTAGAACAACATTCCTTTTCTGAGTTGTTGGTCCCTGTAGAACATTAAACAGATGTGAATTAATAGACTGTTTCACACATGTTATCTAATAATTTTAATTATATTATTAATGAAAACTAAAAAAAGAAACTCATATTGATCAATAGTATTTTTTTCATTCACCTGATTCATCCTTTTGCAGTTTTTCCATCAAGCTTTATCCTTATGGTCCTTAGACTGGAATAATCTTATCGAGCTTCGTCATTTTGTGGCTCTGCATGATACACAGTAAACAATACATATTAGTTAAACTTACATATAGTTCAAAAATAATATTTTTTGTAAAGAATTTACAAAGAACTTTCATTTTTTACTTTTCTTAATGTTTTATTAGTATTTTTTTAACTTGATCTCTTGTCAGTCATTTCTTTATCAATCTCAAACTTGTACCATATCATTCATTAATATATTTATAAATAAATTTTTAACTTTTCATGTAAAAAAAAAAAAATCTTAAGAAACTGGTGCGCCATTCATGGTATACGCACCGATGTCGGTGCGTGGTGTCTTCCAAATGCACCGCACAAACATTATAATAGATCATATGGTGATCTATGTCAAGAAGGAGCACCGGTGGGTTACATGTCAATCACCGCACCGATTAACCATGATAAAATAATAAAAATCGTCTAGTGTTAGTTTTTGTAGCATAAACCGGTGCCACATTTTACATATGGCACACCAATAAAAAAAATTGTTTATTAATTTTTTATCACATTACTTATGTGGTGCGCTTGTACAATATAGAGCACTAGTGCACTATGTTACGCCAGACGCACTGATAAAAAATAAATCTATTTTTTTTAAATTCATGCAAGGGCCTACATGGATTGGAATCCGACTATGCTAATCATCCCGCCGGTTGGATTTCTTAGGTCTATATTTAGCAATACAAACCCTATAAATCTAAATTGAAAAACCCTAATTCTAAAATCACATAAAGAGGGAGAAGAAAGGGCATAAACAAAAAGAATGTAAGGTATGTATTTTTTGAAAGTTTTTTTTTTTTTTTTGAAACAGAACGTTCACGGTGCATCATAATGAAATAATGCATCAGCTGCATATTTTACAAATGGCACACTGAGAACAAATATTTTGTTTTTCTAATTTTTTATCACAGAACTTTCGCGGTGCGCTGGGATAATAGAATGCACCGGTGCGCTCAGGTACACAGGGCGCACCGATTTTTTTTTTTAATTTACACAAGGGCCGACATGGATTGGGATCCGACTATGTAGGTCATCTCATGGGTTGGATGTCTTAGGATTATATTTAGCAATACAAACTCTATAAATATAAATTGGAAAACCCTAATTATGAAATCACAGAAAGAGGGAGAAGAAAGGGCAGAAACAAAAAAAAATGTAGGGTTTGTTTCTAAAATGGTTTTTTTTGCGAATCAACATGTTTGCGGTGCGTCTTAATGAAATAGTGCACCGATGCCATATGTTGCATATGGTGCACATATAAAAACATATTTTGTTTTTTCAGGTTTTTATCATTGTACTTTCGTGGTGCGCTGGCATAATAGAGTGCACTAGTGTGCTATGTTACGCATGGCACACCGACAAAAAAAAATCTGTTTTTTTTTTAGATTGACGCAAGGGCCAACATGGATTTGGATCCGACTATGCAAGTCGTCCCGTGGGTTGGATGTCTTATGACTATACAAACCTTATAAATCTAAATTGAAAAGCCCTAATTCTAAAATTACAGAAAGAGGGAGAAGAAAGGGCAGAAACAAAAAGAATCTAGGGTTTTTGTTTCTAAAAATTGATTTTATTTTTTATTTTTTTTGTTTTTGAAAACTGCAAAAAAGGTAAAAAAACTGCAGAAAAATTAAAAAAAAACAACAAGTTTTGATTTTTTTATTTTACTTCATAAAAAAAACTTCAGAAAATATTAAAAAAAAACAATAGACTTTGATTTTTTCTTTTACTGCATAAAAAAAAACTACAGAAAAAAGTAAAAAACAACAATAAACTTTACTCACATCGTTTGAAATTCTATGGTACAAGGTTTGAATTGTTGATCAACATTTAACATAAGTCACTGATGTTATTAAAGGTTGATAAGTTATGTATGGAACTTCATATCAAATGGTGGAATATTTGAAGAGTTGGCCAGAGTGAAATGGCAACAGTAAAGCAAGAACAGGAAGTAACGCGGCAGAACTAACGTGCGGGCCCTAAGGATCAGTATGCTATGTTTCGAATCAGTCTTATGGAAAATATGTTCAAAAATCATGTGCTTCATACAGCAAAAGGTAAGGTAAAGTCCTTTAGGTTAACTGGTATCGAGGCCCGTACCAGTATTAGACCTGGCACGCGGCGTCCACCTGTGTCCAGCTCACGCCCAATCCCTATACACCACGTGCCCCATTGTCAATGTCCATACGATGCTTACCCTATCTACTTCACCTCTTTTTTCCCTCTACCGTTACCCTCCTAAGGCTTTGAAATGAATTTAAACGAGCTAAAAACCCACTTTAGACTTTGTAATAGGGCCTGGCCCCTTTTTCCGCTAAACCTTAACCACTTCCCCATAACCCATGCCCATGACCAAGCACTTAAAGCCCTGGGGGGCTAATCGCAAAGCGCATATCGCAATTTCACATGTTCGTGCCCGATCAATCTATCGCAAATATTTGCGATGCGATCCACCCATCGCAGATCCGCCCCATCGCAAAAGCGCAAAGCACAGTTTTCTGTTGGTGCCACTTTCCCTCGTCACAATTTCCGCCTTTGTGATTTGCGATGATCGCAAATCACACCCATCGCAAATCGCACCCATCGCAGATCCGCCCCATCGCAAAAGCGCAAAGCGCAGTTTTCTGTTGGTGCCACTTTCCGCCATCGCACTTTCCGCCTTTACGATCCGCGCTTTCCGTATTGGGTCCCACCTCGTACGTTCATTCCCGTACCCCTCATGCGCATTTCTGTTACATTACATGTGTTTCCTTTGCATTTCCACCAAAGTCTTAAGGTTTCACATTTTACGTTAAAATTTCAATGTTTCATATGTATTCCGTCATGTGCATAAGTTATTCCATGGACCATTCTCCACCGTCGATCCCCACCACTAGACCACGATCGAACGGCCCACGATGCATTTCCCCACCAAACCCTATCATACACCGTACCATTGCCTTTTTCACCGCTTTTACGCAGAAAACACTGTTCGACCACCGCCGCGCCATTGTTCTCCAGTCCTTCATAATCACTCCCATATGCACGAATTTTATAATTCAGTCCAGTGTTTTGCAGGGTTATCAAGCGGGAGAGGCCGCCAGGATTACACAGTCCTTATGGGCAGCGACAGGTCTCCACAGACAAAGGTATAGAAGAAGCAGGTAGCAAAGCCCAACACGCCAAGAGATATGTTTCTTTCTTGAAGGGTTTGAAAGCTAGTGAGGTAGAACATCATGGCATAGCGAGTCGATTCAAGAAAACAGTTGAGCATCAGAAGATCATTGATAAGGAGTCGGCCCGTGTTATAGCTTCGAGGGCCCTACAATAGATTGCAGCCAGCGTGGACCGTTTCGATACAGCGTGGGCCAGAATCGCAGCAGTAAGACCTCCATCGTGCTAAGATTCCACCACTCCTTCCATGCTATGACCATTAACAGAATATGAAGCATGCCTCCAGGAAGAAAGGAACCATCAGTGGGCAGTCAGCAAAGGTGCACCCAGTTTGTCAGCCAAATTTCCAGTTCATCCGCAAACATGCCGCCTCCAGTATCAGCAACAGCCTCGACCCCTTCTCGCAGATGATACATTGTTATTTCATGATTTGGCCCTCGTGGACGTTTTACTTTTTACCCCAGTTAGTCATTTTCAAGTTTCAGGTGGAATTTATATTTCGCCCCAGCAATTTACTTTTACCCGGATTGTTATACAATTTTGGTTTTAAATGGCCGAGTGCCTAACAGCAAATGATGAGAGGTTTTTTATTCCTCATCATTATTTTTGTTATTTTGAAAAGGACTTCTAACAAATTCATAGCATGTGAGGAAGATATTTTCCCAAAATTCTTCTCGCCCATGTAAGGAAGTTCCTATATAAGCAAGAACAGAAGAGAACACTAGGTTCCAAATTTTCTAAAGAAACTTGCAGTGTAAAGAATTTTGTATGCTCGTTGTGGAATTATCAATAAAAATACACAGAGCCCGTGGGGTCTCAGCGAAGAGAAGTTCTACTCATACGCGAGGATTCTAGTCTTGATGTTATATGGTCTGTGTGATTCTTTCTTCGTAATATTGTCTCATTGTTTACTTCACTGTCTCCAATTTCTTTATATTACGCTTTGGAATGCGAGTGACTCGCCAGTTTGGGTATGAATTTATCGCTGTTTGGTACTCATACTTGACTGGTCTATGTCGTTTTAAATATGGCCCATGCGTAATGTGTCGTTCAGCCTAACACTTCATTCGTATTTCCTCTGTATTAAATATCATGGGATGTTGTTCTTCCAGAACTGATTAACATGTATGGATTCTTAGTTTTTAAGCCCATATGATGTTGAAATATGTTTTCTGAGTATCATTCCATTGGTAATTAGTACTCTCCTCTCACTTTCTGCGCAAGCAAACACCTTTCAGTAAAAATACCTATATACCATTAAAGAACTGGCCCTCCTTGATGAAAGTTGTCTCTAAGTTGTCTGAAGTATACATGTATTAAAGATTCCCTTCTTGCCTCTGCAGTATCTTTATATCTTGCTGAATCTCAAAGTAGTTTGGTCCCATTCATATGATAACGCTTTGCACAAGTTGAATGAGTAAAGAGTCCTAAGCTGATAATGAGTTTGAGATATACATTATACTCTTTACTGGTTAAGATGTCCTAGGCACTGGTCTTTGGCAACTCAAGGCTGTCTCTAGGAGCTACAACATGAATCACCAGAGGTTTGGAATTCTAATTGTCTGAATACTTCTGTTTGAACGTATTTCCCTGCTACACAGTGCTCTCGTGCTCTTTTTGCTCCAAGTATGTATCCTGCAAATCTCTGGCAGGGTTTGTTTGCAAAAATAATGAAATAATGAAAAGTGTTTAGTATTTAAAGAAATGTTTTATGAAATTAGATTTTTGAAAATATTTTTCCGCCTATTTTTCAATTTACCGCTTTTTTTTCACTTAAAGAAAATAGGGTTGTGCTTTTTTTATTTGTGGTTATTCGTTTACCGGTGTATCCCTTAATCGAACCACACTGGTGCATCGGGTTATAAAATGACACCGGTGTGCAATAACAAAAACATACTGATGCGGTTATCTGTACATTATTCACGAAATTCAATTTAGGTTTGTGCACCAAAATTTATTGTTGTTTTGCTCAAATGCAGGGATAATATATCATATATTATATGGAATAGACAATTCTTCAAAATCCAGCTCGTTCCATAATATTTCTCAATGTCCATCACGGTGTTCTCCCTATCCATTTTGAGACATAATATTTACTTCAAATTTGTTTTATATTTTCACTATCTAATTGAATTTATGTTTTTTATCCATGCAGTCAATCATGCACAACTTAATTAAATTTATAACGTATACAAATTTGCAAGTTGATGCAGATTCAACATCGAGTTCAGATGCACAAAATATTCAAACTGTTCCAAAACGTCGGAATTTCTTATCAGGAGTTGCATATCGTAAGGCGCGTTTGGTAGATGAAAATGGACAGCCACTTCACTCTTCCAATTGTAACAATATTGCATCTTCTAGCCACAATCCTGAGACAATGATGGTGATTATAATTATAATTGTTTCGTATATATATTGATTAATATGTAATTATTTCAACGTCAAACCAATTTATAATCATGCAATATTGTCCCTGGTAGAAGACAAGAGAAGAATATGGATGTCTACTTACAACCACTGGTAGATGAATTGAAGGAAATATGGGATGGGATAAATGTATACTATGTATTAAGACCCATCGCAGCAGAGAGGAGTTTTACATTGTATGGCATATGTGCTTACACGAAACACGATTATCCAGGCTTAGGAGTTTGCTTTGGTAAATTACATATTGTTTAATTTATTGATTTGTTTATATATGTAAAAATATTCTTTCACATATTATTTATTTAATTCGTTGTAATATTTGTTTTGATCTTCATGGTATTCTTTAACGCGCCAGGCATATTAATTAATGTATATAAAAAAAAATCTCATAGGTCTTGTAACAAAAGGGTATATTGGATGTAAATGTTGTGGATCTTCTCTGAAAGCTAGATGGTCCAAGGACTTATGAAAGCCAGCGTATGATTGCTCCAAGGTATTCCTACCAGAAGAACGCCCTTACATAAGAGCAACATCCACTTTCAATGGTAAACGAGAGAGAACCCAAAGGCCTCCAATAATGACACTAGTTGAATGGCTTAGAGCATATGAGAGAGAGAAGGAGAAGGAGTTCATAGAAATGTTCGATTCAAATTGGGAGCCTATGTTTGATGATCCAGATTTCTTCGACACCTATATTGAGAAATTACCCATTGGGATGAAAAGGAAATCTATCTTTTATGGCCTCCCATATTGGGAGCATCTTAAGATTGCCCACTTATTAGATCCCATGCATATATTTAAAAATGTTTCATCTTCTTTATGGAGGCACATATCATCAAAACAAAGTGACACATTGGTTGTTAGGAAAGATCTTATTACTTCAAAAACTAAAAAGAAACATTGGCCAAGACAATCAGAAAGTACGGGATCAGAGGCAAGCACTGGTCCCTCTAATTCATGGATTTTCAAAGAAGGTGATGTCCCATGGATTTTAAAAAAAGATGATATATCTTTGGCAAAGGAAGTTATAATGGATGTGAGGGTTCCAACTTCATACGGGTCTTCACTACGGCGTTGCTTCACCGTGGATGGCCATTTTTCAGGGTTGAAATTGCATGACCATTTGAATCTTCTAAGAGTATGTATAATTTCAAAAGCATGATTTTATTATTTGTTACATTAATAAATTTTATCCCATACGGGGATCATAAAACATAACTAATTTTGTATATTATTGCACGTGTTTATAACTTTGCAGTGTCATTATCCTTTGTTTGTGTGTGGCTGTGTGAAACATGAATTCCTTCAAGACCTAGGATGTGCCATATCTAAATTATCTGCATTTTTACGTTGGATCACATCAAAGGAGATTCATGTGGCAAGCATTCCACGGTGGCGTCAAGAGATAGTTGAGATTATTTGTATGTTTGAGAAGGAATTGCCGACGTGTTTCATGGACTTACAGGTTCATCTTCTAATCCACCTAGTAGATGAGGTTGAATTACTTGGGGTTTTTTCTTGTCGTTGGATGTTATTCTTAGAGAGGTACATGAAGAAATTGAAAGGTTTTGTTTGACAAAGGGAAAAACCCAAGGGGTCTATGGCAGAGGGGTACATATCGTATGAGTCTTTCTATTATGCTAGTGAGTACATCAAGCAGATCGACAACATACTAGGTGCGGTGATTTGGGACGATGAAATGGATGAAGACAAAAGAGAAGGAGAGTTGCTCCAAACGAGTGGAAAAAATCACTTGATAAAGAGTAAGCGACTTATAATTTTTCAAATTTAAAAAAAATAATTAATATTCATGTTGAACTTCGATATAATGTATATATTGATCTCTAGGTACTATATAATGTTGGTTTGATTTCATCAGCGAACGCAGAAATTGAAGCAATCAACAAATTCATTCTTTACAATTCTGAAGCGACACAACTGTGGGTCGCATTGTACGAACAAAATAGGATGAAATGGGATAGTGACGGGAAAGAATTCAGACGGTTGAATGGTAGAAGTGTGACTTATCCCGATCATTTAAAAGAAAATATGCCAAAAATATGCCCCAACAGTTGGGTTGCTGACCAATTTAGAGATAAATGCGGTGCTAACGGTTGTTACCCGTGTGCTGAAGAGGATGCGCTAAACGTAGGGATTGGGTGCAACAACTCAGTAATTATCTTTTTAATTTATATGTAAATTTGAAACTTATATTAAGACATCTACATTTCATATTTTAACTGTTGGATTATTATTTATAAGGCACATGACACTATGATTTTTTTTAACTTTTTTATAATAGGTGCATTTGTTCCCATCTATGTCAGCATATGGACACTATTTTTGCACAGAAAATGCCGATGTTGGAAACGCCACACAAGACTGTGGAGTGGAAGTCGAGTTCGATCAATCTAGTTGATCTAGCCACTGTGATCAAAACCTAGTATGAGGGACGTTAGGTTACGTCAGAAAGATACAAGAGATTATTGAAGTGGATTTTTCTTCTTTCTAATGTGTTATTTTTAGGTGCAAGTGGTGGGACACCTTTGATCGGAATAATGTAAAGGATGATCGCAATAGTAGGCTAATATGTATCAACTCTAGATGTGGGATGAAGCTAAGGAGCCCTATGTTTTTTTACCCAAATGTGTTGGATAGGGATTGGTGGTTCGTATTGACACATGACCCTAGATCAAAACATATTTTTGAGAACAATAGTGTTATCATGCCATGCGAGATAGAAGATAATGAGGGTGATCATGAGAATCAAGAGTGATATGGTACATGTGTTATTTCATCAATATTTATACCTTTTAAGATGGGTTTTTTGAAATATTAATATAATATGTATTTTGAATTAATTGGTAATTTGCATTGTGTTAATGTTAAAATCAATAATTCACTTGATAATTTGCAATTATGTTGATCTCAAAAACAATGGCGTACTGTATAAATTAATTCTTTTTTTTGTATCTAAGATTATAATAAAAAAATGATAATTCTAAAGTACGGGAATTTATTTGCAATATTTTCTAAACTTTATTATGTTACAATAAATCATATTATTCTAGATTTATTATTTTAGAATTATTTAAAATTTACAAATTTACAAATTTAAAAATTTTAATAAATTCATTTCACATTAATACAATTAAAATTTTACAAATATTTTACATACAATTACAATTATAATTAGAATCAGAATTATAATTACAATTTTACAATTTCACGTACAATTACAATTACAATTTTACATATATACAATTACAATTTTACAAATTAAAAAATTACAATTACAATTACAATTTTACAAATTTACATATCTACCATTACAATTACAATTTTAGAATGTTAAATACAATTAGAATTACAAATACTACAATTTTACAATATCATGATCATTTAGTATTAAATTAATTAATAAACATCACGTTCATGATAACCATCGTACAAACATCATATTTGACTAAAAAACACATTCAAAATCGCTAACTGCATCATCGTGATCATGATCATCTAACAAAACACAATTAACATTATATATTAACATCATCACAACACAAACATCAAATATACATCGCATGTCAAATAACTCATGCTATCACATACACATCTATCTGCAAGATGCACATTAAATGAACATATCTAACATGACCTAACAACATACACATCATGATGATCACCAACATGTAAATTAAGTACAACTACAACATGAACATAAAATACATGGACCATATATATATATATATATATATATAATGTTAAAAATATACAACTATAATATAAATGTCATGGATCAACTGGTGGTAGTACAACATCAATATCAGTACTAGTGGAGGCCTGTTCATGAGTCAATGGTGCCTGCTCATGATCATGAGTACTGATGGGTGTTGCAGGCTGCTGACTGGATGTGGCCAATGGTCCAGCCTCATCTCCATGATGATTGCTGCTAGATGTTAGTGGAGGCTTATGCTCATCTCGCATGGCGCGAGGTGAACGATCATGAGATGATGGTATGTTGCGCCTCGCAGAATGTCCACCAAGCATTGCGGCTCGATTGTAATGTGCAACAATCCTTGTCAATCGCGTAAAATTTGTCGTAACTCATAAACGACATGCCCCATCAAGTTGTACATGTCACGCGGTATGCCTCTCCACATCTGTAATAGCCGATCATCGGTCTTTATGTCTTTGTAATGAGCGGGTCCTATGCCCGCCTCAACAATCAATGCAATGAGTTGGTAGCCCAACTCCATCCTATATCTAGCATCATTAAGTCGATTACGCACCGATGCACTTGCAGGAGCAGGTCTCTCTGCATTGGCCTCCTGATAATCCTTGGCATTTGACATGCCCTCATCGTCATCAAGATCCACACCTAGATCATGTGGTGGTGGTGACATCTCCTCGCCATCAAAAGATCCAATGTCTGCAAAATATATACAAGTACACAACAATAATTAGACGATTTCATTACACAATTTAATAAAAACAAGTTAAAGAACATATTAGGTCCCTCTCCATATATTAAATGGAGAAAAGCCTTTTTCCATTTAATATATTAATGAGGTTGCAACACTTTTTTGAAGGAGAGGGGCATGTTAGGTCCCTTTATTACTAGTATAGTCCCTTATTGTTGTTAGTGTAACCCCCTTATTTTTATTATTGTACCCTTGTAACCCCCATATTGTTATTATTGTGCCCTTAAATTATTATTTTTAGGTCAGCTAGGATTACATTGTGACCCCACTAGGATTACATTATGGCCCCATGGACTCCTATATATAGAAAGGAGGTTTCGTAAATTGTATCATCCAAGAATTGTTCATTTATGTAATGTATTGGAGGTTGCCCCCTCGAAGTGGCTTATTTCTAAGGCATTGATATCTCTTTTCTTCTATTTTTGGAGCTGGTTACACAACAGTCTCTCTCTGCTCTATCTCACACCAGAGATAGAGGCTGCTATTTCCTATGGGTTTTCGCCTTACCAGAAGGTGTAATGCAGATAATCAGAAATCCCAGAATAATTTACAAATCATCACAAATCGTAAAAACAGTCACGCGTCATTCTCCTTGTCACGCGTGCTGACTGGCAGGAATTGGCCAGAAGGGGAAGTGCTGAGCACTCCCCTATTGTAATAGCAATTCATGGCCCCACATTGATGTCCCGTGACTATAGCAATTTTTTCAAGTATTTCTTTTAATACCTACTATTTTGTGCTTTTTCTCTCTAGTTTTGATGGTAAAACTAGAGATGGAAAATATGTCTGTTCTTTTGTGGAAATTCAGAATGTCCAAATTGTTAAACTATTGTATTAAATATGTTAAATTATCGTACAAATTTATTATGGTGATTTGAAGAGTTATATAACATTTTTTTTTTTTTTTTTAGCAATCATAATAATTTAAATGTAGGCTTTACTTGCTATAAATCTCAATAAACTCATAGAAGAAATATAAATGCATAGCTAAAGTAAACATATAATATTATATGATAAAAACATGGTATAAAAGTTAGTTATTACTATTAAAGAGTGAAAATTGTAATTTTTAATTTCTAAAAATTATAATTGTAATTTTTAATTTAGAAAATTTGTTTATATATATATATATATATATATATAGTATATGCGAGCTTGGTAGGAGCAATTTGATGTTTGAAGTAGAAAAAATAATTACATAATCCTCTTGCCTGAAATTATGTAAAAAAGTGGATAAATTTTGGTGGGAAGTGGTTTTTCATAAATTTGCATTTTTTTACTTTATTATTGTCACCTACATCTATGCCAAGCATTTATTTATGTGATAAATTTTGGTAATAACCCATTTTAGTAGAGATTTTAATTAAACTAAACTATTTGTATCTAAATAATTTATTACATTCATGATTTTTCCATTTATGAAGGAGGATAAGAGAATTCTCATTAAGAATTTTCACTCAATCTACTACTATTTGAACTTGAACCAATCTACAAGCATGGAATGTTGATAGTAAATTTGACAAAATTCCTCAATAGAGTTAATAGGGTGAATGTATGAAGATGGGTTACACTTTTGGATCAAATGTGGCAATGAAATTTCAAAATTTTACACTTTTATGGAATTGAAGCCCTCAAAATTCATATAAGAGATGTGAATTTTGATTTGGAGTAAAAAGACAATTTGTGGAGAATTATGTCGTTGCCCTAATGATAGTTTTTGAAAAAAAAATTAGTGTCATATAATTGTCAATTTTCCACTAAATGAAATGTTTGTCCCTGCAATTTTTTGCACATCTTAAGAGGTATGTTTGTGTTCATATAGCATAACTTAGTCTAAAATGTGTAATTGAATATATATAAGCATGATCTATAGAGAGACAACTAAGTTATGCATATTAAAAATTTATTTTCTATGCAAAATTATATTTTTTATCATTTTTCAAAGTTGGCCAAGTAGTATTTGAATTGTATTTTGTAAACACATGTGTTCCCTTGAGATTTCCTTCTACTATTTAAATAAAATTAAAATCCAAGAGTGCCCTCAAGAGGAGGGATAAACAAATATATTTGTACTTTTTGAATCTTTTTAGTTTTGTATATTTTATGTTATTGATCTTTTTTATTCAACCTCTTTGAAACTATAAAAAAAAATTCAAGTATTATGTTTAAAAGAAATTAGATGAAAAATATCATATGGATTCGAAAATTTCAAAGTCATATAACATTGGATAAAAGATTCCTTCACAAATCCAACATGATCAACTCTACCACTTAAAGACAAACTCTGTCTGAAGTTCGCCAGGGGACAAAATGGAGTTGCATAGAAATTTGTAGAAGGGGAGCTAAAACCCCGTGTTTTAGGCCCTCAACAACTCGATTTGAGCGCTTAAGTTAAAATTTGAAATAACTCATTAAGTGTTTAACAAACCCTAGATAAAGCTCTTGACATGTTTTAAAAAACTCACCGTTGTGTTTTCGGCTGGAATTTAAAAAAATAGCTAGATCGAGCTCTTATGTAACTTGGTTACATAGGAGCTCAATTGAGGGTAAACTATTGCTAGATCAAGTTGTTTTTTCCTCCCTCCCAACCCCTGTGCTTGCCAAAAAGTGTAACTCATCTTCATGCATTCACCCAATCATCTTTAATGTCTACTGCAATTTCTCTTACATTTTTTGCAAAATGAGCTCATTAAGTGTTCTGCAGTATGGTCTAAATGTTTTAGATTTCACGCTGGTACAATTTTAGATTTCACCAAGGGCCAATGAGGTCATCCAAGTCCACTAACAATTAAGATTTTGACTCCAACACTAATCTACAAAATGTTAAGTTTTAGGTTTTGCATTGATAAATTTTAGCAATGAAGCTTTTACATTTTTGAATTGTGCATGTGGAGAATTTATTAATTTAATAATGATTTTATAATTAAACACAACATTATCATTATTAACATAGTATACTTATATGGACTTATATACATTAATTCATTAATTAAATATTAACTTACTTTAAATGTAAGATAATTAATCCTTGGCCAGTGAATGATATGACAAGCTAGGTGGCCTTGATAGAGTTGACACCACCCCATGATGACATCTAAACATGGGGTGCCATGTCATCTAGCATGTGTTAGCTACAAAGTAACCTTGATTTGGCGTAAGGGTGAAAATATTCAAATGATCATATGTTGATGATTTCAACTCGGTCATAAATCTCTCAATGATGATGGACATCTCATAAAAGAGTTTTGCGTTGAGTACAAAAAAATAGTATTATGTATACTTAATCATGAATTAAGGGAATAAGTAGGTGAGTTACACATCAACCAACCAAACATTGGAAATTGGGGTATCGATGGGATCCAACAAAGCATTGGGAGTTAGGATATAGATGGATGATTGAAAATTTAGTGCTTCTTTTGTCATTTTATAATATTCGTTGGTCGTCCAACTTCAAGAATTTACAAGTTTTTGAAAAATGTCTTTCGAATTAAACCTTCTAAAATATGTTTGAACTTTTTAAAAGAGCTAGGAAGAATTCATTTTTTATCACTTCATGGAACGATTGAAGCTAGTTCTACCATAGATATGATTCTATAGAGCAACATAAGAAAAACATCTATCGTGCTTTCAATGATGGGATGACTAAGGACTAGTTATGAACTTTTGTATGAGAGGTCCATTGGATGGAACTTATTGATGGCGGCCTCTTAAACCGTTCTATCCGAACTCAAATTAGAAATCCCAAATGTTGCAGACTTTCTTGCTTAATGTAACATAAAATACATTGGATCAAAAATTTCAGAGAGGTATGCTTCTTTCACTTAAATAGAAAACCAAATCAGAAGTAACATAAAGTGGTCATGATAGAGCCGTAATTTGTCTATTTCATGGTGAAGATATATCTTCAAGTAGAGTGTGAATTAAAGGAATGCTTGATTGAAAATAGTAAAAGTGAGTTTGAGCATGGAACAAATATCTTCAAATTAAAGGAAGGTTGGATTGAAAAGAGTAAAAGCAAGCTTGAGAATACTTCTAGGAGTTTTCCTTTATTATTAAATTTCATGTTACAAAGTAGTCATACACCTCATCTATTTGTATCAAATATGCCAACCAAACTTATCCATATCATTTTCCGAGAAAAAACAAATATGTTAAGCCCTATATAAGCCTTGTGTTAACCCCAAAACCCCTTATTAATCCCTTCATATTGAGTGATAGTATTTTTATTGTCATATTTTTATGTAGGCTAGAACCCCTCATTGTCTCATTCTATTATAATTGTATCCTTTGTCTCCTATATATATAATAAGGAGACCTAGTCTTAAGACCATCAAATATTGTATTTTTCATTGTAATTACTGTAAACAAATGTTTCCCCCTCGAAGTGGACTATAAGAATTAGTTCCTTATCATTTTTAAGGCACAAGGACCATAACATTTGGTATCATAGCTCTTGATCCTAGGGTTTTTGTACTTCAACATGTCATCGTGGAATTTTCACAATAATTTTTTTCTATGAGTTTTCAGATTGTGAAACCTTGATTTGATTGAGAATACATCCTAAAAAACCTCTAGCTCATGTTTCAAATGCTGGTTCTCTATATTTTTGGAGATTTGGTAAAAAGAAGTTAGGGTTTGTGAATTATCCTAAATTATTTCTCAAACATGTCAGTTTGGAATTTTCACTATAATTTTCTTATCTAAGGCTTAAAAGTGTGAAACTTGGACCATGTTAAGGAAACATAGTGGTGTGAACATCTAGTCCAAGTTACAAATATCAGTTCTCTATATTTTAAAAGATAAGCTCTAAGGAATATAGGGTTTCTATACGCTCCATAATTTAGTATCAAACAAGTTAGTTTGATATTTGTGCTATAAATTTTTTTCTATAAGACTCCATAAAGTGAAACTTGAATTATATTAAGGAAAAATATTGGGAAACGTTTGGATTCATTTTTAGAATTTTTTTCATTAAATAAATTTTAAACTTAATTCAACTTGGTATTTTTTCTATATCTTATTTTTTGGAGAGTTTCAGACTGAAATCTTCAAGAATTTTTAGAGACATATGGTAGTACCTCAGGTATAGGTTCAAGAATTGTATTTCAATAATTGAACACATGACACACTATACAATTTTTCTCCTAGGAAGAGACCAAAAAACTACCAAGTTTTAGAAAATTTACTATAACTTTCAGTTGGCACATCAGATTTAGTTCACACATGTGAAATTGCAGGAACTACATATTAGATTATTGAAGAACAAATTTTCATATCTAGAAGGCCTCAAAATAAAATATATATCAATAAAGCTTCCACCATTTTTATATTCTATAAATTAACGTGCATAAATTGCTAATGACCTAAATATTCATTAGAAGTTCCCCTTTTTTGTTGTAATAAAGGGGAAGTCTATTATTATTTTCCAGCATGCCTATAAAGAAAGATACTAAAATAATTACTGCACTAGTTTACTAATAGGGCATCACTTTACCGTCTGTTATATTGCATTCTAGTGGTGAGTTAAAATGTTGAGGCACTTGTTGTGATGATGAGTCAAGGTCAAAATCCAGTGATCTCACCTGTCTGGTCATTGCTACTGCCACCACCACCTAAAACCGACCTAGGCCATCCTGGTTGTGGAGCTCGAATTCAAGGAATATTTGGTGCAAATGACTGGGTTGAGCGGCGGGCGGACATGCCATCCAGACGGTCCGGGGGCAACATTTTCTTGAAATTTTTTTCACCGCTCTTTGGTGCAAAGGACTGGGTAGAGCGGCATACAGGCCATCTAAACTGTCCGGGGGCAATGTTTTGTCGGAATCTGTTTCACCACGAGGATCAAACCGATCGCAAGGAGGATCACACATCATTTCTCTCTAGTTTTGTTTCAGTCTCAGTCTCAGTCTCAGGCTTGCAACAGAGACTTGCAATGGATGAATCCATGACTTTCTATTGTTATTATGGTCTTGGAGGTTATATATGATACCAAGGTGGAAGAGAGATTCGTAGGGCTTAGGGCTTAGAGAGTTAGTTAGGTGGTTAGATTAAATGGAGGAGTAGATCGAATGGCTTAAAATATTTCAATCATCTAACATTCAATCCAATGGTGCATACAGGTACAAAGTGGTAGCTAGGGGAGTTGTTTTCAAAGAGAAACGCCTTACGACGTAATAAAACAAATTAAATTTATTATTTCATAATATTTATTTTAAATTTTTAAATATTTTTTTTGTTCGGAAATGATCACCAATTAAACTACACCCCACAATTAAAATTTTAAATATTAAGTTAAACTACAACTTGAATAGAATTTGATTTGGTTATAAAATTAAAACGAGTGGTTATTGAAAAAATTATATGAATTTGCTATTAAAACAAAATTAATATACTTATAAATTAAAGCTAGTTGTTATTAAAAAACATATAATTTTGTTATAAATAATTTTAACAAGCATAATAAGAAATATTGTTTTTTTTTTTAATATTATATTTATTAATTTTAAAGTTTTTTTTTAATTAATTTAAATTTATTAAAAATCAAATTGAAAATTTGCTTTTTTATATAGTATTGAAAAATTATATTAAATAAGTAATGAATTAATCTAAATTTATAAATAAAATTATTTATAGAAATGTGGTGAAAATGAAGTACTAATATGATCCAAAATTGTATTTTGATGAAATTTTATTAAATCAAGTTTAAGGAATTGGATGAGGAATCCACAAACAAAGGTTTATAAGGTTCTTGCATTAATATCCATATTAGAGAAGTCTGAAACCAATTGCTCAACAATTTGAGT
Organism: Pinus albicaulis; assembly: GCA_034641835.2. NCBI lineage: Eukaryota > Viridiplantae > Streptophyta > Pinopsida > Pinales > Pinaceae > Pinus > Pinus albicaulis. The sequence goes on along the minus strand of CM076575.1, from coordinate 573,915,947 downwards.
CATTCTATAGGATAAGGAAAAAAACTTGGTAAGAGTAGTGTTCCAAGAACAAAACAAATTGCTAATAGCTTTTCTTGAAATTTTTTGAAAGAGCAAGAGTTTTTTTTTTTTTTTTAATTATTTTTATGGAGTCATAATGGAATCTTGTTGTATGTAAAGAAAGAGAGTTTTTTTTTTTTTAATCATTTTATTAAATCGTTAAATTTAGAGACGGATTAGGAGAGGGGTTAAATAATATGTAGAATTAATAACTCTAAAATGAATATTGTGATTGGCAAATAAGAAAAGGATCAATAAATTACATATATTGGGTATTCTTAAATTAAAACATGAATAAAAAAGTATAATATATCTATAAATTATATTTTAGAAAAAGTTAAATTAAGTTTTAAAAAAAATTAAAAGTTAGAAAATTTAATTTATGTTTTAGAAAAGGTTAAAAGCTTCAACATAGAAGCATTTTATTTTTCACTGCATTTTTCATGCTTTTGTTTTTCTCAAAGCTTTTTATGTTTTTGTTTTTCTCCAAGCTTGCAAAATGCAGAGTGTGTCTTCATTTTCATTGTGTGTTCAGGGAAGGGAAGGAAATTGTTGCAAGGGAGCGAGGAATTGCATTCATCCGCTTCTATGACGAAGGTAACTCCCTACATTGCTAATGCGGGATCCGGCGAAAGCGTATGCGTTGTCATGGCGGCCTTTTTCCTCTCAATACTATTTGTCACGACGACCTTCATGCCGACACTCTCTCCTTTGTGAATTGTCCAAGAAACCCCCAGCTAATTTACATATGTGTATACAAAATTTTTATCGATTTCACTGTAACATGTCACATTGATTTCAAGATTGTTAGTTGAAACCATTGATAACTGTCAATTGTGGATTGGAATATTGTTGGACTTTTTTACTAGAATATTGTTGGAGCTTTTTGGACTTTGAGAGAATTAGTTTTTCATACTTATTATTAGATGGAGAGTTTTGGAGCTTATTTGAGTGGTTTGAGATGGAATTTGGATATTTTTTTATTAGTCATATATATTTTTTATTTTTTATTTTTTGGGTTTTTAAGTTTTTTGTCAAAAATGTTATGTTTAAAATTTTGTCATTTAAAAGTGATGTTTTTGTAATAAGTTAAATTTTCACCAATAAAAATTGATTAAAAATTTATCTTTTAATAACATAATTATATTAAATTATTTCACAATATTTATCATAGAAAAATAAAATAATTATATTCAAAATTTTCATATTAAAAAAAAAGGATTTAACACATGATTTATTAAATCTTAAAATTTGATTTGAAAATGCTTTACAATAAGTAAATTTAGATTCCAATTTATTATAAATTTTTCAATTCAGTGTTACTCTATTACATTAACATCTTTTATGTATCTTGTTCTATGTTTCCCAAGTTCAGTGGGAAAAGAGGACATATAACAATAACATAGGGATTAGAGAGATACTAGTTTGTAATTAATTGTTAATATATGCTCCAATACGGCTTAGATTTTGTTCACTATGTTAATTAAATTTGGAGGGCCTGATTTATTTCATTTCTAGTTTTTTTTTTACATGTATTCACATTTTAAATGCAAATGCAAAATTCTTGAAGGTGTTAATTGTGAATATGTGTGGGGTTGTTGATAATGATATTGAGCACAATGATGTATGAATAGCTCTTGATGATAATTTCCTAACATAATGATAACACATAACACTTTATCACTTTGATTTAAAGTATAATTAATAATAATTATGGTTAATTGTAAATAATATAACAAATCAATTTAAATTTTACTAAAGAATTCTAATCATTATTTCAAAGTTTTTAAAACAATAATCATTATTTCAAGGCTTTAAAAACAAAAATAATAATTAGGAGTAAAGGAGAGTTAATAATAATAATAATTATTATTATGAGTAAAGAATTATGAAAACTGAAAAATCAGAACTTAAATAAATAGATTTCCACATGCAAGCAACCTACTTCAATATGGCTTTGGACATCAAGCTTGATTAATGATATAGTCAAGTATATATGTTACATTTAAGCTAAAGAAATTTATATAACCAAGTTCAACCTATCAAATTTTATCCAAAAATTGAATAATAAGACACCAAAAAACTTAATTTTAGGAAAGACACCAAAAATCTTAATAAACTGAAATAATAATAAGACAACAAAAAAACATAATACACATAAATGACATGGAATAATACATTTATAAACCATACCAAACTAGACATGATGTTTGTTAAAATGAAGTTTTTCCTAAATATGACACATCTATTTTTTGTTAAACTTCTTAACTATTTCAAAAATTATTGGGCTGTATACTTAATAAAATTTATTGGCTTATATTTAACAAAATTCATTCTATTATTAAACTAGCTTATCTCGTGTGCTTTAAAAGAATATTCCTAGCTATTTAAACAAAAATGTTTAAAAATAAAATAAAATCCTACACTGATATACCAAAATAATTGCATTTTTGTTTCATTTTTAAATTTTAAATTTTAAAATATAACAAATCAGGGATGAAACAAAGAAACTAAAATAATAGCAACCTCAAAATGAAAAGAATATCTCGTGAGTCTTATCTCCAAATAAGGGTTTGCACTATTTTTATTTTTATTTTTTTATTTAATGGTAAAGTTGAAAAACCACAAAATAAATGGAAATGATTCATATAAGGATAATCTCCAAATAAAGGTTTGCACTATTTTATTTTGATTTTATGTTTAATGGTAAATTTGAAAAACCACAAAATAAATGGAAAATTATTTATATAAGGATAAATGAAATATAAATCTTATAAGTCATACTCTACAAAAAATAAATAAATTATTTCTAATAATTTCAACAATCTAGGGAATTATTTCAAATCATTTCACCAATCCATGGTAACTAAATAGCTTCTGTAATTATCTTTGGAATGATTAACAAAAAAAAAAACAGTCCCTCCAATTTCACCGCATTCTTCCTAAAATTTGGCTATGTAAGAGTCCCTTCCCTTGGGGGCTCTCCAATTGACTAATTTAGATTGAAATTATTGAACCCTCTTCCTTTGTCTGAGCTACTTCTACCAATTGTTTCTTATCCTCCTTAACATATGAAACATACCCAGATTCTCTCCCTTGAATCATTTTCACGCCTATTTTCCTTTCACTGGTGCCTGAGTCCACTTGTGATATGCGAAAATGGCAAGGGATTTCAATCATACAGTATTAGTAATCACTATTACTTGGAACTAGGCATAGTTCCAATTCTGAAGATATTTTTTTTTTGGATGCAACCTTACTAGAGGGGAAGTAGAAAGTCTAATTTCCATGAACCAACTCCCAAGAAAAAATAGAATAAAATGGCCATAAATGGTTATATTTCTATAGAATTTAGAAATAAGATGGTGGGCCCGCCTACTAAATTGACTATATAAATTTAAATTGGAAATTTCATTTGCTTTCTTGAATAGGAATGGGTATTAGTAACTTTTTTAGAAACATGTCACCCATAAATAATAGGTTTTGTATAGTTTCAAGCACTTCCAAAGAGCTAGAACTTTTGGATGCAGCCATTGAAAATGTTCATCCTATAGTTGAGAAATTAATGTTCATCCTATAGTTGAGAATTTAACTCCTGCTGACATTATCGATGGAATAGAGAAAGTGGAATAGATCAAAATTCTTATACATGAATTACAACAAAGTGTGAAATTGCTTGCCCAGGGGTTAGATCCTCTCTCTAAACAGGTTAATGACTTCTTCCATGCTATTTTGATTGGAAGGAATGCATTTCTTGATAGTCTAAAGTTATTCGCAGTCCAAGGCACACCCATCAGAGATGATCAATCATGAATATATCAGTAAAGCTGACTAGCATGAAACACTTAGTTTTTATTATTTATATTGCTGGAGAAAACTCCAATACCCTTTATTAATGGCAACAACCATGCTAGAAAGCCGCTTCATGACTGGTAGAGATTATATGAAATTCTGGTCTATTAGTCAGATTATATGTATGGCTCTTGTAACCGTATCACTGCCTAAAAAAGTCATATTTTAGTATTTTCATTGGAAAGTAATTTATTGGCATGATGTTTGTGAGGTGAATGATATATCATGTTTATGCAAAGTTATACGGAAACTGAATCTCATCCTCCATGTGCTCAAACATCTGCTCTTTACAGTAAAATAACATGTTTCAATATAATTCTAATATATGTTATTACCATTGAATTTTCTATGTTTTTATTGCAACACTTACATGTTAAGCCTCTATGTATGTGTGTGTGGGTGAATGTTGTGAAGGAGAAATACAGTTTCTCCCTATGGGTTTATATTGGAATGAAAAACTATTGTGATTGAATGTTATTGTGTACACTCAATTCAAGCATGATGGAACTCATTGGATTTGACCCTCTAATCGGATATATCATAAATAAAAGGGTTGAATTCTTGTAGTTCCCATTTTTTTTATGACCATCCTTTCCGTGCCAAAGATGTTTTGTTCATTATGTTTGACATTTACTAGAGTTTTCAAGTGTCATATGGTTTATGATAATATTTTCCGTTCCAAAAATATTCTCAAAGAATTGATGGGAAAAATGAATCTTAAGAGGGAAATGGTGTAAAATCCTTAAGGAATAGAATTTTTGAAAATTGAAAGCCTTCAGTTTAGGAGGGTAAAATCATTGGCTAAGGGCTTGGGTTTCTAGAGAGCTATGTATAGAGTGAAGGTAACAATTATATTTCTATGTAGTGTGATGGCTTCTGTCATTACTGGGTACCCTAGCCTATTGATTGAACTGCATGTTCCTGATCAGTTTTCATGGTCCTACAACATTCACATGTTTGCAACAAGTAATTAAAGGTTAAATGAAGTGATGTTTTGTTAATGACTGTGTTTGAGTTGTGAAAGCGTTAGAAATGTTGGATACAACCATTGAAAATGTGTATTCTATAGTGGAGAAGATCCGATGGACAGAAAAATGAAAACCATGGAAGGCAAAAGTAGGTAAATATAAATAATGAAATCCATGGAAGGCCAAAGTAGGTAAATAGGACTTTCAGTTGTAGTCAAAAAAATAGAAAAGATACACACTTAAACAAAGTGCATTACAAAGATAGCCAGAGATAATAAACCCAAGGCTAGGTAAATCTACACTGCAATATACAAGAAAATGTACAAATAGTGCCTTCCAGGAAAGATGAAGACCAAAAGTGGAAACTGAGATCAGAGATAAACACTCTGACATCCTTTTAACAGTGATCGTAAGCATAAATAGATGGATCTACCACTCTAAAAGTTCCAACACGTGATTTTATAATAGCCATCAGAGAGTGCCCAAGGTCGAGAGGGCCAGGCTAGGCACTGCTTAGAAGAGGTAGGGTAGTCGTAAAGTTGGTCCAAGGTCTCTCCTGCAAAAATTTAATTTCGAAGGTGACAATCTCTCATAGGAAGAAAGCAAAGCATCATTTTAATTAAGATAGTAGAAGGCAAATATGGTGACTCGCAAGTTTCTATACAAACATTGGCATCTTCTCTGGACATTGAGAAATGAAGTGCTCCTCATTCTTGACATCCTGGGGACAACAAAGAAAGTGGAACATATTAAAATATCAACACAAGAATTACAACAGTGAAAAAACGGCTTTCCCGAGGGGTAGATCCTCTCAACGCACTGTTGAGTGACTTCTTCGAGTTTGTTTTGAGTGCAAGGAATGTTGGAAATATGGGGGGGGGGTGAATTAGTATTCCTTTCAATTAGAGCATTAGTTAATCTTCAATTATTATCAGTGTTTGTACAATGATAGAAGTAAACAAAAGGAACACAAATGCACACAATTTTTAAGGTGGAAACCCTCTCCTGGATAAAAACCACTTGAATTATTTTCTAATAATTCTTTAATATTCAACTTCAATTAAAAATAAAGCTCCAACTTTCTAGAACCTAGAAAAGAATTCTTCTGCAGCTCCCACTAGATGGACGCTCCAACGCCCGAGATTCTTCAATATTCAACTGAATGGATGCCCCAACATCCAATGAGCTACAAATCACCCTAGCACCACCCTACCACCCTGAAGCTTTCACAGGCTTGAACTTATTGGTGACTTCATGCACCACCCTTGCACCACCCCACCACCCTATAGAAGAATAAAAAAAGAATGGACTCCCGTTCCAGGGAAAACATGTCCACTTTACAATTATATAGAATGATGTAGAAGAAGAAGACACACTAGGCCATAACCCCAACTGTGACACAACCACCTAATGATGATCCTAGACCTCTTGACACTTCCTCTTCAAATCTTGGCAGATAGACACTAGTACAATTTTTACAATGATGTATTTACAATGACTTAGTACAATGATACCTTTACATTGACTGTATGCAGTGCTGCCCACTTGAAGTCTTCATGTGATGAACTTCTTGTTGTTGTTCTGCACCTTGATTGCTGCTCTTGTCATGCTACCCTCTGCTTCACCTTGCTTTGCTTTGCTGCCCTAGAAAGTCTAGTCCTTTGCAGCCCTTGACAACACATGAGCTAGCTTTTTCTTGCCTTCTAGGAGCTTGATATTGAATTTGGTGTAACTTTGTTATTTTAGATCCCCAATATGTGATTTTCGGTTTCGCAGTAGTCCTCTGAGTCTTCTTTCCAATGCAATAGGTCTGACCCAATTTGGATTCTTCAAGGGAGAGTTATGCCCAATCTCTCACAATGGGATAATTATTGACTGGTTCAGTAGAGGTAACTTATATGGCGTGCCACGTCTCACTGTTTCTTCATCGGCTCTAAAATTGATACAGTGAAAACTAATGTCCGTGAACTATCTACCAATTTTTACAAAATTCCAATCTGATACTTAGAAAGAGAGAGTTATGACAATTTTCCCAAGGTCACTTCTTTGAGATGAAGTTTAGGAGCTTGCAAAAACACTGACTTCCATAGATCATATCTCCCAAAATATTGTGCACTTTGATCTGAAATGTTTACAGGAGCTTCCTAAGGATTTCAGCTTCGCCTCATAAAAATTTCAGCCTATGGAACTTCCTAGAAAAAGAGTTAGAGAAAAAATTCCACAATGACCTATTTCAGGTAGCGAAATCCCTACATAAGGAGGATATGAGGATCACAATTTATATAAATGCTTAGGTCGAGAGGGGCTTCAACAAGTGAACGTGGGATCAATTTTAGGAGCTTAAAAATTATTAATTATTGACTTTTCAATGACCAATGCCACAACCCCATGGGGTTTTAGACCACTAATTGGGTTTACAAACTTCAAACATGAATATCTCTCAAACCGTGAAGAATTACGTGGCATGCCATATATCAACAGAAACATCTCGACAAGTAGAAACACATCTAAATCATTCTTGACTTAGAATATAGTAATTTGGTAGGTCAAAATTCCCATGCAATATTGGGGTAGCCCTTGGTGCTGCTTGGGTTGACATCAATGACAACCGCTGATCAACAAGGAATGCGTTACTCGATAGTCTCAGATTGTCCCCAATCAAGACATATTATTATATATAGCTTGTCATGAGCAGATCAGTAAAGTTGTCCCTAGTCAAGACACATTATTATAGATATTCGACCATGAGCAGATCAGTAAAGCTGACCATCACCAATTGTTTCGTTTCTATTCATTTAGATTTCTTGAGAAAAATCCATTATCCTTTACAAAATGACAAGACAACAACAATGCTAGAATGCTCATCTCACTGTTAGGGATTATATGAATATCTGGCCCAACAAGTGGATTGTATGTATGAATTTAGTTATGTATCATTACATGTATAAATAATATATATATATATATATATATATATATATATATATATATATATATATATATATATATATATATAATTTTATTTTTTTTGCATGACTAAGATGAGTTTAGCCCTTGGTCAACCCAATGTTGAATGGAAGATCCATTAGTGTATTTGTGGAATGCTATCACTAAATTTGTATGAAAGTCGGTTGAACTTATGGAAATTTATTGAGTCAAAAGGTGTATTCTACAACTCAGTATGGAAATTTATTGAGTTGAAAGGTGTATTCTACAACTCAGTATGAGGGAAATGTGTGATTTTGTCTATACTTAATATGGTGTTGACATTTATTTTTTTTAAATAAAAATAAAAAATATTTTGTCAATACAAAAATCAAATTTTGTCTATACTCAATATGGTGTTGACATGTGTTTTTTTTTTTTAAATTAAAATAAAAAATATTTAGTCAATAAAAAAATCTAATTTTTTTTAGAGTGTAGAACTTGAGAGGCTAAAAATCTGATTTTTTTAGAGCGTAGAACTTGAGAGGTTGGCACTTCTAAAGATTTAATCCCTCATAAATAAGGAGTTAGATAAATCTAGACTAGTTCCAATAAATTGAAAAGAAATTTGTGAAATTTGTCGACATGTGGAATCCGGTAAATGATATCTGCGATATTTCCCATTTGTACCGAGTTTATGTTTCCCATTTGTACCGATTTGTATGGACTTTGTGGTATGTTGGGCATGTCATGTGCCATATACTCATGAATCTAGGTATTCTTTATAAGTTAGCATATTTCAATATAAATTCCAACATGTCACCTTTTAATTCTTTATGCCTTTGTTGCAGCACTTGCACATTGAGCAGATACAATGTCAACGACTGCTATTAAGGGGAAGAAAAGTTTCTTTTGATGGCTTTATTTTGGAATTAATAACTATATACACATTATCAGTCTATTCCAGGCAAGATTTGACTAATTGGATCAGACCCTCTAACTTGACATCAGAGAAGGGAGGGATTAATGGGTTGAACTCTTGCGGGTCCAATTTTCTTGCCAATGTAAGTTAAGTAAACCCAAATTGAACAAAGATAAAATTGATTATTCCAAACCTGATTATGCGGATGCAAGTGATTCTCAAATCTTATGTCGATTCAATTCTCTCTTCTGATGCAAATATCTTGTCATGACTGGAACATTCATTAAATTTCTTTATCTTTAATTTTTTGAGTGCCTTATTATTATTGATTTAATATTAGCTCTCTTCTGTGGATTTTAGATTTTTTAATATTGGTAAAAGCTTTAAATAAACCGCGGTTTTGAAAATTTTTATTATAATTTTCATATTTTCGAAGATATACTTACTTATATTACATGAAATTAGATCATTATTTGATCCCTTTGTAAAAGTAATATATGTTAAATAATAATTATTTTATTCTTTTCGTGGATTTAAGGCACTGTAATTTGCAACGTTTTTATTTTTTTGTTATGAAAACGTAAGCATCACCATTGTCTTGATCTGAAGTTTGACGCGAATTAGGAGTCACTGGTAGTGGAGAAAGTATTGCGTGTGGTATTTCTTGATCCACAATGGCCATCCAAGGTATAATTTACAGCTTTTCACAAGATGGCCTCATTTTTTATTTAGGTCATTCAAATTAAATTTATTTTTCATTTATTTTGGAATTTGAAATGTTGGTTGTTTCTACAAGGAGCTGGAGAATTTGAAAAAGAGAATAGGAGAAGCAGAAGGTGATAACGAAGCACACAAGAATCCTGTAGATGACAAGACTGCAAAACCTCCTGGCCCTATAGAAGGCGTCCTAGATGAATGAGTAAGGATTTTGTTCTTTTGAGTATTATTTTCTTTCAAAGCTCTTCCATAGATTGAACGACTGTATTTTTCAATGAAACTTTGTGTGCTGCTCATTCTCTGTACCTTATATTGTTTCTTGAAGTTAATGTAATTGTTATTTATTCAGAGTTTGTTAATAAATTCTTTCTATTTTGTAGAAGGTACGAAGAGAGAGATATCTCACAAGACAAACAGCTGAAGGCGCAGAATCTATATGAATATATTAGATGTTTTTGAGGGGTACTACATATTTGTTTTGTTAGGAATCAGTTGATGCGTATTTTATTTGGAGGTTTAATAGCATATAGGGGAAAATGAATTTGGACATTGTAAAATTGATGCTATAGTACAACATCCTTTTTCTATCTATCAACATATGCAATGTTGTACAAGGAAAATATTCCATGTAGATATAGTTTTCCATTCCACAGTACCAAACATTGCTCCAATATTGTTCTTTAGATTTTATAATTATAGAGGTATGCAATCAAAATCCATCCAAGCACATTAGGAATCCGCATTTTCATCCATTAATTGTATCTTAGAGGAAGGAGACATTCGTCAAATTGAGTTGATATCAACCCTGACAGTTTTGATCAGATGGTAGAGCCTCTATGTAGACTCACTATTTATTTCCACAACTATTTGACATGAAATTAATATATTCTTGATTTATTATATTTCAATTTAGTTGTTAAGAAAATTTATTTAAATCCTATTTGGAAAAGATACAGTATCTTTCCAATCTTTATTTTTTTGAAAAAAGATCTAGTCATTTGATTTATAAGCTAATTTGGAATCAATGCTAGACGATGCATTTTTGTGTGTTTAATGGATAGCTACTTGCTTTTGTTTGAACTATGGGAAGCTTTTAATTGAATGGTATTTGATATTTGGACCTCCGTGAGTTTGTTTCTATTAGCTAATATTTGATCTTTGGACCTCCGTGAGTTCGTTTATATTATAAGGGAAATGCTATTTAGTTTGCCCAATCATTCATATGCTCTTTATGGATCCACAATTATACCAAATATGAGCTAAAAAGCTTAATAAGTTTATGCCAACTAAATTTCTTTAGATACATATATGTTAAAAATTCAGGATACCGCAAACAAGGCCCTCATACAAAGACGAAGATGAATCAAGGGTACAGACGAGTAAATGAGGGGATTCTTATTTGTCCCATTCCAGGAAATTAATTTCGAGTGGCAATAAACCATCTTCAACATGCAAGCAGGTCCTGTAAAGGGAAATTGTGATGTTAGTTGAGGATTATTTCCGAAGTTGAAAGCAATGTCACCCTCCATATCTAAACAATGAAAACACCGTAATACAATTTGTTTGATAGAAAGTCAAAGGGTTCTACCCAATTTGACAACCATTTTGGATTAAATTGTAGATTGATCCGTGCCAATTGGTCAATTGGTATATTCCAGACGAGGAGGCAAGTCAATGGTGGATTTTGTTTTGGAAAATTTCTTAGATTTATCACGAAACAAAAATCATACTTATGTTTTGAAAAAATTCTTAGATTTATCATGAAAAAAAAATCATACTTATTGGGTAGGAAAAGGGAAAATATGGGAAAGTGATTAAATATTTTTGTTCGAGTTACGATGATTATCTATAAGTTTGGGGGGTTTCCAAAAATAAATGTCCAACCATGTCAACCAAATTTATTACTTACCAACTTATAATAATTTTCCAACTACTAACCACCTATCATAATGTGTGGGAATGTGCTATGTGGTCATCATAATTATACGTATGACAAATATAAAATCTAAGCTTATGACAAATATAAAATCTAAGCTTATGACGTAGATAAAATCTAAAGATTTCACCAACAAACCAAAATCTTGGAATTTGCTGCCAATTCATCACATGTGGGTGCCATTTAGTCAATTGGTATAATCCAGATGAGGAGGTAGTGCAATGGTGGAATCTATTTTGGAAAATTTCTTAGATTTATCACGAAAAAAAAATCATACCTATTGGGTAGGAAAAGGGAAAATATGGGAAAGTGATTAAATATCTATGCTTGCGATGATTATCTATACGTTTCGGGGGTTTCCAAAAAGGAATGTCCAACCATGTCAACCAACTTTATTACATACCAAATTATAAGAATTTTCCAACTACTAACCACATATCACAAGGCGTGGGAATGTGCTATGTGGTCATCACAATTATATGTATGACAAATATAAAATCTAAGCTTCTGATGTAGATAAGATCTAAAGATTGCACCAACAAACCAAAATATTGGAATTTGCTGCCAATTCATCATTATGATAACATGACAGAAATATAAAATGGAATATTCCACCCAACAATATTCAATTAATCATAATAAAAAAAAAAACACTCCCATTTATGAGTTCTATGGATTTATTCTTATATACACCACGAAACATGCATTATCTCATTTATGATTTCTATGGCTTTATTTTTATATACACCACCAAAAAAGCATTATTGTCTCATTTTCGAGTTCTATGGCTTTATTTTTATATACGCCACCAAAAATGCATTATCGCTGTGCAAACCTGAAACCTATACAAACCTTAGAAGTACTCACATCTCAAAAAGTACAAAATATAGATGATTTAAAGGATTTTAGATAGAGTTGATTACAAAGATTTTTTGATTGGGAATGATATTAGGGATAAAAAGTGTGGGAGTAAGTTATATTGAAATCATCGACTCCCTGGGCAGGTTCAAAGTGGACCGATTCAAAGTGTCCCTATACTTAAGGTTTGTATCGATAAAATTCATCTTTTGCATTTGTATTGGTTGATATTACATTACACATATCTAGGTTTTTATCGATAAAAATCATCTTTTGCATTTGCATGGATTGATATTACATTACACATATCTAGGTTTGCATTGATAAAAGTCATCTTTTGCATTCACATTGGTTGATATTACATTACACATATCTAAGAGCACATAACTTGAGATGAATTCTATGTAATGTTTTGGTGACTTATTAGACATGTTTCCTCAATGTATCTTAAAATGAATATCATTACCATAATCATCATGACACCATAGCCAAAAGTTATGGTAATTGTCATCTTTTGTATTTTCCATGAATAACATTAGCCTATATGATTATGCCTCTCTTGGGCCAAAAGTGCTAACTGTCACAACAGAGTTGATATTTTCCATGAATAACATTAGCCTATATGATTATGCCTCTCTTGGGCCAAAAGTGATAACTATCACAACATAGTTGATGAAAATTGAAATTAGTCGAGAATTAGTCCTTAAGCACGGAAAGAGATTTAATCCTCTTCAAAATGGCTCTGTATTGGTTTTATATATGCATATAGCATGTGTAACTTCTCATTTTAAAAAATGTATTTTACAATGCCTATATAGCATGTGTAACTTCTCATTTTTAAAACTATATTTTTGAATGCATAAATGGATACAATGCCTTGAAATTTTACCTGTACACTTGGATTGTGTAAACTACCCCACATAAATTTGCAATTCCAGCAAATCTTTTCTATACAAAATTTAAATTTAAATTTAAAAGTGGAATTAATGGCTCCATGAAAAACAAGATTAAACACTGTTGCAGGATTAAACACATTTCCTCCCTTCAATCCTCCACCCTTTAGGTTGTTATCTTCAACATTTTTGAAGTAACATCATAGGGGTGTTCTATTCCTTCTGTGTATCTTTGCACCTTCTATTGAGATCCCTCTTGCATTCCATATTACAGTTCTATTTATCTAGAATTATTCAAATAATTTTACATGATGTCAATTTCTTCATTTAATTGAACTAAGATAGCCATCCTATACTGCAGGTTTATTTATATAGAATTATGCAATTAATTTTTTATGATAATTTTTTATTTTAAATTAAAAAGAGGTTAATTTTAGAATTGTGATTTATTTTAATAATTAAAATAGGAGTGGGAGCTTTTATGTTCAGGGGGGAAGAACCTTTCAGTCAAAGCTTTCTGCCACTATCCTTGAGTGAGCTTGTGAGCCTTGTTGTTCACAAGGACTCTAGAAGAGCAGGTTGAGAAGCTCCTACTAATTCATATATGAATGCTGGAAGTTGTTAACCCAATGATTTACTATATTTTAAGGAAATGATTTACTAACAAGGACTCTAGAGAAGAGCATGTTGAGCAGCTCTGTAGCTCCTACTAATTCATATATGAATGTTGGAAGTGGTTATCCCAATGATTTACTTTATTTTAAGGAAATCATTTACTAAAATATGCAATGATTTATTAGTTGTATTAATGTAGTAATTTACTAAAATCTATATAAATGTAGACAATTCTCCTTTAAATTTGCACCATATACATATACCTTTAAATAAAGAAACTTAACCTCTTTTTTTTTAACCAAGATTTTGTAATTATGCATTCAAGTTTTTTAATTGTGGTTTTATAAATTTCGGTGATAATTTTTGCAGTTAAATATGTAAATAATTTTTATGGCTCTGGTGAAAAATTTTAGTTTTGCGTTTGAGGTATTTGCGGTTTCTAAGCAGTCCTCATTATCCAGATAATCTCTTCAGCAAAATGCAGTCATTTCACTAATTGTTCAGGGAAGGAAATTGCTGCAAGGGAGCCAGGAATTGATCAACTGCTCCTTCATTAGATCCATCCGCTCCTTCATTGCATTCATCCGCTCCGTATGTCGGAGGTAACTCGACTTACAATCCGGGATCATCGTAGCGCCTACTTCCTCTCAATACTTGTTCATGACGTCTTCATCTTACGCAAAGCTACTCACTTCCCCAGGAGCCGTGGATTGCCCCATTTGCTGCGAATTCAATGGAAGAGATTGTATAGACGCATGGCTGTGTTTCAAGGAGATATGTATTGTCCAAGAAACCTCCTCAGGGTTGTTCTCTTGGTAGAGAGTATTTATGTATTTATTACTATGAGAGGGTGTGTTGGCCTGTAACAATTTGTGTATATGATTATTTTTATCATATTAATCGTATGATTTCAGAAATCTTGTGAAATTAAAAGAAGAAATTCACGCTCCAATTACGATCATATTTTTGTTCTGGATTTTATGGCTCAATACAAACATCGAGCATATACATTTTCTCATTGAAGTATTAATGACGCAGTTATTTCCTCTGGGTTTTCGCCTTACCAGAAGTAACCTGAAAGGTAACGCAGATAATCAGAAATCACAAAATAATTTACAACCACTACAATCAAACACTGCACATTCTCCTCTTGTTACATACAAGACTGGCAGAATTGTTGGGAAGGGGAAGTGCTGAGCACTCCCTCTATTGTAATAGCAATTCATGGCCCCACATTGATGTCCCGTGAATTTATAGCAATTTTTTTTAAGTATTGCTTGTAATACCTAATATTTTGTGTTTTTCTCTAGTTTTGATGGTAAAACTAGAGATGGAAAATATGTCTCTTCTTCTGTGGAAATTCAGAACATCCAAATTGTTAAATTATTGTATTAAATATATTAAATACTCATACAAATTTATTATGGTATTTGGAAGAGTTGCAGAACATTTTTTCTAGCAATCATAATAATTTAAATCATTGAATTTTATAAATGGTATTTTTACTCGCTATAAATCTCAATAAACTCATAGAAGAAATGATAAATGTATAGCTGAAGTAAACATATAATATTATATGATTTAAAAGATTTGCTGATAAACCAATGAATGATATAATCAATAAAGACAGTGGTATAAAAGTTAGTTATTACTATTAAAGATAAAAATTGTAATACTGAAAATTGTAATTGTAATTTTTAATTTAGAAATTTGTTTATATATATATATATATATATGAGTTTGTAGACAACGATGAAGAAAAAATACTACATAATCCTCTTGCTTGAAATTAGGCATGGATAAATAAATTCTAAGGGAAGTGGTTTTTCATAAATTTGCATTTTTACTATTATTGTCACTTACATCTATGCCAAACATTTATTTATGTGATAAATTTTGCAATAACTCATTTTAGTAGAGATTTTAATTAAACTAAACCATTTGTATCTAAATAACTTGATTACATTCATGATTTTTTCATTATGGAGACAAGAGAATTTCTCATTAAGAATTTTCATTCAATCTTACTATCGAACTTGAACCAATCTACAAAGGAATGTTGATATAAATTTGACAAAATCTCAATAGAGTTAACAGGTGAAGGATGAAGATAAGCAGAAGTAACAACAGCAATGAAAATTCAAGAATTTTGAGACTATAATTGCGCCTTCAAAATTCATATAAGAGATGTGAATTTTGATTTGGAGTAAAAAGACAATTTGTGAAGAATTATGTCGCGCAGTTCTATGATAGTTTTGGAAAAAAAATTAGTGTCACATAATTCATTGCATCTTTCAATTGAATGAAATGTTTGTCTCTAATTTTTTGCATGTATCTGGCAGGTATGTAAAAGTTCATATATAACTTAGTCTGGGAAATGTAATTAATATATATAAGCATGATCTACAATAGAGATAATAACTAAGTTATGCATATTAAAAATTTATTTTCTATGCAAAAATTATGTTTTTTGTCATTTTCTCGTAGTTATTGCCAGTATTTGAATTGTATTCGAAATACTAAATTTCTGAGATTTCCTTCACGCTATTTAAATAAAATTAAAATTCCAAGAGCGTTCACAGTAGAGGACAACAAAGAGTATTTGTACATTTTCAATCTTTACTTTGTAATTATGTTGTTGACTTTTTTATTCAACCTCTAAACCTTAAAAATTCAAGTATTATGTTTAAAAGAAATTAGATGAAAAATATCATATGGATTCAAATGGCCAAAGTCATATAACATTTGATGTTGTGATTCCTTCACAACCAACATATCAACTCCGCCACTTAAAGAAACTTATCCAAGTCCAAGTTAGGGACAAAATGGATTGCAGAAATTTGTAGAAGGGGAGCTAAAACCTCATGGTTTTAGGCCCTAACAACTCAATTTGAGCTTGTTGCAAATGAAATAATCCCATTAAGTGCTTCTAACAAACCAGATCAAGTTTCGACATGGTTAAAAAACTCAATCGTTATGTTTTCTACTGAATTAAAAAAAATAGCTAGATCGAGCTCTTGCTGTAACTCTGTTACATAGGAGCCTGCCAATCGAGGGCTGCACCATTTCTAGATCAGTTGTTTTCTTTTTCCTCCCTCCCAACCCCCAGGCCTGCAAAGGTAACCATCTGCATTCACCCAATCATCTTTAATGTTTAGTGCATCTTCTTCTTGTATTTTCTGCAAAATTATCTATTGTATTCTGCATGGTCTGAATCTTTTAGATTTCACGTCAGTAATTTTAGATTTCACCAAGGGAACAGAGGTCATCCAAAACCACTAAATTAATTACATTTGACTAACATCAATTACAAAATAAATATGTTTAATATTTATATTTATTGCACTTTATTTTATGTTTTACATTTTTTAACTATGCATGTGGAGAATTTATTAATTCTAATAATGATTTATAATTAAGCACAACATTATCATTATTAACATAGTATACTTATATGGAATTATATAGACATCATTAATTAAAGGAATTTACTTTAACAAGATAATTAATCCTTTTGGCTATGCTAGGAATATATGACAAGCTAGGTGGCTCAGATAGATTCCTTGGAGAACACCTATAATACAGAAACATGGGGTGCCATGTCATCTAGCAAAAATGTAGTTAGCTTACAAAGGTTTCTGATTTGGTATGGTGAAAATATTCAAATGATCATATGTTTATGATTTCTAACGTCATAATCTCTAATGACATGGACATTCAGTGTGGTTTTGTGTTGAGTACAAAAAATAATATATATAATAATCATGAATTAAGGGAATAAGTAGGTGAGTTACACAACAAACCAACCAAACATTGAAATTAGGTATCATAGACCCAACAAAGTATTTGGAGTTAGATGAGATGATGATTAATTTAATGCTTCTTTTTCATTTTGTAATACTGCTAGTAGAGTCCAACTTCTGTGAATTTGCTGTTTTTAAAATGTCTTTTGAACAAACCTTCTAAAATATGTTTGAAATTTTAAAAGAGCTAGGAAGCCACCTTTTATCACCATAGAATCCATCAGTTTACTTCATAGATATGATTCTATAGAGTACCATGTAAGAAAAATGACTCATCTAAGCTTAAATGATGGGATGACTAAGGACTAGTTATGAACTTTTGTATGAGAGGTCATTGGATAACTTATCATGAAAATTTCTGTCAGCTTCTTCCAAACTTCAACAAACTTGCATGTTAGACTTTCTTTGATTAATGTAACATAAAATACATTTTGATCAAAAATTTCCAGAGAGGTATGTTTTTCAATTTAAAATGGAAAACTGTCTAAGCACACAAAGTAATATAGATAGACAGTTTTAATTTGTCTATTTCATGGTGAAGATATATCTTTTCAAGTAGAGTGTGAATTAAAGGAATGTTTGATTGGAAGAAAGTGGTTTGAGCATGGAACAAATATCAAATTAAAGGTTGGATTTATATAAAGCAAGTTTGAGAATACTTCAGGATTTTTCTTAATATTAAATTTCATGTTGGAATGTGAGGTATACACTCTCATATTTGTATCAAGAGGTACAATCCAAATCTTATCCGATGATTGATTTTTCTAGAAAAACAAATATGTTGTCTATATAAGTTCTTGTTAACCTCAAAAAACCTCTATTAATCCTTTCATATTGAGTGATAATATTTCTATTGTTATATTTTTATGTATTCTAGAACCTCATTGTCTATTCTATTATATTTGTATCCTTTATTCTATATATATACAGAGACTAGTCTTAAGACCATCAAATGATTGCCTTTTTCATTGTAATGATGTAAATGATACTTCTAAGTGGGAATGTAAGAATTAGTCTTTATCTTTTTTAAGGTGCAAGGACCATAACATTTGGTATCATAGCCTTTATCCTAGGGTTTTTCTACTTAAAGAATGTCACTGTGAATTTTTCACAAATAAATTTTTTCTATTTTTATGCAAATCTATCGATTGAGAATAAGCATCCTTAAAAACTCTAGCTCATGTTTCAAATGTTAGTTCTCTTTATTTTTGGAGATTTGTAAAAGGAAGTTAGGGTTTTTGAATATCCTAAATTATTTTCAAACATGTCGGGCTTTTGGAATTTTCACTATAATTTTCTTATCTAAGGCTTAAAAGTGGTGAAAATTAGAATCTTATATATTAAAACATATATAAACATCTAGTCCAAGTTACAAATATCAGTTCTCTATATTTTAAAAGATAAGCTCTAAGGAATATAGGGTTTCTATACGCTCCATAATTTAGTATCAAACAAGTTAGTTTGATATTTGTGCTATAAATTTTTTTCTATAAGACTCCATAAAGTGAAACTTGAATTATATTAAGGAAAAATATTGGGAAACGTTTGGATTCATTTTTAGAATTTTTTTCATTAAATAAATTTTAAACTTAATTCAACTTGGTATTTTTTCTATATCTTATTTTTTGGAGAGTTTCAGACTGAAATATTCAAGAATTTTTAGAGATATATGGTAGTACCTCAGGTATAGGTTCAAGAATTGTATTTCAATAATTGAACACATGACACACTATACAATTTTTCTCCTAGGAAGAGACCAAAAAACTACCAAGTTTTAGAAAATTTACTATAACTTTCAGTTGGCACATCAGATTTAGTTCACACATGTGAAATTGCAGGAACTACATATTAGATTATTGAAGAACAAATTTTCATATCTAGAAGGCCTCAAAATAAAATATATATCAATAAAGCTTCCACCATTTTTATATTCTATAAATTAACGTGCATAAATTGCTAATGACCTAAATATTCATTAGAAGTTCCCCTTTTTTGTTGTAATAAAGGGGAAGTCTATTATTATTTTCCAGCATGCCTATAAAGAAAGATACTAAAATAATTACTGCACTAGTTTACTAATAGGGCATCACTTTACCGTCTGTTATATTGCATTCTAGTGGTGAGTTAAAATGTTGAGGCACTTGTTGTGATGATGAGTCAAGGTCAAAATCCAGTGATCTCACCTGTCTGGTCATTGCTACTGCCACCACCACCTAAAACCGACCTAGGCCATCCTGGTTGTGGAGCTCGAATTCAAGGAATATTTGGTGCAAATGACTGGGTTGAGCGGCGGGCGGACATGCCATCCAGACGGTCCGGGGGCAACATTTTCTTGAAATTTTTTTCACCGCTCTTTGGTGCAAAGGACTGGGTAGAGCGGCATACAGGCCATCTAAACTGTCCGGGGGCAATGTTTTGTCGGAATCTGTTTCACCACGAGGATCAAACCGATCGCAAGGAGGATCACACATCATTTCTCTCTAGTTTTGTTTCAGTCTCAGTCTCAGTCTCAGGCTTGCAACAGAGACTTGCAATGGATGAATCCATGACTTTCTATTGTTATTATGGTCTTGGAGGTTATATATGATACCAAGGTGGAAGAGAGATTCGTAGGGCTTAGGGCTTAGAGAGTTAGTTAGGTGGTTAGATTAAATGGAGGAGTAGATCGAATGGCTTAAAATATTTCAATCATCTAACATTCAATCCAATGGTGCATACAGGTACAAAGTGGTAGCTAGGGGAGTTGTTTTCAAAGAGAAACGCCTTACGACGTAATAAAACAAATTAAATTTATTATTTCATAATATTTATTTTAAATTTTTAAATATTTTTTTTGTTCGGAAATGATCACCAATTAAACTACACCCCACAATTAAAATTTTAAATATTAAGTTAAACTACAACTTGAATAGAATTTGATTTGGTTATAAAATTAAAACGAGTGGTTATTGAAAAAATTATATGAATTTGCTATTAAAACAAAATTAATATACTTATAAATTAAAGCTAGTTGTTATTAAAAAACATATAATTTTGTTATAAATAATTTTAACAAGCATAATAAGAAATATTGTTTTTTTTTTTAATATTATATTTATTAATTTTAAAGTTTTTTTTTAATTAATTTAAATTTATTAAAAATCAAATTGAAAATTTGCTTTTTTATATAGTATTGAAAAATTATATTAAATAAGTAATGAATTAATCTAAATTTATAAATAAAATTATTTATAGAAATGTGGTGAAAATGAAGTACTAATATGATCCAAAATTGTATTTTGATGAAATTTTATTAAATCAAGTTTAAGGAATTGGATGAGGAATCCACAAACAAAGGTTTATAAGGTTCTTGCATTAATATCCATATTAGAGAAGTCTGAAACCAATTGCTCAACAATTTGAGTCATTCTATAGGATAAGGAAAAAAACTTGGTAAGAGTAGTGTTCCAAGAACAAAACAAATTGCTAATAGCTTTTCTTGAAATTTTTTGAAAGAGCAAGAGTTTTTTTTTTTTTTTTAATTATTTTTATGGAGTCATAATGGAATCTTGTTGTATGTAAAGAAAGAGAGTTTTTTTTTTTTTAATCATTTTATTAAATCGTTAAATTTAGAGACGGATTAGGAGAGGGGTTAAATAATATGTAGAATTAATAACTCTAAAATGAATATTGTGATTGGCAAATAAGAAAAGGATCAATAAATTACATATATTGGGTATTCTTAAATTAAAACATGAATAAAAAAGTATAATATATCTATAAATTATATTTTAGAAAAAGTTAAATTAAGTTTTAAAAAAAATTAAAAGTTAGAAAATTTAATTTATGTTTTAGAAAAGGTTAAAAGCTTCAACATAGAAGCATTTTATTTTTCACTGCATTTTTCATGCTTTTGTTTTTCTCAAAGCTTTTTATGTTTTTGTTTTTCTCCAAGCTTGCAAAATGCAGAGTGTGTCTTCATTTTCATTGTGTGTTCAGGGAAGGGAAGGAAATTGTTGCAAGGGAGCGAGGAATTGCATTCATCCGCTTCTATGACGAAGGTAACTCCCTACATTGCTAATGCGGGATCCGGCGAAAGCGTATGCGTTGTCATGGCGGCCTTTTTCCTCTCAATACTATTTGTCACGACGACCTTCATGCCGACACTCTCTCCTTTGTGAATTGTCCAAGAAACCCCCAGCTAATTTACATATGTGTATACAAAATTTTTATCGATTTCACTGTAACATGTCACATTGATTTCAAGATTGTTAGTTGAAACCATTGATAACTGTCAATTGTGGATTGGAATATTGTTGGACTTTTTTACTAGAATATTGTTGGAGCTTTTTGGACTTTGAGAGAATTAGTTTTTCATACTTATTATTAGATGGAGAGTTTTGGAGCTTATTTGAGTGGTTTGAGATGGAATTTGGATATTTTTTTATTAGTCATATATATTTTTTATTTTTTATTTTTTGGGTTTTTAAGTTTTTTGTCAAAAATGTTATGTTTAAAATTTTGTCATTTAAAAGTGATGTTTTTGTAATAAGTTAAATTTTCACCAATAAAAATTGATTAAAAATTTATCTTTTAATAACATAATTATATTAAATTATTTCACAATATTTATCATAGAAAAATAAAATAATTATATTCAAAATTTTCATATTAAAAAAAAAGGATTTAACACATGATTTATTAAATCTTAAAATTTGATTTGAAAATGCTTTACAATAAGTAAATTTAGATTCCAATTTATTATAAATTTTTCAATTCAGTGTTACTCTATTACATTAACATCTTTTATGTATCTTGTTCTATGTTTCCCAAGTTCAGTGGGAAAAGAGGACATATAACAATAACATAGGGATTAGAGAGATACTAGTTTGTAATTAATTGTTAATATATGCTCCAATACGGCTTAGATTTTGTTCACTATGTTAATTAAATTTGGAGGGCCTGATTTATTTCATTTCTAGTTTTTTTTTTACATGTATTCACATTTTAAATGCAAATGCAAAATTCTTGAAGGTGTTAATTGTGAATATGTGTGGGGTTGTTGATAATGATATTGAGCACAATGATGTATGAATAGCTCTTGATGATAATTTCCTAACATAATGATAACACATAACACTTTATCACTTTGATTTAAAGTATAATTAATAATAATTATGGTTAATTGTAAATAATATAACAAATCAATTTAAATTTTACTAAAGAATTCTAATCATTATTTCAAAGTTTTTAAAACAATAATCATTATTTCAAGGCTTTAAAAACAAAAATAATAATTAGGAGTAAAGGAGAGTTAATAATAATAATAATTATTATTATGAGTAAAGAATTATGAAAACTGAAAAATCAGAACTTAAATAAATAGATTTCCACATGCAAGCAACCTACTTCAATATGGCTTTGGACATCAAGCTTGATTAATGATATAGTCAAGTATATATGTTACATTTAAGCTAAAGAAATTTATATAACCAAGTTCAACCTATCAAATTTTATCCAAAAATTGAATAATAAGACACCAAAAAACTTAATTTTAGGAAAGACACCAAAAATCTTAATAAACTGAAATAATAATAAGACAACAAAAAAACATAATACACATAAATGACATGGAATAATACATTTATAAACCATACCAAACTAGACATGATGTTTGTTAAAATGAAGTTTTTCCTAAATATGACACATCTATTTTTTGTTAAACTTCTTAACTATTTCAAAAATTATTGGGCTGTATACTTAATAAAATTTATTGGCTTATATTTAACAAAATTCATTCTATTATTAAACTAGCTTATCTCGTGTGCTTTAAAAGAATATTCCTAGCTATTTAAACAAAAATGTTTAAAAATAAAATAAAATCCTACACTGATATACCAAAATAATTGCATTTTTGTTTCATTTTTAAATTTTAAATTTTAAAATATAACAAATCAGGGATGAAACAAAGAAACTAAAATAATAGCAACCTCAAAATGAAAAGAATATCTCGTGAGTCTTATCTCCAAATAAGGGTTTGCACTATTTTTATTTTTATTTTTTTATTTAATGGTAAAGTTGAAAAACCACAAAATAAATGGAAATGATTCATATAAGGATAATCTCCAAATAAAGGTTTGCACTATTTTATTTTGATTTTATGTTTAATGGTAAATTTGAAAAACCACAAAATAAATGGAAAATTATTTATATAAGGATAAATGAAATATAAATCTTATAAGTCATACTCTACAAAAAATAAATAAATTATTTCTAATAATTTCAACAATCTAGGGAATTATTTCAAATCATTTCACCAATCCATGGTAACTAAATAGCTTCTGTAATTATCTTTGGAATGATTAACAAAAAAAAAAACAGTCCCTCCAATTTCACCGCATTCTTCCTAAAATTTGGCTATGTAAGAGTCCCTTCCCTTGGGGGCTCTCCACTTGACTAATTTAGATTGAAATTATTGAACCCTCTTCCTTTGTCTGAGCTACTTCTACCAATTGTTTCTTATCCTCCTTAACATATGAAACATACCCAGATTCTCTCCCTTGAATCATTTTCACGCCTATTTTCCTTTCACTGGTGCCTGAGTCCACTTGTGATATGCGAAAATGGCAAGGGATTTCAATCATACAGTATTAGTAATCACTATTACTTGGAACTAGGCATAGTTCCAATTCTGAAGATATTTTTTTTTTGGATGCAACCTTACTAGAGGGGAAGTAGAAAGTCTAATTTCCATGAACCAACTCCCAAGAAAAAATAGAATAAAATGGCCATAAATGGTTATATTTCTATAGAATTTAGAAATAAGATGGTGGGCCCGCCTACTAAATTGACTATATAAATTTAAATTGGAAATTTCATTTGCTTTCTTGAATAGGAATGGGTATTAGTAACTTTTTTAGAAACATGTCACCCATAAATAATAGGTTTTGTATAGTTTCAAGCACTTCCAAAGAGCTAGAACTTTTGGATGCAGCCATTGAAAATGTTCATCCTATAGTTGAGAAATTAATGTTCATCCTATAGTTGAGAATTTAACTCCTGCTGACATTATCGATGGAATAGAGAAAGTGGAATAGATCAAAATTCTTATACATGAATTACAACAAAGTGTGAAATTGCTTGCCCAGGGGTTAGATCCTCTCTCTAAACAGGTTAATGACTTCTTCCATGCTATTTTGATTGGAAGGAATGCATTTCTTGATAGTCTAAAGTTATTCGCAGTCCAAGGCACACCCATCAGAGATGATCAATCATGAATATATCAGTAAAGCTGACTAGCATGAAACACTTAGTTTTTATTATTTATATTGCTGGAGAAAACTCCAATACCCTTTATTAATGGCAACAACCATGCTAGAAAGCCGCTTCATGACTGGTAGAGATTATATGAAATTCTGGTCTATTAGTCAGATTATATGTATGGCTCTTGTAACCGTATCACTGCCTAAAAAAGTCATATTTTAGTATTTTCATTGGAAAGTAATTTATTGGCATGATGTTTGTGAGGTGAATGATATATCATGTTTATGCAAAGTTATACGGAAACTGAATCTCATCCTCCATGTGCTCAAACATCTGCTCTTTACAGTAAAATAACATGTTTCAATATAATTCTAATATATGTTATTACCATTGAATTTTCTATGTTTTTATTGCAACACTTACATGTTAAGCCTCTATGTATGTGTGTGTGGGTGAATGTTGTGAAGGAGAAATACAGTTTCTCCCTATGGGTTTATATTGGAATGAAAAACTATTGTGATTGAATGTTATTGTGTACACTCAATTCAAGCATGATGGAACTCATTGGATTTGACCCTCTAATCGGATATATCATAAATAAAAGGGTTGAATTCTTGTAGTTCCCATTTTTTTTATGACCATCCTTTCCGTGCCAAAGATGTTTTGTTCATTATGTTTGACATTTACTAGAGTTTTCAAGTGTCATATGGTTTATGATAATATTTTCCGTTCCAAAAATATTCTCAAAGAATTGATGGGAAAAATGAATCTTAAGAGGGAAATGGTGTAAAATCCTTAAGGAATAGAATTTTTGAAAATTGAAAGCCTTCAGTTTAGGAGGGTAAAATCATTGGCTAAGGGCTTGGGTTTCTAGAGAGCTATGTATAGAGTGAAGGTAACAATTATATTTCTATGTAGTGTGATGGCTTCTGTCATTACTGGGTACCCTAGCCTATTGATTGAACTGCATGTTCCTGATCAGTTTTCATGGTCCTACAACATTCACATGTTTGCAACAAGTAATTAAAGGTTAAATGAAGTGATGTTTTGTTAATGACTGTGTTTGAGTTGTGAAAGCGTTAGAAATGTTGGATACAACCATTGAAAATGTGTATTCTATAGTGGAGAAGATCCGATGGACAGAAAAATGAAAACCATGGAAGGCAAAAGTAGGTAAATATAAATAATGAAATCCATGGAAGGCCAAAGTAGGTAAATAGGACTTTCAGTTGTAGTCAAAAAAATAGAAAAGATACACACTTAAACAAAGTGCATTACAAAGATAGCCAGAGATAATAAACCCAAGGCTAGGTAAATCTACACTGCAATATACAAGAAAATGTACAAATAGTGCCTTCCAGGAAAGATGAAGACCAAAAGTGGAAACTGAGATCAGAGATAAACACTCTGACATCCTTTTAACAGTGATCGTAAGCATAAATAGATGGATCTACCACTCTAAAAGTTCCAACACGTGATTTTATAATAGCCATCAGAGAGTGCCCAAGGTCGAGAGGGCCAGGCTAGGCACTGCTTAGAAGAGGTAGGGTAGTCGTAAAGTTGGTCCAAGGTCTCTCCTGCAAAAATTTAATTTCGAAGGTGACAATCTCTCATAGGAAGAAAGCAAAGCATCATTTTAATTAAGATAGTAGAAGGCAAATATGGTGACTCGCAAGTTTCTATACAAACATTGGCATCTTCTCTGGACATTGAGAAATGAAGTGCTCCTCATTCTTGACATCCTGGGGACAACAAAGAAAGTGGAACATATTAAAATATCAACACAAGAATTACAACAGTGAAAAAACGGCTTTCCCGAGGGGTAGATCCTCTCAACGCACTGTTGAGTGACTTCTTCGAGTTTGTTTTGAGTGCAAGGAATGTTGGAAATACTGGGGGGGGGGTGACTTAGTATTCCTTTCAATTAGAGCATTAGTTAATCTTCAATTATTATCAGTGTTTGTACAATGATAGAAGTAAACAAAAGGAACACAAATGCACACAATTTTTAAGGTGGAAACCCTCTCCAGGACAAAAACCACCTAAATGATTTTCTAATAATTCTTTAATATTCAACTCCAATTGAAAATAAAGCTCCAACTTCCTAGAATCTAGAAAAGCATTCTTCTCTAGCTCCCACTGGATGGACGCTCCAACGCCCGAGATTCTTCAATATTCAACTGAATGGATGCCCCAACATCCAATGAGCTACAAATCACCCTAGCACCACCCTACCACCCTGAAGCTTTCACAGGCTTGAACTTATTGGTGACTTCATGCACCACCCTTGCACCACCCCACCACCCTATAGAAGAATAAAAAAAGAATGGACTCCCGTTCCAGGGAAAACATGTCCACTTTACAATTATATAGAATGATGTAGAAGAAGAAGACACACTAGGCCATAACCCCAACTGTGACACAACCACCTAATGATGATCCTAGACCTCTTGACACTTCCTCTTCAAATCTTGGCAGATAGACACTAGTACAATTTTTACAATGATGTATTTACAATGACTTAGTACAATGATACCTTTACATTGACTGTATGCAGTGCTGCCCACTTGAAGTCTTCATGTGATGAACTTCTTGTTGTTGTTCTGCACCTTGATTGCTGCTCTTGTCATGCTACCCTCTGCTTCACCTTGCTTTGCTTTGCTGCCCTAGAAAGTCTAGTCCTTTGCAGCCCTTGACAACACATGAGCTAGCTTTTTCTTGCCTTCTAGGAGCTTGATATTGAATTTGGTGTAACTTTGTTATTTTAGATCCCCAATATGTGATTTTCGGTTTCGCAGTAGTCCTCTGAGTCTTCTTTCCAATGCAATAGGTCTGACCCAATTTGGATTCTTCAAGGGAGAGTTATGCCCAATCTCTCACAATGGGATAATTATTGACTGGTTCAGTAGAGGTAACTTATATGGCGTGCCACGTCTCACTGTTTCTTCATCGGCTCTAAAATTGATACAGTGAAAACTAATGTCCGTGAACTATCTACCAATTTTTACAAAATTCCAATCTGATACTTAGAAAGAGAGAGTTATGACAATTTTCCCAAGGTCACTTCTTTGAGATGAAGTTTAGGAGCTTGCAAAAACACTGACTTCCATAGATCATATCTCCCAAAATATTGTGCACTTTGATCTGAAATGTTTACAGGAGCTTCCTAAGGATTTCAGCTTCGCCTCATAAAAATTTCAGCCTATGGAACTTCCTAGAAAAAGAGTTAGAGAAAAAATTCCACAATGACCTATTTCAGGTAGCGAAATCCCTACATAAGGAGGATATGAGGATCACAATTTATATAAATGCTTAGGTCGAGAGGGGCTTCAACAAGTGAACGTGGGATCAATTTTAGGAGCTTAAAAATTATTAATTATTGACTTTTCAATGACCAATGCCACAACCCCATGGGGTTTTAGACCACTAATTGGGTTTACAAACTTCAAACATGAATATCTCTCAAACCGTGAAGAATTACGTGGCATGCCATATATCAACAGAAACATCTCGACAAGTAGAAACACATCTAAATCATTCTTGACTTAGAATATAGTAATTTGGTAGGTCAAAATTCCCATGCAATATTGGGGTAGCCCTTGGTGCTGCTTGGGTTGACATCAATGACAACCGCTGATCAACAAGGAATGCGTTACTCGATAGTCTCAGATTGTCCCCAATCAAGACATATTATTATATATAGCTTGTCATGAGCAGATCAGTAAAGTTGTCCCTAGTCAAGACACATTATTATAGATATTCGACCATGAGCAGATCAGTAAAGCTGACCATCACCAATTGTTTCGTTTCTATTCATTTAGATTTCTTGAGAAAAATCCATTATCCTTTACAAAATGACAAGACAACAACAATGCTAGAATGCTCATCTCACTGTTAGGGATTATATGAATATCTGGCCCAACAAGTGGATTGTATGTATGAATTTAGTTATGTATCATTACATGTATAAATAATATATATATATATATATATATATATATATATATATATATATATATATATATATATATATATATAATTTTATTTTTTTTGCATGACTAAGATGAGTTTAGCCCTTGGTCAACCCAATGTTGAATGGAAGATCCATTAGTGTATTTGTGGAATGCTATCACTAAATTTGTATGAAAGTCGGTTGAACTTATGGAAATTTATTGAGTCAAAAGGTGTATTCTACAACTCAGTATGGAAATTTATTGAGTTGAAAGGTGTATTCTACAACTCAGTATGAGGGAAATGTGTGATTTTGTCTATACTTAATATGGTGTTGACATTTATTTTTTTTAAATAAAAATAAAAAATATTTTGTCAATACAAAAATCAAATTTTGTCTATACTCAATATGGTGTTGACATGTGTTTTTTTTTTTTAAATTAAAATAAAAAATATTTAGTCAATAAAAAAATCTAATTTTTTTTAGAGTGTAGAACTTGAGAGGCTAAAAATCTGATTTTTTTAGAGCGTAGAACTTGAGAGGTTGGCACTTCTAAAGATTTAATCCCTCATAAATAAGGAGTTAGATAAATCTAGACTAGTTCCAATAAATTGAAAAGAAATTTGTGAAATTTGTCGACATGTGGAATCCGGTAAATGATATCTGCGATATTTCCCATTTGTACCGAGTTTATGTTTCCCATTTGTACCGATTTGTATGGACTTTGTGGTATGTTGGGCATGTCATGTGCCATATACTCATGAATCTAGGTATTCTTTATAAGTTAGCATATTTCAATATAAATTCCAACATGTCACCTTTTAATTCTTTATGCCTTTGTTGCAGCACTTGCACATTGAGCAGATACAATGTCAACGACTGCTATTAAGGGGAAGAAAAGTTTCTTTTGATGGCTTTATTTTGGAATTAATAACTATATACACATTATCAGTCTATTCCAGGCAAGATTTGACTAATTGGATCAGACCCTCTAACTTGACATCAGAGAAGGGAGGGATTAATGGGTTGAACTCTTGCGGGTCCAATTTTCTTGCCAATGTAAGTTAAGTAAACCCAAATTGAACAAAGATAAAATTGATTATTCCAAACCTGATTATGCGGATGCAAGTGATTCTCAAATCTTATGTCGATTCAATTCTCTCTTCTGATGCAAATATCTTGTCATGACTGGAACATTCATTAAATTTCTTTATCTTTAATTTTTTGAGTGCCTTATTATTATTGATTTAATATTAGCTCTCTTCTGTGGATTTTAGATTTTTTAATATTGGTAAAAGCTTTAAATAAACCGCGGTTTTGAAAATTTTTATTATAATTTTCATATTTTCGAAGATATACTTACTTATATTACATGAAATTAGATCATTATTTGATCCCTTTGTAAAAGTAATATATGTTAAATAATAATTATTTTATTCTTTTCGTGGATTTAAGGCACTGTAATTTGCAACGTTTTTATTTTTTTGTTATGAAAACGTAAGCATCACCATTGTCTTGATCTGAAGTTTGACGCGAATTAGGAGTCACTGGTAGTGGAGAAAGTATTGCGTGTGGTATTTCTTGATCCACAATGGCCATCCAAGGTATAATTTACAGCTTTTCACAAGATGGCCTCATTTTTTATTTAGGTCATTCAAATTAAATTTATTTTTCATTTATTTTGGAATTTGAAATGTTGGTTGTTTCTACAAGGAGCTGGAGAATTTGAAAAAGAGAATAGGAGAAGCAGAAGGTGATAACGAAGCACACAAGAATCCTGTAGATGACAAGACTGCAAAACCTCCTGGCCCTATAGAAGGCGTCCTAGATGAATGAGTAAGGATTTTGTTCTTTTGAGTATTATTTTCTTTCAAAGCTCTTCCATAGATTGAACGACTGTATTTTTCAATGAAACTTTGTGTGCTGCTCATTCTCTGTACCTTATATTGTTTCTTGAAGTTAATGTAATTGTTATTTATTCAGAGTTTGTTAATAAATTCTTTCTATTTTGTAGAAGGTACGAAGAGAGAGATATCTCACAAGACAAACAGCTGAAGGCGCAGAATCTATATGAATATATTAGATGTTTTTGAGGGGTACTACATATTTGTTTTGTTAGGAATCAGTTGATGCGTATTTTATTTGGAGGTTTAATAGCATATAGGGGAAAATGAATTTGGACATTGTAAAATTGATGCTATAGTACAACATCCTTTTTCTATCTATCAACATATGCAATGTTGTACAAGGAAAATATTCCATGTAGATATAGTTTTCCATTCCACAGTACCAAACATTGCTCCAATATTGTTCTTTAGATTTTATAATTATAGAGGTATGCAATCAAAATCCATCCAAGCACATTAGGAATCCGCATTTTCATCCATTAATTGTATCTTAGAGGAAGGAGACATTCGTCAAATTGAGTTGATATCAACCCTGACAGTTTTGATCAGATGGTAGAGCCTCTATGTAGACTCACTATTTATTTCCACAACTATTTGACATGAAATTAATATATTCTTGATTTATTATATTTCAATTTAGTTGTTAAGAAAATTTATTTAAATCCTATTTGGAAAAGATACAGTATCTTTCCAATCTTTATTTTTTTGAAAAAAGATCTAGTCATTTGATTTATAAGCTAATTTGGAATCAATGCTAGACGATGCATTTTTGTGTGTTTAATGGATAGCTACTTGCTTTTGTTTGAACTATGGGAAGCTTTTAATTGAATGGTATTTGATATTTGGACCTCCGTGAGTTTGTTTCTATTAGCTAATATTTGATCTTTGGACCTCCGTGAGTTCGTTTATATTATAAGGGAAATGCTATTTAGTTTGCCCAATCATTCATATGCTCTTTATGGATCCACAATTATACCAAATATGAGCTAAAAAGCTTAATAAGTTTATGCCAACTAAATTTCTTTAGATACATATATGTTAAAAATTCAGGATACCGCAAACAAGGCCCTCATACAAAGACGAAGATGAATCAAGGGTACAGACGAGTAAATGAGGGGATTCTTATTTGTCCCATTCCAGGAAATTAATTTCGAGTGGCAATAAACCATCTTCAACATGCAAGCAGGTCCTGTAAAGGGAAATTGTGATGTTAGTTGAGGATTATTTCCGAAGTTGAAAGCAATGTCACCCTCCATATCTAAACAATGAAAACACCGTAATACAATTTGTTTGATAGAAAGTCAAAGGGTTCTACCCAATTTGACAACCATTTTGGATTAAATTGTAGATTGATCCGTGCCAATTGGTCAATTGGTATATTCCAGACGAGGAGGCAAGTCAATGGTGGATTTTGTTTTGGAAAATTTCTTAGATTTATCACGAAACAAAAATCATACTTATGTTTTGAAAAAATTCTTAGATTTATCATGAAAAAAAAATCATACTTATTGGGTAGGAAAAGGGAAAATATGGGAAAGTGATTAAATATTTTTGTTCGAGTTACGATGATTATCTATAAGTTTGGGGGGTTTCCAAAAATAAATGTCCAACCATGTCAACCAAATTTATTACTTACCAACTTATAATAATTTTCCAACTACTAACCACCTATCATAATGTGTGGGAATGTGCTATGTGGTCATCATAATTATACGTATGACAAATATAAAATCTAAGCTTATGACAAATATAAAATCTAAGCTTATGACGTAGATAAAATCTAAAGATTTCACCAACAAACCAAAATCTTGGAATTTGCTGCCAATTCATCACATGTGGGTGCCATTTAGTCAATTGGTATAATCCAGATGAGGAGGTAGTGCAATGGTGGAATCTATTTTGGAAAATTTCTTAGATTTATCACGAAAAAAAAATCATACCTATTGGGTAGGAAAAGGGAAAATATGGGAAAGTGATTAAATATCTATGCTTGCGATGATTATCTATACGTTTCGGGGGTTTCCAAAAAGGAATGTCCAACCATGTCAACCAACTTTATTACATACCAAATTATAAGAATTTTCCAACTACTAACCACATATCACAAGGCGTGGGAATGTGCTATGTGGTCATCACAATTATATGTATGACAAATATAAAATCTAAGCTTCTGATGTAGATAAGATCTAAAGATTGCACCAACAAACCAAAATATTGGAATTTGCTGCCAATTCATCATTATGATAACATGACAGAAATATAAAATGGAATATTCCACCCAACAATATTCAATTAATCATAATAAAAAAAAAAACACTCCCATTTATGAGTTCTATGGATTTATTCTTATATACACCACGAAACATGCATTATCTCATTTATGATTTCTATGGCTTTATTTTTATATACACCACCAAAAAAGCATTATTGTCTCATTTTCGAGTTCTATGGCTTTATTTTTATATACGCCACCAAAAATGCATTATCGCTGTGCAAACCTGAAACCTATACAAACCTTAGAAGTACTCACATCTCAAAAAGTACAAAATATAGATGATTTAAAGGATTTTAGATAGAGTTGATTACAAAGATTTTTTGATTGGGAATGATATTAGGGATAAAAAGTGTGGGAGTAAGTTATATTGAAATCATCGACTCCCTGGGCAGGTTCAAAGTGGACCGATTCAAAGTGTCCCTATACTTAAGGTTTGTATCGATAAAATTCATCTTTTGCATTTGTATTGGTTGATATTACATTACACATATCTAGGTTTTTATCGATAAAAATCATCTTTTGCATTTGCATGGATTGATATTACATTACACATATCTAGGTTTGCATTGATAAAAGTCATCTTTTGCATTCACATTGGTTGATATTACATTACACATATCTAA
This sequence comes from Pinus albicaulis, assembly GCA_034641835.2. Lineage (NCBI taxonomy): Eukaryota > Viridiplantae > Streptophyta > Pinopsida > Pinales > Pinaceae > Pinus > Pinus albicaulis. Next base: position 573,882,420 of record CM076575.1, on the reverse strand, counting down.
GAGCACATAACTTGAGATGAATTCTATGTAATGTTTTGGTGACTTATTAGACATGTTTCCTCAATGTATCTTAAAATGAATATCATTACCATAATCATCATGACACCATAGCCAAAAGTTATGGTAATTGTCATCTTTTGTATTTTCCATGAATAACATTAGCCTATATGATTATGCCTCTCTTGGGCCAAAAGTGCTAACTGTCACAACAGAGTTGATATTTTCCATGAATAACATTAGCCTATATGATTATGCCTCTCTTGGGCCAAAAGTGATAACTATCACAACATAGTTGATGAAAATTGAAATTAGTCGAGAATTAGTCCTTAAGCACGGAAAGAGATTTAATCCTCTTCAAAATGGCTCTGTATTGGTTTTATATATGCATATAGCATGTGTAACTTCTCATTTTAAAAAATGTATTTTACAATGCCTATATAGCATGTGTAACTTCTCATTTTTAAAACTATATTTTTGAATGCATAAATGGATACAATGCCTTGAAATTTTACCTGTACACTTGGATTGTGTAAACTACCCCACATAAATTTGCAATTCCAGCAAATCTTTTCTATACAAAATTTAAATTTAAATTTAAAAGTGGAATTAATGGCTCCATGAAAAACAAGATTAAACACTGTTGCAGGATTAAACACATTTCCTCCCTTCAATCCTCCACCCTTTAGGTTGTTATCTTCAACATTTTTGAAGTAACATCATAGGGGTGTTCTATTCCTTCTGTGTATCTTTGCACCTTCTATTGAGATCCCTCTTGCATTCCATATTACAGTTCTATTTATCTAGAATTATTCAAATAATTTTACATGATGTCAATTTCTTCATTTAATTGAACTAAGATAGCCATCCTATACTGCAGGTTTATTTATATAGAATTATGCAATTAATTTTTTATGATAATTTTTTATTTTAAATTAAAAAGAGGTTAATTTTAGAATTGTGATTTATTTTAATAATTAAAATAGGAGTGGGAGCTTTTATGTTCAGGGGGGAAGAACCTTTCAGTCAAAGCTTTCTGCCACTATCCTTGAGTGAGCTTGTGAGCCTTGTTGTTCACAAGGACTCTAGAAGAGCAGGTTGAGAAGCTCCTACTAATTCATATATGAATGCTGGAAGTTGTTAACCCAATGATTTACTATATTTTAAGGAAATGATTTACTAACAAGGACTCTAGAGAAGAGCATGTTGAGCAGCTCTGTAGCTCCTACTAATTCATATATGAATGTTGGAAGTGGTTATCCCAATGATTTACTTTATTTTAAGGAAATCATTTACTAAAATATGCAATGATTTATTAGTTGTATTAATGTAGTAATTTACTAAAATCTATATAAATGTAGACAATTCTCCTTTAAATTTGCACCTATACATATAATTCTTTAAGAATAAACTTTTACCCCTTTTTTTTTACTATAATTTTCAGTAATTATGCATGCAAGTTTTTTAATTGTATTTTATAATCCTGATATCTGGCAAGATAAGTATAAATACTTTATTGTTTGAAAGGATTAACATGCCATACATGCTCTCTGAAAATTATGATAACGAGTTTTAGTGAATCAGTCTAAAAGATAATTGCATTTGTTAACCAAATTTAATTGAAAATTACATTTGTTATTTCGGTACACTGGCCGGCATTAATGGGCCTATGGCCGAATTGAAATAAGGCTGGCCAGGTCTCTGTGGGCGCCTTTGTCCGGCCTTTCCTTGACCACGAATACGAGCTACACCTGAAGTTATGGCGGTCATGTACGATGGATAAAACAAATCTGAATAATAATACAATATATTTATAAATTAGTTTTTTTAAGAAGTTAAATTTTAGAAAAAAGTAAATAGGTTTTTTAAGAAGTTAAATTTTAGAAAAAAATAAAAAGTTTGGAAAAAATTAAATTATGTTTTATAAAAAGTTAAATTAGGTTTTAAAAAAAGTAAAAAGTTAGAAAAAGTTAAATTAGGTTTTAGAAAAGGTTAAAAGCTTCCATTTAAAAGCATTTTATTTTTCACTATGTGTAGAAGGATAGAAATATAGAAGTTGAATAATGAAAAAAAAAAAAAAATTGTTTTTGTCTGATTTTTTGGACTTTTAGGTCCCTCTCAATTTTTCATGCTTTGCTTTTCTCTCACTTTTTCATGTTTTGTTTTTGTCCAAATTGCAGTCCTGGTCGTTGGCAGTCCCCAGTTTTATGTTTTATATTTTATGGTTTCTGAAGCGGTCCCCATTATCCAGATTAGCTGTGATTGGAACTTCTTTCCAGAAAAATAACGCCCACGTAAATTACAATTTTTACCATGAGTTACAAAAACAGGTGAATCAAGATTCGGTTAAAAAAAAATGAACGAATTCTTGAATCGTTGGAAAACTAATTTGTGTGGCATTTTGATATATGACCTGCTGTTTATATATCGACCAAATAAAATTTCTTGTGAGCAAAATAAATGGAATGAGAATGTTTCTGGAAATGGGGGCTACGTGGTTGCATTCGGGTCAAGAAAATCAAGAATTAGTTGATACCGGAATCAAGATGTCTCTCCAGATCCAAGCTCTCGCTATTCCTTACTGGTGGGAGTCCCATACCTTCTCGATGGCCGATCTCTATATCAAGTTGGCCTCCGGAGGTTTGATTATCACCTTTATTTCCGCTGAGGGATCATCTGATTCACAAGCTTATATCAACAATGTTGTTCAAACAGCCGGTTTGGAAATTTGCTGTGCAGAGATTTCAGATAACTTTGCCATGGATTTTGATAGATCTTTGTACAAAGAACGATTTATTACAGTATACTCTCAACATAATGATGCCGCCGGTGGATGAAGTAATGGAGAGAGTGCACACAGAGGAGGACAATCAAATTTCCTGCATCGTTGCAGATTCATTTCTGCCATGGACTGCTTCTATTGAGTTAATCTCTGTCATCGCACCAGTTATACTGTGCAAGGAGGAGGCTGTGGGTAATGGTTGGGAGACTGCCATTACAAATCAGTATGGCAATCAACATGGAACCAAGAGTGATGGACTTCGACGAACCGATGAAAGGAAAGATAAGTAAATAAACTTGATCTTCTCTGAATATTATATATGTTTATTGCATGTGGAAAATGATAAGGCTGATCATTATCCTATATTTGTTCTTGAAACTCATTATATAGAGAATTCGTGTTTTTCATAAATTTCATAATCCAGATTGGATTGGATATTCATTGGAGACAGAAATATTTATTGTGCTCAATCTTATCGAACTCTCTACTTGTCTATTATGCCAAAACTCCTTGTTAATAGTTTGACCAAATATGGAAGTAATGTTTGTATAGTAAAAAAAAGATATAGTTATTATTGTTCTTGGTATTTGCATAAAGAAACATGCAACCTTCTAAGAAAGAAGAATCTTACATGGAAAAGACTAATGAATTAGTAAGTCCATGAATAGTTTCATGAAAACCATGGGTAGTTTTTTCCATGGTGTTGACAAAGATTAAATATAGATGAAGTAATTTTTATTTGATAATAGTCATTTGGGATGAGAGTCGCATCAGCCAAGATAACAATTGGCTAAAGTTATTTATGAAATAATCTCTTTTTGTGAGTTGAACTCAGAGTAGTTCACTGTAAGTTTAAAAATATAGTTCATTTATTTTACAATTTATTCTCATATCAAGATGGGTAAATATATGAGAAAATAATTCAAGGGAAATAAGTTGAGATTTTCCTTCTTAAGGTGAAAATATGTTTTGGTGGACATATTGAGATTAAGGCTTTGGTAACCTTATATGGAGATGTTTTCATATTCTCTATGCATTGTATTTGATGCATTTAGATAAGAATTTTTAATTAAAAGATGATTAACCACGTGATTTTGTGGTTATTTCCTAAAAAGAATCCTTGTTGTCTTTTCTTGAAAAGATTCTTACTTTAATATTTTAGAAGGATAATGTTATTAGAAAGATAGAATGGTGAAAGGGAAACTTATTGGCGGGTTTTTGGAAAAGAATCCATGTTATCTTTCTTGAGAAGATTTCTATTATGTTATTCCTTGCTATTATGCCAATCTTTTACATAATAGTTAAGAGTGGTAGTATACTAAGAAGTTTTTGAAAAAAGAATCCATGTTGTTTTAAAGATTGCTATTATAAAAATCTTTATTTTACATGAAAATAGTAATTTCATGATGATAGAAATCTAAGAAGGGAATAAGTGTCTCCTACAATAAAGGAAGAGCTATCTCTCTTGCATGCACAAAGAGGGAGAGTTATCTCTCTTGCATGCACAAAGAATAGCCATTATGTTATAGAAGCATACTCTTTGCATGTATAAAGAAATATTGAGCTATCTTACTATTTAGGAAAATATGTGAGTACATTTATGATATCAAAACTAATATGTTAGTTATGTTAGTTCTTTTGGAACAAGGTCATGCAACCTATGTATTAACTTTTATTGAAGAATAATATACATATATGTATGTAAAAAGAAATCTTGTAGTATTGAAACTACATTGAATATGATTGTTAGTAAAATCTTGAAAATGAGACATGTATTTATATTCTTCATTGCGTATTTTTACATATGTTTACATGCTCACTAGTGTAGAGAATTTCTTTGGAAAGACTCGTGAAGGAAGTTATGTGCTTCATTGTGTAAGTACTCCTTAGCGAGAGTCTTTTGGAATTCGGTATGCATTTGCATGCATGGAAGGAACAATTTGTTATGTTAGATGTAGCCCTTGTCTTGCAGGAATGTGTGCTTATGCAATGGAAGCATGAGTTATTGTGATGATTTATAACCAGCACATATGAGGTATGTGTTGTTAAAGAGAAAATGTCAAGGTGCTTTACTTGTTTTGTCATGAATATACATGAGTACAGATATGTGAAATGATTGATTAATACTTTGTGAATCTTGACATCATTTTATGTTGGAAGCATCATAGTAGGGAATGATGATGACAGTTACAAAGGTATATTATGCTTGTCATGAACAAAGGAAAATTATGCTTGTCCTGGTGGCAGGAAAATGATTAATGTTCATGCAGATGAGTGCGAGTTGCAGGAAGGTCCAATGTACGATGGTCCATTGTAGGTGCATCCATGCCACCAAGATGTGATGATCGGAAGATATGAAGACCAGAGGGAAAATGGTATCATATTTATTGTAATGGCTTTAAGTTAGATACTTGCATAATTCCTTGTAAGATTATATAAACGATGGTTAAGGGATGGTCTCCCTTATAAGCCATTGAGTGATGGGTTGAACACCCTCACGAGCGTTTAATAATAAAATTAAACGTTTGCTGGTTTTTCACCCTAAGGGGTTTCCAGGGTATATTGGTGTTCAATGGCATGATTGATTATTGTGTCCAGATGATGAGGTTAATTCCTTTCTTATTATGATGTTCATAATGGCAATTATGTGTTGATTATATGAGTTGAGATGAACGAATGATTACATCATATAGTATTAAGTTAATATACTATTATGGAAGTTGTTAAGGGATTAAGGAGTTTACTATTCTTATCTATAAAATTACACTGTGAACTCTTAAACATTCTATGTAATGATGAGTAAATTGTATAAAAAAAAATTTAACTCCTTACATTTCCCTGTGAAGTTAATGGTGTATGTTACAAGTGGTATCAAAGCTAAAGGTTCAAAAACTGGCGCCTTTGGGATTTAGCGAAAAGAAATTGAGGGATCCGAGATGAAATGCGCATATGTGAAGGAAGGCATCGCATCTCTAATCCAGGTTGAATAATGTGTTCAAGAGATAAGTATTAATATCTTTATTGTCTTGAAAGTAATAGTTATTTCATTTATGGAAAATACACTGGTTACAAAGTAAATAACTGTTGAGTTAGCATTTCTTTAAAAAGGATATGTATTTTCCATGTACGTAAAACCTCTATTGTTGTGTTGAAGTTTCCTTGAAAGGAGTTGGGAATTTGGTTTCTTGAAAAAGAAACATGTGTGTGCTTGAAAATTTAACTAATACACATTTAATTCTTCTTGAGAGAAATTTGTATATTTTGAAAATAAATCTTGCATGTGAATCTTGCAACTAAAAGAGACAAATATAGAGAAAAATGTGGTTTTACTTAATATGCAAGTTTGTGTATTTTCATACCAATAGTCCTTGTGCCATGATATGTAGGCATGCATAGGAATTTTATGTAAAAGGAGAGTATGTGGTTATTTAGCTAAAGCTTCTTGGAAAAAAAGAAGGCAATTCTTAAAGATATTTCATGGGTTGAGAGATAGGTTAATGAGTTTTCTTTTTCCTTGGAAAAGAGGTCATGAAGAATTATGTTAGTTTCTCATCATAATTTCTTGGAGAAAGTTTACGTTGAATCTTGTGTGAAAAGAACACTTGCTTCTTGGGAAAATATTATGTTGTTCTTACGAAAAAGAATAACCTCTTGAATATATTACATTGCTAGATGGATTATGTCAACTTCTTTATTTAGGTGTATTAAAGGTTAAGTTAACCTTGTTAGTGTTGCATAGTTTGTCATGCATAAAAGAGGCTATCTATGATAAATTATTGAAAGCAAAGCATGAGCAAATTGCATGTAGAATCATAGAGGAACAAGGTTCTTTGCATGCCATTAAAATTCATCGAAAAGAACATAAGTTTATATGTGAAAAAGGATAACATGTTTGTTATCATACTTTAGAAAATATTCTTTGGAAAAGAAGATGAATTATATGTACAAAAACTAAAGTAATGTTTTTGTTTCCTTGAAATACATACATGGCTAATGTAGGTATAATATTTCGAGAATAAGGCATGTATTCTTATGTTTTATTACATTAGTTTTATGGAATGGAAAACCATGTTTTGCATAACTATTATGTTATATGTCCTCGAAGAGGAATCATGAGTTTGCCTACTCAATTATGTTAAGTACTCTGTTGGGAAAATTAATCTTTATGCATTGTATGCATAGGAACAATAGTCAATGTGTTAGCTTTAATATATTTGCATGTTCCAAAGGCAAAATCTGAAGTGGTGGTTCTCTTGTTAAAGTTTAAGTAAAGCAAATGCACATTGTGTCATTTTCCATTAAAGGAATTTCTGAACAGATATAGTGATTTGTCTTATATGAATGTGTGCATGTGTGAAAATTGTCATAATAATGTGGGATTTATTTAACATGAATTGATAATTACTTACTCACACTAATGTAGAGATGTTAGAAGAAAGCATGTTGTGACATTGTATTCACATCTCATATATGCACATGAATAGGTGTTAAAAGATCACTCAAAAATTGATTATTTATTGATTAAGGCTTATTCTAATCATGCTATAAAATCTTGTCGATGTTGCTACAAGAAAACATTGTTGTGGAGGAGCAATGTGAATTCCTGATGGGGATGAGTACTACAGTAGGGAGAGAAGTTCTTCAAATGAAATAAAGATAAGTATTTTATGTTATTTTATTTTAAGAAGTCTATGCATATGCATGTTGATTCCTTTAAAAATGAATTGTTACATACATGGCATTGCATGAGCTCCCATTTAAGAGAGTTGTTAAAAAGTACATGCTATTATAACTGCATAAGAATATGCATATGAGATTAATAAGTGTATTATGCTTTATTTCTCTGGGAAAGAAAGTATAAAAGCATGAAAGGAAAATAGTTACTTTTCATTTGAGCTTGAAAAGAAGCAATTGTTTTTGCATGCAATAAAATTTCTAAGTTACCATGCACTACTTTAAAAAGATGAATGTGTATAGTGATGGTGTGAGAAATTAATGCATGAATGCAAAAGATAAGGAAAGTCCTTATATAAGATGATAGAGTGTTAAAATTAAATTGAATGAAGTCTCTTAATGGATCAAGTTAAGAAACATGACTAATGACTGGTTGACTAACTAGTGTTTTCATGAGTAGTCATGGATGCATTAAAACTATTGGCTAGTTATGAATGAATAACTAATGAAAGTTATATGCACGAATCGATTTTGACTAGCCATTTGAAAGTTGTGAACAAGTGATTATGATAATTACTTCTAATGTCAGTCTGTTGGAATAGAATAGTATGGGAATTGGAAATGTGTGCATAAGATAATATGTGCTTGAGAAATACATATTTACGATTAGCATTGTTCCTTATAGTAAGCATGGGTAGCTTAATAGAAACATAAAATCTGTGAAAATAAAACATCGTCAATATCACAATGTGAATTGCAACAGTAAACATTAAAGTATCATGTTTTAATGTACAACACATGTATGTTACTTCCAGGGGGGAAGTTGTGACAGCTTCATTAAAGTTAACTAGTATTAACTAGTTCAAGAAAATTTGTTTAATTCTCTTTTATTGACAAGAAAAACTTAAATCGTCACTGTTGATGAAGAAAATTATTTAATTTGTTGAAATTAATTAATGAAAGAAAATATTTCTAAGCTGATGGTAAAAATGTTTCCAAGAATAGGAAGTGGTTGGGGACAGTTGGAAAGACAGTTACCTACTCCTCTGAGGATAAGCTGGATCCCCGGGGAGGAGTAGGCATTCTGTGAAATTGGTAAAGGGGGAGTGTTTTCTCGAGCTGGTTGGGACCAGTTGAAAATAGCTTCCAACAACCCTTATAAAGCCAAAAACATCTGAGTATGACTAGAATTGGAGAATTGGACCGGACTGTCCCGAATTTCTCTTCCAGGCTTTTCTGAGTGTGACTGGATTGGCCATCCCGATGTCACAGCAGAAGAATCCACTGTTGACCCGTGACACTGTCCAGATTCTGGAGCTAGGGGGCAAGTGGAGGACGTAATAGCCTCACTTGATGGTTGGGAGGACCACAGTTTCAAAGACTAAATTTCCAGATATGTATAAAGAGCTTAGCGCTCGGAAAATGAATTACTGAATGTATAAGTTCATTTATAATATTACTAATTTGTTCGAATGTCTTAGCAGATGCTAGGATATGCCTATGGTGCATGGATTGATCTTTGGTACGATTAGAGAGCTAGAATATCTCTGAGTCCTTTTTGAAGTACTGTATAGATGTCTTTAGCAGGAGCTAAGACAGTGTGCACGTGATGCATTGCTGAGAGGGTTGGTCTCTCTGAGTACTTGTGGAAGTACTTCGGTTAAAACATCTCTATATATTCAAGAATGTTTGATGGTTGCAAGTATTTTCATTTGATTGAAAACTATGTGACTAACGCGATTGAATGGTTAGTCATACATTACAGGCTCTTTCCAGGAAGTGTTGATGGGTGTTCAACCATTCTATGAGAGCTTGCGTAAAAGCCATCATTTCTTTCAATAGTGATTGGTAAGTTCGTATAAAAAATTTTCTATACTTTTGTGAATTGAATAAGGGATAAGCAGTAGAAATGGAAATGAAATTTTCTTTGCAGTATACATGCTTATGAGTATGGATAAAAACATTATTGTTTTAAATAAAGACATTTGAGGAAACGGAAGTGTTTCATTGCCAAGGGGAAGGAATCCCTTTGGGTTGTTTATATTATTAAATCATGAGTATAAGTTTAAATTTCAGTGAGAGAAGCACATCGAGGACGGTGTTCTCTTCAGGGGGGGAGTATGTAACGCCCACGTAAATTACAATTTTTACCATGAGTTACAAAAACAGGTGAATCAAGATTCGGTTAAAAAAAAAGTGAACGAATTCTTGAATCGTTGGAAAACTAATTTGTGTGGCATTTTGATATATGACCTGTTGTTTATATATCGACCAAATAAAAATTTCTTGTGAGCAAAATAAATGGAATGAGAACGGTCCTAGAATTGGGCTACGTGGTTGCATTCGGGTCAAGAAAATCAAGAATTAATTGATACCGGAATCAAGATGTCTCTCCAGATCCAAGCTCTCGCTATTCCTTACTGGTGGGAGTCCCATACCTTCTCGATGGCCGATCTCTGTATCAAGTTGGCCTCCGGGGGTTTGATCATCACCTTTATTTCCGCTGAGGGATCATCTGATTCACAAGCTTATATCAACAGTGTTGTTCAAACAGCCGGTTTGGACATTTGCTGTGCAGAGGTGTCAGATAACTTTGCCATGGATTTTGATAGATCTTTGTACAACGAACGATTTATTACAGTATACTCTCAACACAATGATGCCTCCGGTGGACGAAGTAATGGAGAGAGTGCACGTAGAGGAGGACAATCAAATTTCCTGCATCATTGCAGATTCGTTTCTGCCATGGACTGCTTCTATTGAGTTAATCTATGTCTTCGCACCAGTTATACTGTGCAAGGAGGAGGCTGTGGGTAATTGTTGGGAGACTGCCATTACAAATCAGTATGGCAATCAACATGGAACCAAGAGTGATGGACTTCGACGAACCGATGAAAGTAAAGATAAGTAAATAAACTTGATCTTATCTGAATATTATATATGTTTACTGCATGTGGAAAATGATAAGGCTGATCATTATCCTATATTTGCTGTTGAAACTCATTATATAGAGAATTCGTGTTTTTCATAAATTTCATAATCCAGATTGGATTGGATATTCATTGGAGACAGAAATATTTATTGTGCTCAATCTTATCGAACTCTTTGCTTGTCTATTATGCCAAGACTCCTTGTTAACGGTTTGACCAAATATGGAAGTAATGTTTGTATAGTAAAACAAAGATATAGTTATTATTGTTATTGGTATTTGCATAAAGAAACATGCAACCTTCTAAGAAAGAAGAATCTTACATGGAAAAGACTAATGAATTAGTAAGTCCATGAATAGTTTCATAAAAAACATGGGTAGTTTTTCCATGGTGTTGACAAAGATTAAATATAGATGGTGCTAATTCCTTTTATTTGATAATAGTCGTTTGGGATGAGAGTCGACTGCCAAGATAACAATTTTGGCTAAATTTATTTATGAAATAATCTCTTTCTTTGTGAGTTGAACTATATAGTTCACTGGTAAGTTGAAATATATAGTTCATTTATTTTACAATTTATTCTCATATCAAGATGGGTAAATATATGAGAAAATAATTCAATCGAAATAAGTTGAGATTTTCCTTCTTAAGGTGAAAATATGTTTTGGTGGACATATTGAGATTAAGGCTTTGGTAACCTTATATGGAGATGTTTTCATATTCTCTATGCATTGTATTTGATGCATTTAGATAAGAATTTTTAATTAAAAGATGATTAACCACGTGATTTTGTGGTTATTTCCTAAAAAGAATCCTTGCTGTATTTTCTTGAAAAGATTCTTACTTTAATATTTTAGAAGGATAATGTTATTAGAAAGATAGAATTGTGAAAGGGAAACTTATTGGCGGGTTTTTGGAAAAGAATCCATGTTATCTTTCTTGAGAAGATTTCTATTATGTTATTCCTTGCTGTTATGCCAATATTTTACATAATAGTTAAGAGTGGTAGTATACTAAGAAGTTTTTGTAAAAAGAATCCATGTTGTTTTAAAGATTGCTATTATGATAATCTTTATTTTACATGAAAATAGTAATTTCTTGATGATAGAAATCTAAGAAGGGAATAAGTGTCTCCTACAATAAAGGAAGAGCTATCTCTCTTGCATGCACAAAGAGGGAGAGTTATCTCTCTTGCATGCACAAAGAATAGCCATTATGTTATAGAAGCATACTCTTTGCATGTATAAAGAAATATTGAGCTATCTTACTATTTTGGAAAATATGTGAGTACATTTATGATATCAAAACTAATATGTTAGTTATGTTAGTTCTTTTGGAACAAGGTCATGCATAGGCATGCAACCTATGTATTAAATTTTATTGAAGAATAATATACATATCTGTATGTAAAAAGAAAGCTTGTAGTATTGAAACTACATTGAATATGATTGTTAGTAAAATCTTGAAAATGAGACATGTATTTATATTCTTCATTGCGTATTTTTACATATGTTTACATGCTCACTAGTGTAGAGACTTTCTTTGGAAAGACTTGTGAAGGAGGTTATGTGATTTGTTGTGTAAGTACTCCCTAGCGAGAGTCTTTTGGAATTCGGTATGCATTTGCATGCATGGAAGGAACAATTTGTTATGTTAGATGTAGCCCTTGTCTTGCAGGAATGTGTGCTTATGCAACGGAAGCATGAGTTATTGTGATGATTTATAACCAGCACATATGAGGTATGTGTTGTTAAAGGGAAAATGTCAGGGTGCTTTTCTTGTTTTGTCATGAATATACATGAGTACATATATGTGAAATGATTGATTAATACTTTGTGAATCTTGACATCATTTTATGTTGGAAGCATCATAGCAGGGAATGATGGTGGTAGCTACAAAGGAAAATTATGCTTGTCCTGGTGGTAGGAAAAATGATTAATGCTCATGCAGATGAGTGCGAGCTGCAGGAAGGTCCAATGCACGATGGTCCATTGTAGGTACATCCATGCCACCAAGATGTGAATATCTGAAGATATGAAGACCAGAGGGTAAATGGTATTATATATATTGTAGTGGCTGTAAGCTAGTTATTTGCATATTTCCTTGTAAATTATATAAACGATGGTTAAGGAATGGTCTCCCTTATAAGCCATTGAGTGATGGGCTGAACACCCTCACGAGCGTTTAATAATAAAATTAAACGTTTGCTGGTTTTCACCCTACGGGGTTTCCAGGGTATATTGGTGTTCAATGGTGTGATTGATTATTGTGTCCAGATGATGAGGCTGATTCCTTTCTTGTTATGATGTTCATAATGGAAATTATGTGACTGGCAGAATTCATGGAAGGAGAAAAGGTGAGAGTATTAGCAGACTGTTGTCACAGTTTCCACGCAAATTGCATAGACGCATGGCTGCTTACTAATGCCTCTTGTCCTTCGTGCCGACACTCTCTCCTTTGTGCATTGTCCAAGAAACCTGTCCCTCAGGGTTGTTCTCCTGGTCATGGAAGGGCGTGCAGTGTTGAAGATACAGTCTGCTAATTTATATGAATGTATTGGTATGAGAGGGTGTGTTACCTTGTGAACACTGTATATGATTATTTTTATATTTATATTAACGTTTGATTTCAGAAATTTAAGAAATCAAAAGAAGAAATTCACGGTCCAATTACGGTCATATTTTTGTTTTGACTAGCGTGTTCAATACAAAACATTACTGTTGCCATTTTCCATTTAGTATATTAATGAGGCTGCTATTTCCTCTAGGTTTTCGCCTTACCAGAAGTAACCTGAAAGGTCTAGCATAAATAATCAGAAATCACAAAATAATTTACGAGTAGTTTTTAGTGTGACTTTTTGAAGGCTTTTATCGTGACATTTTACGGTATAATTTCTCTAAATTCCAGCGGGAATTTATTGAAAAGAAAAGTTTGATTGCTAACTTTGCACAATCGAAGTGCCTTAGAGGTTTTTGAGGGTGCTGAATCCATATATAGAGTCAAAAAACCAGTTTAAATAACAAACACCAAGATTTTACCTTAAAATTTTTCACCAAATTCAGGCACTTGAAACTTCAAAAAGTCGCATTAAAGACAATTCCAATAATTCACAAATCATCACAAATCGCAAAAACACTCACGTGTCATTCCCCTTGTCACGCGTGCTGACTGGCAGGAATTAGCCAAAGGGGAAGCGCTGAGCACTCCCCTATTGTAATAGCAATTCATGGCCGCACATTTTTTTTAAGTATTGCTTTCAATAGCTAATATTTTGGGCTTTTTTCTCTCTATATTTTGATGATGGTAAAACTAGAGATGGAAGATATGTCTTTTTTTGTTGGAAATTCAAAATGTTGAAATTGTTAAATTATGATACTAAATACATTTAAATTATCATACAAATTTATTATGGTGATTTGAAGAGTCAAATATCATATCTTTTTTCTAGTAATCACAATAATCTAAATTATTGAGTTTTTATAAGATGTAGGCCTCACTTGCTATAAATCTCAATAAACCTATAGAAGAAATGTAAATGCATAGCTAGAGTAAACATATAACACTACATGACTAAAATATCTACTATAAACCAATGAATTGTATAATCAATATAAACTAATTTAGAAAATTTGTTTATATATATATATGATTTAATATAGCATACACTAGCTTGGTAGGAGCAATTTCATGTTTGAAGTAGAAAAAATAATTACATAATCCTCTCGCCTAAAATTATGTAAAAAAGTTTATAAATTTTTGTGGGAAGTGGTTTTTCATAAATTTGCATTTTTTTACTTTATTATTGTCACCTACATCTATGCCAATCATTTATTTATGTGATAATTTTTGGTAATAACCCATTTTAGTAGAGATTTTAACTAAACTAAACTATTTGTATCTAAACAATTTATTACATTCATGATTTTTTCATTTATGAAGGAGGATAAGATAATTCTCATCAAGAATTTTCACCCAATCTACTACTATTTGAACTTGAACCAATCTACAAGCACGGAATGTTGATAATAAATTTGACAAAATTCCTCAATAGAGTTAATAGGGTGAATGGATGAAGATGGGTTACACTTTTGGGTCAAATGTGGCAATGAATTGAAGCCCTCAAAATTCATATAAGAGATGTGAATTTTGATTTGGAGTAAAAAGACAATTTGTGGAGAATTATGTGGTTGCCCTAATGATAGTTTTTGAAAAATAAATAAATTAGTTTTTGAAAAATTAGTGTCATATAATTGAAAAAAAGAGTTTTATGTTGAGTAAAAAAAAATAGTATTATGTATACTTAATCCTGAATTAAGGGAATAAGTAGGTGAGTTACACATCAACCAACCAAACATTGGAAATTATTGTATCGATGGGATCCAAAAAAGCATTGGGAGTTAGGATATAGATGGATGATTGAAAATTTAATGCTTCTTTTGTCATTTTATAATATTCATTGGTCATCCAACTTCAAGAATTTACAAGTTTTTGAAAAATGTCTTTTGAATTAAACCTTCTAAAATATGTTTGAACTTTTTAAAAGAGCTACGAAGAATTCATTTTTTATCATTTCATGGAATGATTGAAGCTAGTTCTGCCATAGATATGATTCTATAGAGCAACATAAGAAAAAAATCTATCGTGCTTTCAATGATGGGATGACTAAGGACTAGTTACGAACTTTTGTATGAGAGGTCCATTGGATGGAACTTATTGATGGCGGCCTCTTAAACCATTCTTTCCGAACTCAATTTAGAAATCCCAAATGTTGCAGAGTTTCTTGCTTAATGTAACATAAAATACATTTGATCAAAAATTTCAGAGAGGTATGCTTCTTTCACTTAAATGGAAAACCAAATCAGAAGTACCATAAAGTGGTCATGATAGAGTCGTAATTTGTCTATTTCATGGTGAAGATATATCTTCAAGTAGAGTGTGAATTAAAGGAATGCTTGATTGAAAATAGTAAAAGTGAGTTTGAGCATGGAACAAATATCTTCAAATTAAAGGAATGTTGGATTGAAAAGAGTAAAAGCAAGCTTGAGAATACTTCTAGGAGTTTTCCTTTATTATTAAATTTCATGTTACAAAGTAGTCATACACCTCATATATTTGTATGAAATATGCCAACCAAACTTATCCATATCATTTTCCAAGAAATAACAAATATGTTAAGCCCTATATAAGCCTCGTGTTAACCCCAAAACCCCTTATTAATCCCTTCATATTGAGTGATAGTATTTTTATTGTTATATTTTTATGTAGGCTAGAACCCCTCATTATCTCATTCTATTATAATTGTATCCTTTGTTTCCTATATATATGATAGCAGGCTCACCCTGCTTACCCACATTCTCCTTCCTTAACTATGCATATAAAAATGCATTCCAATTTAATGCCCCCAAATAAATCTCAAGCTGGGCAAACTCAACAATTTAATGCGGAAGCTTTTATAAATAAATCTTCAAATGAAGATTTCTTCACTTTTTAACTTCCGTTATAAACCCCATCAATATAAACTTATGCGTTGAAATGTCACAAACACAATCCTTAACTTCACAGCATACCCAAGGTTACTTTCACAAACGAAGGCTTTTTCAAAGGTCTTACAAAAGGACTTTGGTCAAACACCCATTGGTTTTATTTCTAAAAACCCAGACTTTATAATTAACCCTCCCAAGGCTTATCATAACATTTAACCATGCCAACATTTCAATTCAAAGGTTCGAACTTGGTTAATTTAATACCAAGGCATATATATGTTATGCACTCCAACATCAACAAATATAATATGAAATCTTCACAGCGTTAATTAAAATGTCACCATCAACACATAACAATATTCGGCCCCAGCAATTAACTTACCATTCACATCCAATGGTTGATGAGTTATCACATTGTTATTCGACAATCCGATGGTTGTCACTCCATACAAATTTTAACCATTTCACACTTAACTCCAACTCTTCATCTAATGGCTGGAGACTTATTGAATATCCTTTCGATGATCCGATGATCATCGCATAACCAAAATGCCCAGAAGTTAATTCTCAAAACTCATGCGATATAACTGGTTTTAAAATACCACTCATTGACGTGTGTCAAACGATGGACACTATCACATTCAAAATGCAAAAACAAATTACCACTCCTTTTGCAATGCGAAACAACTGGTTTCAAAACCTCGGTTTTTGTTGTGTTCAACATCTATTGACTTCACGGTTCCATGATGTCGTTACCTCAGAGTATCAACGCACCATCATTTCAATTGCTATTTGTTACAACTCCATTGCTCGCTTCATTTCAAAGATCAGACAAAACCAATTGCAATGAAATTGTTCACGGTTTCTTCAAAGCTCCATATCGACTCCATTTCAACTTAATTCTTCTGCATATGAAACCCTTCCATGATTTCATTGTTCTGCATCAGATCCGCTTCACCTTTGTTATCCCATTGTGCCTTGACCCATGTCAAAATTCGAATAAGCTTTAAATTCTCAGTGTCTTCAATTCGGATTCATCGTGGTTCCTCTCACAACATACTTTCTTTGCTCTCGACTTTAACTTCCTCAATTTCGTTAACAACTGTTCCTTTTCTAACACTGCAATTCATCGACCCTTTCACTTGGTTTTTGTATGGAATCATGATTCCATTCCTGCAATTACACAATCAGTTTATGGTTTTCTTTGATTCAAGATTTCATTCCATGGTATCTTGAAAAAGTGGATTTAGCGGCTGTTGGACAAGAATCCAATCTATCTTCATGTTGGGCCAAGATAGTGGACCCTAGAGCAAGCAAGCCATCTACAAGAAGTAAGTAACAAGGTTTTTGATGATGTGGAATTATGGTTTGAAATTATGTTAGAAGGATATATTGTTGAATTTTTAGTAGAATTCATAGTATCACACAGTATGACACAAATAAAATTATTGCGGGGTCCACAAGGAAGATTGATTTGGTCGAAACCTCTACCAATTAAAATGTTTTTGTGTGATAAAAAAACATTTCCTATGGATTCAAATGCCATGAGAGGTTATACTTCCCACAAGCTATGGGGAAGTGGGGGAGAACCAAGAGGTGGTTTGAGGTGAAGGAACTAGAGAAATAGTGGGAATATTTTGGTTTATCCAGAGGTTGTGTTAAGGAACTACAGACGTGGAGGCACCATAGAAATAGGATGGAGATGAAGAAATTGGAGGGTGGCATGTTGAGAAGTGGACGAAAGTTTTAGCGAAGTGATGTGGAAGGAGACTAGTTAACGTCAATGTCTACCACAAGGGAAAGCCCAAGAAAATGGGTGAGAAAGTGTCATCGGAGGATGACAAGCAATGGGAGTGACCAAATATTGGAGGGTGGCATGTTGAGAAGTGGACGAAAGTTTTAGCGAAGTGATGTGGAAGGAGACCAATTAAACTCGATGTCTACCACAAGGGGAAGCCCAAGAAGAGGGGTGAGAAAGTGTCATCGGAGGATGACAAGCAATGGGAGTGACCAAAGCCTTAAGGGAACACAATTTGGCACACCGCACACTGAATTAGAGAGAAAGAATACCAACAAATTATCCCAAGCAGTGCAAATTTTATTCGTTTTGGTCAACCTAGTTAGAGCATGTCTCGCATTGAGCCCATGACCCCGCGTGCTTGTATGAATATTAAGGTAAGTAATCAAAATACTGCGATGAATATTATAGGAGGTAATCATAGTAAAAGGGGTGGATGTAGTAGTAGTAGAGGAATTTGTCAGACATTAGGAGTGTCACAAAGTATTATAGTTTAGCCTGCTACACATAATAGCACACAATTGTCTAGTGGTGCAGTGGGTTCTTCAGGAAACTCTTTGTCTGGAAGCACTGCATATAACACAATAGAAATATTAGAGTTGAGGATGCATATGTTCAAAGGTGTTGGGAATGAGGATCTGAAAAAAAAATTGTTCATATGAAAATCCATTTAGATAGCGAAGCAGGACTAGGATGAGGCAATCAAGATTGCACAGTTGGAGATTACATTTAGGGATCACACGTTAAATTGGTACATGAATTATAAAAGTATGACTCCAACTAGACAAAATAGTTCATTGGATGACATAAAGGAAGGCTTGATTAGGGAATTTCAGAAGCTACATTCAGAATCTCAATGCATTATGGATTTGAAAGAGATTAAGCAGGGTTTGAATGAATATGTATGGGATTTCGATCAAAGATTCAAAATTTTGAAGGATAGGTTAACATTTTAAATACTTAATGCACAATGCAAGGAGTGGTTCATCATCGGGATACTAACACACATTGGAATTCCCCTAACACGACAATAAATTACTTCATATTCAGAAGCACAGGAGATTGCGTTGAAGTTGGAGGCCTCTCCAACGAGAACTAGGGAAAGCAAGGGAATGGTGCAAGCTCAATATTAGTTTGTTGCAATAACCCTACAATCGCAGGGTTTGACTAAGGGGAAGGGAAAATGGGAGGAGGTGTGGTGCACCATTTGTAGAACTGAAGGTCACCACATGAATTATTGTAAGCTATTGATAGATTACATGGAAACATGTGCAACTATCCTGCTTGCACAAGGTATAGGCTTATGGTGCAAAGTCTGCAGAGTTTGGGGTCACACCTAACAGAACTGTCGTATGATGCAGAAGTATGAGGCTTCTATGCAAATGCACGAGCGCACTTTTGATTCATTTTGGGTACAAGGGCCAAGGGTAAAGGAAGTGATTATAGCAAGATTCAAATAGAAAGGATGCAATTAAGATTGTGAGCACAATTAGATAGGTCGAGGACAAGGAATGGAAACTAGAGGTCCTAGAGGAGCAGTGAGAGGAAGAGGTGGATTAAAAAGGGATCAAGGACCCACTATCTATTATAATTGTGGATAGTAGGTACACTTGAATGAGACTTCACTAACCCCAGTTGCACATGTACTTATTGCAGGGCACCGGATCATGTGATGTAAAACTGCCCCGAGCTAATTTCAAAGTGGCAGGAAAAGAAGGGGTCGAATATTCAGATGATCAAAGTCAAGTCACATAGATATCAACCACAATTTGGAGTAGTAACATGAGGAGTCACTAGAATAGGGTTGACGTTGCAAAGCAGAGGCCCCAACAACCATCGTGGGTAAGAAAGGCTACTAAACCTCCAAATTTTGATCTAGTAAAGGAGAAGGAAAATAACAAAGAAGTGCAAAGGGAGATGGTCACCGCGGAATGATGTATGGTGCAAAATAAAATTTAGGAGTACGTGATGCCATTTATGTATGACAAAATTGATCATAGAGAACCAAAAGTAGAGGTAAGTCTAATTCAAAACCTATTTAAAATTTTTCTTGAGTTAGTAAGGAATGAGCAAGCATTGGAAAAATTAAAAAGAATGGTTGAATAATGCACCAAGGAGACTGAAGTGGTTTCTGTGCGAACTTCACCATGCATAGTAAACCAGATGGAGCAGAGGAAAAGGAAAAGTAAGGAATTCATATTCGATGCACATGTAAGAGATTATGAATTTGAGAATATCATGTTGGATATAGGATATGAAGTGAATATCCTGCCGAAGAGTACTTGGGAAATGATGAGGAAACCGAAACTGACATGTTTACTTATCCATTTAAGGCTAGAAATTCAACACCACATTTTTACGATTAGTAGGATGATGAGTGTACCCGTAGAAATCGATGGAGTTAAAAGTATTTTTATTTTCGAGGTTGTAGAATTCATGGACGGTACTGACCCATACCCTTCTCTATCAGGAGTTGGAAAGGTGTTTGATAACTAGGTAATCATTAACTTAAAGAAGAGATATATGATCTTCGAGGTAGGGGATGTATCATTGGTTGCACCATTGGACCCAAGAGAGTGATATCGATACATTGAGCCGGTTTGAGGGTAATTAAGCAGAGAGGATTTGGAAAAAATTACAACATTACAACCTGCAGGGAGGATTATGTGAATCCTACTATGTATGGGGTTCTTAGTTGGAACAATGTGGGGTATTGCACTTCTGAATCAGAATTTGTTTTACAAAATTTCCAAGGAAAGTTACACGAAGTAGGCACTAGAAGATGTGTGAACCTCGCCAGGGTAGTGTGGTGCATTGGGACTGAGGTGAAAAACCAATCTCATTTTGATGGATTGTCATAAGCAATTGTTTTTGTGCATGAATTTAAGGATTAGGTACTAGAGAGATTAAGGATTTTAGTGTTGGATATTGAATTTCTTGCAATGCCATCTAGGTGTTCGATTACGCAGAAAGGCCAGATCGAAGGATGGGTGTAGAGTAAGTAGTTTATGTGCATTAGGTTTGGGACAACTTCTGGAATCGCTAGGGTGAATTACATATGAATGGAGTTCCTAAGAGCTCCTCTAAAACAATGTGTTGTAGCACGTGTTAGTGTCAATATGTCGAGTGATCAAACATTCTCTTTCAATTTATTTGCTAGTAGTCATAGTTCAAAATTTTTGTCTTTTCAAACAAGTTTTTAGATAAATTTTGGTCACTCCATATGGTCTAGGTCAGAGCTGATACTCCCCTCATTCCATCCATAGCCATCATCATATTAGAGGTCATTTCACTCATTGTCATTTAGAGTCTTAGGTCAATCACTCCATCTCCATCTAGGTTTGTTGTCTAGATGCCTTTGTTTTGCAACTAAAAAGTCCAAATATGTCACCAAAAAGGGAAAATAAGGCTTCATTTTCATCATATCAGTCTTTTAAAGGAGGTTAGCATATTTAGGGGAATAAAGTAAGAAGTAAGACACTTTTTCTTATTTCAAAACTTGTTTCATTGTCAAATTGTTCCAAAAAGGAAAAATTGTCCTCCAATTTTTTGGTTTCACTAAAAGACAAAAAGTCATTTCAAGATGTTATAAAGAGGAAAAAGAAGGAATTTTCAACTCATGTTGTCTTTTCATGATTAGAAGAGCTCCTCTCTTACCTTCATATTTATCCATAATTGTCAAGGGTTGGAAGAAAATCAAGAAATTTGCTCCAAGAAGGTTGTGTTACGCATTTGGACCCCTGCGCTACGCATCTGGAAGCCTCTGCTACGCATCTGTGAGTGTGCTACGCTTTTGGGGTTTTTGCTCCTAAATCACTCATCTAAGCTCCAGAATCACTACACAGGGTTTATACAGCTTCTACAACAGTAAGTGGACACCTCACATCCTCCTCAAAGTCAATTTTTCATGTAGGGCATTTATTTTCTTGTTTACCTTCTCTCCCACTACGTTTTTATATTTTCCAATCATTGAGTGCTTTTAGTGGAATAAACCCTAACCATGTCATTTGAAACCCTTATACAACTTTCACAAGCCATATCCTATCATTCCCCACCATCCACGCCCTCCCTAAGCATCATTTCCATCAAACCGTAATTCCTTACTAGTTTTCCATTGGAAAAACAGGAAATTCATGTGTTTTCCTAATTTAGCCACCTCCATCATACCCACTTCACCAAATTTCACTTATAATCTGAAGCTAACATACAACTCTACCTCTAGAGTTTCTTGGGGGAATTTATTTTGGCTTCATTATCCTTCATCTCACCCTCCAAACCTACCCTATCCCTTTCCTCTATTTTTCCATATTCACTGCACATACCCAATACATCCTAAACACCGAGGGTTTATCCTTTTGATAGATATTATGGAGAGTGAGAATAAAATCCACAAAGGAGGGCACCACTTTAGATTTGGGCCCTCCACCTTGCAAGAATTCAATGCCTTACCTTTTGCCAAAATATGCTGTGAGAGGACTGGATGCTTGAGATTATGTGAGAAAATCATGGAAGAAGGTTGTCATCACCAATTAACAAGATTACTTGCCACTAGTTTCAGTATGGGAAAGGCCATCATTGTAGGTGTAGAGTTCAAATTATCAGCAGATGTGATTTCTTCAACAACAAGTATACCTAGTCATGGACAAACATAGTTTAAGTGCATGGACATAGACCTTGAAGATTACAAATTGTTCCTCAGACCTCATGCTAGAGAGAACCCCGAGTACATTTTCCCTTTCAGGCACCTACTTAAAAAATATGCTCCTTTCATGAGGTTAATTATTAGATATTTCACATTTGAAGGGAGATTATCTAGGTTGTACATGTACCATATCAGATTATTGATGCACTTTACCTCTACTAAACCACTTGACTTGCCAAATTACTTATACAGAAGTTTGCTTAGAATGTCTAAGAAGGTTCAGAGAAAAAACAAATATCACTACCCAAGTATTTTCCACCATGGTCTAGTCAAACTCATTGTTTTTCATCATCTCTTAGCCATCAACATAACTTGGGAAACGTTCGTGGAGAAAGTAGCAACAACGCCCACCACTAGTCCTCCTGTCATGCATAACACACCATCATCACCAGTATCAACACAACAAATGGAGGTTGGCTCTTCCAGCATGCAAACTTAGAGTTCAAAAGCTCCTAGGGTTTTTGAGGTCACTCACACCTATGAGAAGGGAAAGAGATACGTTTTTTCTCCCAAATCCATCAAAAGTGTATCTACACTTAACACTATAGCTGAGCAAAGAAAAATAGAGGAACAAACACTCATGCATCAGATTGAATCACCATTGCACCAACATGATGAACAAGCGCCCATGGACGTTGATGTGCAGAGAAGGTTGAAGTCAAATCAGCTGAAGAAATCATTAAAGATAAATATGGGGAAATAATAGAGACGAGGGAGGTGTTCTCAATTGCAAATTCTCAAATTACTTTCCTACAACAAGAAAATCTTCAGTTAAAGGTAAAATTTCTCCTCCAAGACAAAATTAAAGTACATGTTGATGTAGACAAAGGAAAATATATTCCAAATAATGATGAGCTGGAGGATGCAGAGGTTGAAAAAAAAAAAGACCAAGGACAATAGCCCTTAAAAAGGCGCTTCAGAGAGAAAGAGAATCAACAAATCCTAAATCAAGTTGGCAGACTCTTGATGAGCTGATGCTTGATAAGATCAATCAAGACAGAGAGTATTGGCTTGATAGGATCAATGGGAACCTTGAGAAGCTTTTGAATAAATGCAAGAATAATAATAACCCCCAGATACATATGGCCAATCATTATTGCCCAGAAACAAAATTTTACAAATCAGGCTCAAATAGGTGAAAAATAAGCTTAAAGAGGCTCAAAAGAAGCTTAAGGAGAAAGAAAAATTAGACCTCCTTACTGAGGCATCTATGTATTTTTAGCGCATCCTCCACAAGTCTTATAGAAAACATTTTGGCCAATTTTGAGCAATTTTTGTACTTTTAATGATTTTTACACTAATCTAGAAATTCTGCCTCCACAAATTCTTGCTGCTACTCTTTTTCCTAGGGCACCTAAATGATGAATGGCTTACATGGTTGGATGAATTTTTATGAGTACATCACAGATCAAGAACTCTTTTTGCATGAAAAGCTATATTTTTGTAGAAAAAGCCAGAAAACTACCAATTTTATATGCTTCTACCAATTTTTTTGACATGGCGCTACAAAAGGTCTATGCTTCTACCAATTTTTTGTTTATATATATATATATATATATATATATATATATATATATAAACAAAAGGTATTGCATGTACCGTACCCACTATTCAAAAGGTCTGAATCCACATTCATTCTTTCTATTTCTAGAATTAAAACAAACATATGGTTGGGGTGGCACCTAGAATTGTGAGGAAGACACTACCTAGAACTTATGTGGAGCCTCTGCAACAAGTTGTGAGAAATATTTAGCCATTGGAGTATTTCCACGGTGAGCAACAAGTTTTCCTGTTTCAGAGCCCAATGCAAAGCTTTATTTCCATCATGATATGTGTTATTTATTGGAGCAACAAATGCTAACAAAACATCTAGAAGTGCATCCTCATTTTCCTAGAAAACTCAAATCGAAGGAGGAAAATAATTTTTTTAATGAGCTTTCCAACTCTAGAAAAACTTGAGAATGCATTCTATGTGACTTGTCACTGCTAAAAAATTGCATTGCATTTAACAATGAGCGTGAGAAATAAGATGAATTAAGACATCCACCATCTTGCAAGAATGGAATCTTATGGAAATGATCTACATTAGTATTGTAAGTGAAAAGGAAAAAATTTCACATTTATGTCTCACAAACAACACATTTGAAAACAAAAATAATATATTAAGTGGAGATATTAACCATAAATTATCAATCTAACAAATAAGAAATATTACGGAATATGAAAAAATTGTTCACCAGGTTGAATTTCAAGGCTAGATTTGCATTCGTATATACATTATTAACACCATAACATTACAAACCTTGTATCGGATAATGATACGAATATTACATGTTCATTCAACTATGTAAATAAAGTTTGTGAATGCTTCATGAATGGTGATATTCAAAATAATGCAACACATCTTGACAATAGTCTCCTAAACAAAAATCTAACTATTTTCTTCCTCAACAAAAATATAACTATTATCTTTATCACTGTTTACCTTAACATATTGCTATTATATCTTCTCTACATGCTGGGAAACTCGATTTGTCCATATATTCCTTCCTCCTTCCATTTGTTTACAATAAATTCAATCATCTCCTGTGAGTGAGCACACTATGTCACACATATATACCCCTTCAAACTCCTTTGAATTGCATGCTTCCAAAAGAAAATAAAATGAAAATTTGAGTAGACTTATATTCTACCAACCTTTCCATCTTCAGTTATTTCAGAGCCAGCTGCCCACTTGGGATGTTCTGAATCTTTCCAGTAGAGAATATATTTAGATTGATCAGTTCCCAAGATATGGTAAAAAAATTGATGATAAATATTGATATTTGTTTCCATCCCCGTGTCTATTCCTTCTCCTTCTCTATTAGGGAAAAACAAGTGAATGTTTGGAAAATAAATAACCAATTGTGATAGAGTAAACACGTTACTAAGTAGATGTGATAAAGTACATAATTCAGTAGAAGAAAGTAAATAAGAAACTGCAAAAAAGTACATAAGTAACACTATTATCCAAAGAATATTACAGACTTGGGAGATGGGCAATGGCTATAAAAGAAACCCTTGTTGTGATGAGTCTGGGTAATGGATGAAAATTTCACCTGTTGACAATCGCAAAATCCTAATATTAGGAACATAATTTGAAAACAATTCTACATATTCAATAAATAATAGTTCAAGAAACTTATAACGACATGGTATACAAAAAGCTGGGTTAAGGAAAAATAAAGTCAACACATAGTCCTTATATTCAGTTTTCTCTCTACGAGAAGATGGGTGAAATTTTTGTGTCGGTTGTTAATTACAATATTGAAGTGGAGAAATGTGTGCCACTAATAATAAATTTGGCTTAAAAAAATTTATGTGGCATGCAGCCTAGGATTAATTGAGGCTCGTATTTTAACTTATCAGTTGTTCTCTATCTACTATAATTTCATTTTCAACACCTTGAATATCTTATTCAAAAATTCCAGCTGATTGAGTCTATTGCAATGCCTACTTGTGGATTGATTGTCAAGATGTTTAAAAATAGGTTAGAAAACTTACTTATGAAGGAGAATTGGGTTATGTACTTTTATCTACCACCTAGATAACCTTGATGTTCACCCAGTCAATACCACTGCCGCTTAAACCAACTACTAATAATTCTGCATTTTCACTGATGGTAGACACACATTTAATGCCATTGTTTCATCTACACTAATAATTTTTAGGGTCAAGAAAGACCTCTACTTATGTTTCCAGGTATTCCTAAATGTTATAATATTATAAAACATAAAGCAAATCAGATTTAACCTCCTTCCAACACGAAGGAAAATGGAAGAAGAAGAAAGAAACAACGGAAAACTGACCTACCAAAGTATTTACAAACAAATAGAAATATGCTTAGGTAACAAAGAAGTTGACTATGTTCCTTTAAACTATAGCTTTACAAAATATCCCTATCAATCTATTCTCATAATTTTAAAGTATACCTGGACATACAGGGCTTGTAGCCTAGGATTAAATGAGGCTCATATTTTAACTTATCATATGTTATTTGTCTATTAGAATTTCATTTGCAAAACCTTGAATGTCTTATTCAAAAATTCCTTGCTGATTAAGTCTATTCCAATGCCTACTTGTGAAATGAATGACAAGTTTCTTAACACAAGGTCAAAAAACCTACCCATGAAAGAGAATTAGGTTTTGTACTTTTATCTGTCACCCAGATAACCTTGATGTTCACCTAGTCCCTATTGCCGGCATTTAAACCAACTGCTAAGAATTCTGCATTTTCACTGACGATAAACACATTTAATGCCATTGCTCTGTCTACAGTGAGATTTTTAGGGTCAAGAAAGGCCTCTGTTTCTGATTCTAGCTTTACCTGAATGTAATAATTTTAGAAAACATAAATAAAATTAGATTTAACCTCCTTACAACACGAAGAAAAAAGGAAGAAGAAGAAAGAAACAATGGAAAACTGATCTACCAAAGTATTAACAAACCAACAGAAATATGCTCAAGTAAAAAATAAAAATATCACAGGTTAGACTTAAAATATACATTATAAACCATAATACGATGAATGATGAATCTGCCCAATTGTGCTTGGGAATTATGTTGATCCTAGGTAATATATCACGGCATGGGTAAATATGGAAAGTGGGGAAGATCATGCATAACCAGAATAATTTTGTGGAATAATTGGGGTTGAGGCATCATTTCTCTGGTTCTATTTATTCCCTCTCATATATTATATATATAAGAAATAGACGTACAGTAGATATTGGCTTGAAAACATGGTATACATTTGTCAATATTGGCTTGAAAATGTGCTATCGTCCATTGTCATTTATTCCTTGATCTAGGTTTCAAAATTAATGTACATTGTACTCCTACATTATCCTAAGTTCTTGCATGTACCGTACCCACTATCCAAAAGGATTGAATCCACATTCATTATTTCTATTTCTAGAATTAAAACAAACATATGGTTGGGGTGGCACCTAGAATTGTAAGGAAGACTCTACCTAGAAATTATCTGGAGTCTCTTCAACAATTTATGAGAAATATTTAGTCATTGGAGGATTTCCATGGTGAGCAACAGGTTGCAAAGAAGATACATGTTTGGAAGTAGAAAAACTTCCTAGAAGCATTGAATTAATCCTACATGATTTCTGGGAATGTGAATACTTGAACCCTGTTAGAGATTGCTTAAGGGAAGACAAATGAAACTTTGAGAAGTTATAATATTATCACATGCTTCATCAAGGAATTATTTATCTTATAGACTGAACAACACACTCATCTCAGATGATTGTGCAAGCTGGATAGGCTTTTGATTTCTCAAACGTTTTACATCTCTATTGCTCCATGTTTAGGCATGAGACCATCACATGCAAGATGGTTATTCTTCACAACATAATGTAGAGGGGTCTATATTTTTCCTGTGAGTATGTTTATAACTCCCCATGATTCTTTATTAATTAGAGGAGTTCCTCAAGGTTTCCATGACCTGCAGTTGTGTGATAAAGCCAACATTTAAAAAAATGTCTACAACCGAACAATTTACACTGCATCCATGGAGAGGAGTGTCATGTTTCAAAGCCTAATGCAGAGATTTATTTCCATCATGATATGTGTCATTTACTGGAGCAACAGATGCTAACAAAACATCTAGAAGTGCATCATCATTTGCCTAGAAAACTAGAATCAAAGGAGGCAAATAATTTTTTTAATGAGCATTCCAGCACTGGAAAAACTCGAGAATGCATTCTATGTGACTAGTCACTAATACAAAATTTCATTACATGTAACAATGAGCGTGAGAAATAATACGACTTAAGACATCCACCATCTTGCAAGAATGGAATATTATGGAAACTATCTACATTAGTATTGTAAGTGAAAAGGAAACAATTTCACATTTATGTCTCACAAACAACACACTTGAAAACAAAAATAATATATTAAGTGGAGAGATTAACCATAAGTTATCAATCTAACAAATAAGAAATATGACGGAATATGAAAAAATTATTCACCAGGTTGAATTTCAAGGCTAAATTTGCATTCATATATACATTATTAACACCATAACATTACAAAACTTGCATGAGATAATGATCCAAATACTACATGTTCATTCAGCTATGTAAATAAAGTTTGTGAATGCTTCATGAATGGTGATATTCACAAGAATGCAACACATCTTGACAATAGTATCCTAAACAAAAATATAACTATTTTCTTCCTCAACAAAAATATAACTATTATCTTTATCATTGTTTATCCTAACATATTGCTATTATATCTTCTCTACATGTAGGGCAACTCGATTTGTTGATATAGTCCTTCCTCCTTCCATTCATTTACAAAAAATTCAAAATTCCATCATTTATTATGACAGAGCACACTATGTCACACATATATACCCCTTCAAAATCTTGTGAACTGCATGCTTCCAAAAGAAAATAGAAAGATAATTGAGTAGACTTATATTCTACCAACCTTTCCATATTCAGCTACTTCAAAGCCAGCTGCCCACTTAGGATGTTCTGAATCTTTCCAGTAGAGAAGATCTTCAAATTGATCGGTTCCCAAGAAATGGTAAAACAATTGATGATAAATGTTGATATTCGTTTCTATCCTTGCATCTATTCCTTCTCCTTCTCTATTAGGGAAAAATAAGTGAATGTTTGGAAAATAAATAACCACCTGTGATAGAGTACACAAGTAACTATGAAAATGTGATAAAGTACATAAGTCAATAAAAGAAAGTAAAAAGAAACTGCAAAAAAGTACATAAGTAACACTATTATCCAAAGAATAGTACAGACTTGGGAGATGGATAATGGCTGTAAAAGAAACCTTTTTTTTAATGAGTCTGGTTAATGGATGAAAGTTTCACCTGTTGACAATCACAAAATCCTAATATGAGGAACATAATTTGAAAACAATTCTACATATTCAATAAATAATAGTTCAAGAAACTTATAATGACATGGTATACAAAAGTTGGGTTAAGGAAAAATACAGTCAAAAAATAGTCCTTATATTCTGTTTTCTCTCTATGAGAAGATGGATGACATTTATGTGCCGGTTGTTAATTACAATAGTGAAGTGGAGAAATGTGTGGCACCAATAATAAAAATTTGGCTTAAAAAAGAAATTGTGGCTTGCAGCCTAGGATTAATTGAGGCTCATATTTTAACGTATTAGTAGTTCTCTGTCTACTATAACTCCTTTTGCAACACCTTCAATATCTTATTCAAAAATTCCTTGCTGATTGAGTCTATTCCAATGCATACTCATGGATTGAATGACGATATTTTTAACAATAGGTCAGAAAACCCACCCATGAAGGAGAATTGGGTTCTGTACTTTTATCTACCACCTGAATAACCTTAAGGTTCACCCAATCACTACCACTGGCGGTTAAACCAACTGCTACGAATTCTGCGTTGTCACTAACGACGGGCACTTTTAATTCCATTGTTCCGTCTACACTATGATTTTTAGGGTCAAGCAAGACCTCTACTTCTGATTCCAAGTTTTCCTGAATGTTATAATATTATAAAACATCAATAAAACTAGATTTAACATCCTTCCAACACAAAGAAAAAGGGAAGAAGAAGAAAGAAACAACATAAAACTGACCTACCAAAGTATTAACAAACAAATAGAAATATGCTAAGGTAACAAAAAAAAAATTCAGAAACGACAAATTCATTTTCAGAAATGACATAATATCCCTATCAATCTATTCTCATAATTTTAAAGTATACTTGGACATACAGGGCTTGTAGCCTAGGATTAATTAAGGCTCGTATTTTAACTTATCATATGTTCTTTGTCTACTAGAATTTCATTTGCAACACCTTGAATGTATTATTAAAAAATTCCTTGTTGATTGAGTCTATTCCAATGCCTACTTATGAAATGAATGACAAGATGCGTAACACGAGGTCCGAAAATGTAGAAATTTTAATACAATTATGTATTACCTGGATTCTCAT
The DNA here is from genome assembly GCA_034641835.2 of Pinus albicaulis. Classification (NCBI taxonomy): domain Eukaryota; kingdom Viridiplantae; phylum Streptophyta; class Pinopsida; order Pinales; family Pinaceae; genus Pinus; species Pinus albicaulis. The sequence goes on along the minus strand of CM076575.1, from coordinate 573,852,054 downwards.
GATCTAACAATTATATGCCATTATTAAATATAGAATCCTTCTACTTAAATCTTTGCGGAAATTTAATTGCCAATTGCAAACACATGAAGAAAGATCAATCACACATAACACAGATGTTTTTACCGGGAAAGCATAAAGATAAAAACCCCACTATCATATATTATGTAGATATCATGGATCATGAAACAATCTCATATAAAAATCTAATCCAAGAGCTCTTAGTACAATATACAATTGTCTCACACTGTCATACAAAAATTGGCTAACACATGCACCAATTTACTGCCTCCTGACAACCTTCCTCCATTGCGCAATCCCTGCTGGTCACAATCCCTAAATGAATGAGATACTGCCTTGCCTTGACTGCGCAATCCTCATTGGCATCTCCAATGTGTGTGTGGTTGCATGAATGCACCACTAATGTCACAAAAAATAGTCAAACTGTCCCTTTCACCTATCTCTCCACCAGGTCTCCACTATATCTTACATGCACGTAGTTAATAGTAGTAAATCTTCAGTTGCAAGTGATATCACTCAATGTGAATTAATTTAATATTTAATTCATTGATCTCTCACTAGTGTATCTTTAGTTAAAACTAGTTACAACTAGCACAACTGAGTTTAACTCACTTAACTAAGTTAAACTACTTTACAACTCACATAAATATGCATCCAACTCTGTTACAACTTTGTATCACTCAGTTACAACGAAGTCCACTTGCATGTCCCACCAACCAACCTTAGATATTGTAATTCCTTCAGTCAATTGGTTTTCCACATCAATTAACTGAAATCAAGTGCTTCAAGAGAGTAGATTATTATTTATTGTCTAATTATTATTAAGAGCTAATAATAATCGACATGCATTCTATTTTTAGACATGCAATCTATAAATAGACTTCACCCATGCATTTGAAAATATAAACTCATCTATAAATAGAATTTGCTCAACCATCTATAAATAGACTCCTACTATAAAAAAAAATTCTCAACATTCTAAAAATAGACATACACCTAAAAATAGCCTGCGGGCCCCACCTAGTGTAGGTGCTTAATTTTCACTAGGACCATCATATTGTTGAATATCAACATAAAACCTACCCAGATATAGAATCAGGTTCTAGTCTTTTACCTGCCACCTAGATAACCTTGATGTTCACCCAGTCACTACCACTGGTGCTTAAACCAACTGCTAAGAACTCTGCATTTTCCCTAACGACAAACACATTTAATGCCATTGTTCTTTCTATAGTAAGATTATTAGGGTCAAGAAAGACCTCTGTTTCTGCTTCTAGATTTTCTAGAATGTAATAATTTTAGAAAAAAGAAATAAAATTAGATTTAACCTCCTTACAATACGAAGAAAAAAGGAAGAAGAAGAAATAAACAATGGAAAACTGACCTACAAAAGTATTAACAAACCAACATAAATATGCTTAGGTAACAAATCAAATTATCACAAACGACTTATTCATATTCAGAAAAAGTTGACTATGTTCCTTTAAACTATAGCTTTACAGAATATCCCTCTCATAATCTTAAAGTATACCTGGACATACAGGACACTCTGAGCTTGGAGTCTAGTGTTGAAGAAATATAAGTACTTATCACCGCGCTTATATGGACAACCATATTTAGGATGGTCAAAAAGAGTTGTGATGCACTCTCTAAGTTTCCCTCTTGTCTCACACATTTGTAGTAGGGATTCAGTTAAGGAAACTTGTTTCTTTACAAAATCCTTGACCTCCTTTGCATCAAGGTCTTTCAGCCTGAGAGAAGAATAATCGATATATATTAAAACCTAAAATATGACTACAATATTTTGAATCATATTCCTTTCTTCAAATGGGAAAACATGAATTCTCGACTATTTTTTATCTTTTGGCTTTAAAAAAAAATCTGTGGCTTGGAGCCTAGGATTAATTAAGGCTCGTATTTTAACTTATCAGGTATTCTCTATCTATTAGAATTTCATTTGCAACACCTTGAATGTCTTATTCAAAAATTCCTTGCTGATTGAGTCTATTCCAATGCCTACTCATGGAATGAATGACATGATGTTTAACAAGAGGTCAGAAAACCTACCCATGAAAGAGAATCAGGTTCTATACTTTTATCTGCCACCCAGATTACCTTGGTGTTCACCGAGTCACTACCACTAGTGCTTAAACCAACTAATAAGAATTCTTCATTTTCACTGACGGTAGACACATTTGATGCCATTGTTCCATCTATAGTGATATTGTTAGGGTCAAGCAAGACCTTTGCTTCTACTTCTAGATTTTCCTGAATATATTAATTTTAGAAAACAAAAAGAAAATCAGAGTTAGCCTCTTTCCAAGTGGAAGAAAAAAGGAAGAAGAAGAAAGAAACAACACGAAAATGACCTATCAAAGTATTAACAAACAAATAGAAATATGCTTAGGTAAGAAACCAAATTTTCATAAACGAATTATTCATATTCAAAAAGAAGTTTACTATGCTCCTTTAAACTATTGCTTTACATAATATCCCTATCAATCTCTTCTCATAATTTTAAAATATACCTGGACATACAGGACACTCTGAGCTTAGAGCATGGTGTTGAAGAAATATAAATACTTATCACCGCATTTGTATGGACAACCAAAACTAGGATTGTCAAAAAGAGTTTTGATGCGCTCTCTCAGTTTTTGTCTTGTCTCACACACCTGCAGTAGGGATTCAGTTATTGAAACTTGTTTCTCAAAAAAATCCTTGACCTCCTTTGCATCAGGGTCTTTCAGTGCGAGATAATAATAATCGATATATTAAAACCTAAAATATGACAGCAAGATTTCGAATCATATTTCTTTCTTCAAATGTGAAAACGTCAATTCCTGCCAATTTTTTATCTTCCATTTCGAAAAAATGCATTGGTTTACCAATAAGGCATCACTTTACCGTCTGTTAGATTGCATTCTAGTGGTGAGTTAAACTATTGAGGCACTTGTTGAGATGATGAGCCAAGGTCAAAATCCAATGATCTCACCTGACTGGTCGTTGCTACTGCCACCACCACCTAAAACCCACCTGCGCCATCGTGGTTGCAGAGCTTGAATTCAAGGAATATTTGGTGCAAATGTCTGGGTTGAGTGGCGGGCGGACATGCCATCCAGAGGGTCCAGGGGAAGCATTTTCTCAGAATTTGTTTCACCACTCTTTGGTGCAAATGATTGGGCATAGTAGATAGGCCATCTAGATGGTCCGGGGACAAGGTTTTCTCGGACTCTGTTTCACCACAAGGATCAAACCGATCGCAATGAGGATCACACATCATTTCTCTCTGGTTTTGTCTCACTCTCAATCTGAGTCTTGGGCTTGCAACAGAGACCTGCAATGGATGAATCCATGGATTTCTATTGTTATTATGGTCTTCGATGTTGTATATTATACCAAGGTGGAAGAGAGATTCGTAGGGCTTAGGGCTTAGAGAGTTAGTTAGGTGGTTAGATTAAATGAAGGAGGTGTAGATCGAATGGCTTAAAATATTTCAATTGTCTAACATTCAATCCAATGGTGCATACAGGTACAGAGTGGCAACTAGGGGAGTTGTTTTCAAAGAGAAACACCTTATGACGTAATAAAACAAGTTAAATTTATTATTTCATAATATTTATTTTAAATTTTTAAATAATTTTTTTGTTTGCAAACGATCACCAATTAAACTACACCCCGTGGTTAAATTTTTAAATATTAAGTTAAACTACAACTTGAATAGAATTTGATTTGGTTATAAAATTAAAACGAGTGGTTATTGAAAAAATATATAATTTTGTTATTAAAACGAAATTGATATACTTATAAATTAAAGCTAGTTGTCATTAAAAAAACATATAATTTTGTTATAAATAGTTTTAGCAACCATAATAAGAAATGTTGTTTTATTTATTTATTTTTAATTTATTTTTATTATTATATTATATTTATTAATTTTAAAATTATTTTTAATTAATTTAAATTTATTAAAAATCAAATTGAAATTTTTCTTTTTTATATAGTATTAAAAAATTATATCAAATAAGTAATGAATTAATCTAAATTTATAAATAAAAATATTTATAGAAATGTGGTGAAAATGAGATACTAATATGATCCAAAATTGTATTTTGATGAGAATTTATTAAATCAAGTTTAAGGAATTGGATGAGGAATCCACAAACAAAGGTTTATAAATTTCTTGCATTAATATCCATATTAGAGAAGTGTGAAACCAATTGCTCAACAATTTGAGTCATCCTATAGGATAAGGAAGAAAACTTGATGAGCGTAGTGTTCCAAGAACAAAACAAATTGCTAATAGCTTTTCTTGAAATTTTTTTGAAAGAGAAAGATCTTTTTTTTTGTTATTTTTATGGAGTCACAATGGAATCTTGTTATGGAGAGAGAAGTTAAATAATATGTAGAATTGATAACTCTAAAACGAATTAAATTATGTTTTAGAAAATGTTAAAAGCTTCAACTTAGAAACATTTTATTTTTCACTGCGTTTTTCATGCTTTTGTTTTTCTCAAAGCTTGCATTTTATTTTTCACTGTATTTTCATGCTTTTGTTTTTCTCAAAGCTTTTTATGCTTTTTTTTTTTTTTTTCTCCAAGCTTGCAAAATGCAGAGTGTGTCTTCATTTTCATTGTGTGTTCAGGGAAGGAAATTTTTGAAAGGGAGCGAGGAATTGCATTCTTCCACTCCTATGACGGAGGTAACTCCCGACTTTGCTAATGCAGTGGCGGCCTTGTTCCTCTCAATACTATTAGTCATGGTGGCCTTCTTCATCTTAATGGTATGCCTTTTGGGGTTCAATTCCCTGCTCTAATTTTCTCTGATTTTATGGACGACTCTACAGCCGAGTGGTGTTAGACGCATCACCCAATATGAGTGGTGTCGGAAGGCATCGGGAAAAAGGATTTAAAAGCACTTCCAGTCACGGGTATCCCCTCAGAGCCGTGGATTGCCCCATTTGCATTAATATGCCCCAGGTGAGAGTATTACCAGACTGCTGCCACAGTTTCCACTTGGATTGCATAGATGCATGGCTGCTTACCATTGCCTCTTGTCCTTCGTGACGACACTCTCTCCTTTGTGCGTTATCCAAGAAACCCTCAGCTAACTTACATATGTGTATACAAAACTTTAATCGATTTCACCGGAACATGTTACATTGATTTCAAGATTATTAGTTGAAACCATTGATACCTGTCCATTGTGGATTCGAATATTGTTGGGGCTTTTTGGACTTTGAGAAAATTAGTTTTGCATGCTTATTGCTGGATGGAGATTTTTGGAGCTTATTTGAGTGGTTTGAGATGGAATTTGGATATTTTTTTATTTTTTGGGTTTTTAAGTTTCCTGTCAAAAATGTTATCTTTAAAATTTTGTGTTTTAAAAGTGATGTTTCTGTAATAAGTTAACTTTTCATCTATAACAATTGATTAAAAACTTATCTTTTAATAACATAATTATATTAAAATTTTTACAATATGTATCATAGAAAAACAAAATAACTATATTCAAAATTTTCATATTAAAAATAAATAAATTTAACACATGACTTATTAAATTTTAAGATTTGATTTGAAAATGCTTTACAATAAGTAAATTTAGTTTCCAATTTATTATAATTTTTTCAATTCAGTGTTACTCTGTTACATTGACATCTTTTATATATTTTGTTATATGTTTCCTAAGTTCTGTGGGAAAAGAGGAATTATAACAATAACATAGGGATTAGAGAGATATTGGTTGTAATTAATTGTGGATATATGCTTCAATAAGATTTAGATTTCGTTCATTATGTTAATTAAATTTGGAGGGTCTGATTAATTTCATTTCTAGTTTTTTTTTTTTTTTTACATATATTCACATTTTGAATGCAAATGCAAAATTCTTGAAGGTGTTAGTTGTGAATATGTGTGGGGTTGTTGATAATGATATTTAGCACAATGTTGTACTTTACATGCATTCACATTTTGAATGCAAATGCAAAATTCTTGAAGGTGTTAGTTGTGAATATGTGTGGGGTTGTTGATAATGATATTGAGCACAATTTTGTATGAATGGCTCTTTATGATAATTTCGTAACATAATGACAACACTGTAACTTTTTCCCACTTTGATTTAAATTATAATTAATAATAATTATGGTTAATTATAAATAATATAACAAATCAATTTAAATTTCACTAAAGAATTCTAATCATTATTTCAAAGTTTTTAAAACATTAATCATTACTTCAAAGTTTTACAAACAAAAATAATAATTACGAGTAAAGGAAAGTTAAAAACAATAATAATAATTATTAGTAAAGAATTATGAAAAGTGAAAAATCAAAAATTAAATAAATAGATTTCCACGTGCAAGCAACATCTACTTCAATGTGACAACGCTGCTGCAGATCCCGTGAGACCGCGCGCGCCTGGAGCTAGGGCTCCTTCTTGCAGCCATGGAGGATATGGGTTTGCCCCAGGCTCCTCCTCCCCCCCCCCCTCCTCCGTCCACCGAATAAGCCTTCAGATCGCTGCTGGCTTCGCTGCCAAAAAAGAAGAAAATTGAAGCTGCCAAGTTCGTGAGGAAGCTGGATGGAATTCCAAAAATCTCCCTTCCTCCTGAGGGATTGATCCATGTTACCTTGTCTTTGGAAGATCGTGCCCTTATGGGCCAGTTTACTGGCCTTTGGCCCCCTCTAAAAACAACGAAGACATGGGTCGTCAAAAACTGGGTTCCTTTGATCAAGAACAGTGTTACCTCATACTTCTTGGGGAGAGGCTATTTCCTATTCGAATTCATTTCAAAAGAGGATAAAGATCTGATCTTTAGGAATGGCCCTTACTTCATGGGTCCTCAGGGCCTATATCTCAACAAGTGGACACCGAATTTCGATCTAGCAGTGGATGTCCCGATAACAGTTACTGTGTGGGTAAGGCTGCAGAATCTCCTAGTGCATTGTTGGAACTGGGATTCTCTGAAACACATAGTTAACGCTATGAGAAAATTTATTGACCGGGAAAATAATAAGGATCAATATGACTGTGCTCGAATCTGTGTCGAGGTCAACTTAGAGGTGGGCCTACCGGAGGCAATAAAAATCAATGTCATCAGTTGGTCTCATGTGCAAAAGCTAGATTATGAGCAACTTCCTTTAAAGTGCCGAAAATGTCACGAATACGGTCACTTTGCTAGGGGCTACCCGAGCAATGGAGAGGCGGAGAAAGGAAAAGAGGAGGGCTGGAATCAGGTTAAGCGGTCAAAGGCTTCTCACAAAACCCCAAAAGTTGTTGGGGCTTCAAAATGCAAAGGTCCTCATCCAGCTTCTGATCTGGAAAAACCTCCCCCTAAAGGGAAAGAAAATAAGTTTGGACCATTAATTTCAACTTTAGTAGAGGCCCAGGAGGTTGAGATGCAAAAGAAAGTGACCCCAGACAAAGGGACATCCTCAGGTTCGAGGCAGGGTAAAAGCGCCTCAAAAAGACCTAAGGAAAAACATGCAGAAGTTGAAGAGGAGGAAAAAGACTCGGACAAATCTAAGGAGGAGGGAGAAATAGGGGAATCAAAAATCTTGGCTAGAAGATCGACAAGAGGTCAAATGCCTGCCCAGGAAAAGAGAGAACAAGAAACACACAAAGACAAACTCTACGACAGTCAACCAACCCTTGAGAAACTATTGGCAAGAACTCCCAAGATGACAAAAAACCAAACACAGGGCTCCAAGGGAGCTCATCACACTAAAAAAAGTAAGTGATGAAGGTTGTCTCCTGGAATTGCAAAGGAATGGGGAGCAAAGTGAAAGAAGAAGCCATAATAAGCCTGCTTCGGATAGAAGCCCCAGATATTCTTCTAATCCAGGAGACAAAAATAGAGGACAAAGACTTCCTCCATACAAGTAAGAGATTTTGAAATAAAGGTAGAGGATAGGCCGTCTCTACTCGAGGAGCTTCAGGCGGGCTGGACACTCTATGGAATATAAACAAGTACTTGATGGTCACTGAGATCCTAAATACCCACTGGCTATTTTTGAAACTTCAACATCATGATACAAAGGAGGTATTTAGCCTCTTCAATGTGTATGTACCAGTAAATGCAGGGGAGAAGAAGGTATGTTCGGACTCTATCAGAAACCTGGTAGAAATAGAGAATCTAGAAAACACCATCATTTCTGGAAATCTCAACCTCACATTGCTTATGGATGAGAAGTGAGGAGGTAGCATCGTTAGAGACCCCGCAAGGGAATGGGTGGAGGATCTCATGGAGGATTGGGACTTGCTTGACATCAAGCCCTCCAATGGTAAGTACACTTGGTCAAATAAAAGAGTCGGTCCTGGTCATATTGGTGCAAGACTAGATAGGTTTCTTGTTCATAGTTATTTTCTCCTTTTAGGTCTAGAGGCTAGAATGAAAATTCTTCCCTGCAGTGCCTCAGATCATAAGCCGCTCAAACTTTAACTGTTGGCCCAAAAGGATCTTGGCCCTATTCCATTTAGATTTAGCCCTTTATGGATTAAAATCCTAGACTTCATGGATAAGGTTAAGGAAAGTTGGAAAATTATTGTCAAGGGCCCGCCTTTCTTTGTTTGGGAGGAAAAGCTCAAAAGAGTGAAAGAAACTTTGAAAATTTGGGCCGAAAGCCTCCCTAATCTAGCGGCCGAAAGAAAGCATGCCCAAGTCAGTCTTGAGACCCATCATTTACAAATGGAAGATGCAGTCATTACTAAAGAAGTACTGGACAAGGAGGCAAATTTACAACATAAGTTCCATAAGGCATGTCTTTCGGAGGAAGAATTTTGGAGACAAAAGTCTCGCAGCCTTTGGCTTAAAGCGGGAGACAGAAATACTTCCTTCTTCCACAAACAAGCCCAAGCGAGAAGAAGCTTCAAATCCATTTTAGAAATCAAGGAAGAGTCCATTACCCAAAATAACTTCAGGAGCATTAAAATGGAAGCTTTCTCTCATTTTAAAAATCTTTACAGTGAAGAAGGTGTGTGGAATCAGAATTCTAAATTTCTGGGTGTGGTTCCCATAAAGATTACCTCCAAGATGAATCAGTCTCTAGAGGCAAAGGTCACTAGAGAGGAAATAAAGGCTGCTCTCTTTGCTATGGAGCCCGACAAAACCCCTAGACTAGATGGCTTCACAACAAGATTTCTCCAATCTTGTAGGCATATAGTGGAAAAGGATTTGCACAAAATGGTCTTGAAATCCCAAGCTTGTCAGAAAATTGGGGGCAACACAAATTCAACCTTTCTAGCCTTCATCCTGAAGGAAAAGGGAGCCAGTGCCTTTAATAGATTTCGACCTATTTCGCTATGCAACATTGGCTACAATTTGATAACCAAGGTGATAGCAAACAGATTGAAAGGTATCCTTCCAAATATTATTCTGGAGAATCAAGATGGTTTTGTGCATGGGAGGCAGATTGTTGACAATTTTATCCTAGTGCAAGACGCAATTCACTCAAGCCTGCAACGAAAAGAAAAGGGTATGTTTGTCAAACTAGATCTAGCTAATGCATTTGATCACTTTAGACACAAATTTCTCCTTGATGTTTTGCATAAGTTTGGGTTTGGGCCTGAGTTTATCAACTGGAGCCGTGCTTGTATCTCCGAGCCTTGGATCGCCCCTTTGGTGAATGGGCGAGCTGTGGACTTCTTCAAAGCTACAAGAGGGCTTCGGCAGGGGTGTCCTCTTTCTCCCCTCCTTTTTGTTCTCCAAGCCTATGTTCTAAGTTTCTATTTGAACAAGAAGCAACTCGAAAAAGAGATTATGGGCCTTAACATAGCCATAGGAGTTAAAAATACAAATCATGCATTATTTTTTGAAGACTCTCTGTTGCTGGGCGCAACCTCTCTGATTTCTGCTACAAAGTTCAAAGAAGTGTTGGATGATTACTATGATGCCACAGGCAGAAAAATAAATAAGGGGAAGTGTTATATTTATTGCTGGAACATTTCAATCAGGGCTCTCAGTGCTATTTCCAGATGTCTGGGTTTTGCTGGCTCTTCCAATTGGACTTCATTCAAGTATCCGGGCCTTCCAATCTTCCAAAAATTCACCTTCAGCAGAGATTGGATTCCTCTGCTTGAAAATTTAAAACTTAAGATCCAAGCATGGGGTTTATCTTGGATAAATCTTGCTGGTAAGTCGGTGTTGATTAAGGCTATCCTCAACAGTCTTCCTATCTTTCAATTTTCAATTCTGCTGGCTCCAATCTGCATCCTCAAGAATATGGAGGAGCTTATTCACAGGTTTTTTTGGAAAGGTGGCAAATAAAATGAAAAAATAATCCCTCTTGTCAGCCGGGACAAAGTCACCAAGCCCCTTATGGAAGGTGGAATGAACTTCAAAGACCTTCGCTCTCAAAACATTGATATGGGAGCAAAAATCGTTTGGAGAATCATGGCTTCCAAGCCAGGTTGGACGCAGAAAGCATTATGGAGGAAATACCTCAGAGGAAAAAGGAAACACTGCCTTGACAACCCCCTTCCAAAATATGGTTCGCACCTGCTCAAACTCTGTACTCAGGAATTCCTGTTGATCCAAATTCACGCATACTGGATCCCAGGCAATGGAAAACATACTAATATCTGGGATGACAACATTATGAACAATCCACCTTTAGCCGATAATTGTTCTCTGCTTTCGCTGCGTGCTTGGATGGAAAATGTTGTTTTCAAAACTTTGTGGGACATCTCTTGTTGGGATGGCAGTTACTGGTCTGGTTGGAAGCATCTGCAGGTACCTTTGGAACTAAATCTAGCCTGCAATACTTTTCTCGCCCTCCTAAATGGCATGGCCACGATTCATACAAGGAGGCTAGATAAACATGGCTGGGGTCAATCTGGCTCTTATTCAGTGGCATTGGGTTATGCAAAACAGCTGGAGTAGCCTCATGTCCCACCAAACCCTGCGACTTGGAAGGGGCTATGGTGCCACAAAACCATTCCAAAAATTGACTTCTTCTACTAGCTCATGTGCCACAATAGAATTTTGACTGAGGATAGATTGAAAAAAAGAGGATTCCATGGATCGTCAAGATGCCTGATGTGCTACAAAAATGAAGAGAATGTCTTCCATCTTATGCTGGAGTGTAAATTTGCTACAGAGGTTTGGCATGAGGTTTTGGGTCCTTGGGGAAACAATTTCGCTCTCCCCTCTTCCATCTCTGACTTGTTTGCTAGTTGGCCTCACAACTATCTAGGTGTGCTCCCAAAGAATGATAGCTTTAAAGCCTTCTGGCTTTCCTTGCCAAAGATAATTTGTTGGAAAATTTGGCTTGAAAGGAATAAGAGATTTTTAGAGACAAAGAGAAGAATGTGAAAATAATCATAGCGAAGATCAAAAGTCAGCTGAAAGAAAGTTTGGGCAATCAACTTGACGCAACAAACTTAAGCTAGTAGGATTTCGAATGGGGCCACATGATGGGCCTTCAATTCTCCATTGCAGTAAGGAAAAATAATACAAGTAAAGAATGGCAAATCAAACTCAATGAGAAAGACTTCTCAGATTGGATTATTAAGCAGTCCAGTCATTCTTTATTCTTCGACGGGGCTGCCAAAGGCAATCCTGGGAAAGAAAGTGCAGGAGGTGTCATTAAGAATTTAGAGGGCAGAATTGAGCACAGTTATGCCCGGGGCTTGGGGCATAAAACTAGCATCCAAGTAGAAGTGCTTGCTCTTCTCCAAGGCCTCAAGCAAGTCAAAAAATTCAACATCAAAGAGGTAAATGTAATAGGCGACTATCAGTCCATTATAAAAACTATTGTGGATAAATCTATTCCTAAAGATATTAGATTTGCAATATTGGTGACGAGAATCAAAATAATGGAAAAAACTCTTCAAAGTGTGAATTTCTTCCATGTATTGCGGGAGAATAATAAGGACACAGATTTGGAGGCCAACAAAGCTGTCCTTCTTTCCACCAACACTCTTTCAAGAGACAGGGAAGAAGAATGAGATCCAATCCCTTAAAATCAAACTTTCATGTTTTATTGCATATTACTGCATCAGTTCATTTGTATCCACAAGTTAGGGAAAATTTCGGAGATTGAATCGATAGCTAGTTGTAAGAAATACTGGCACATAAGTATCTGGGTCATAGATCTCATAATAGGTGAGGATAATTGGGAATTGCTCCCATATTCTGTAATCTGTTTCGAGGCATTCATGCCAAAGCTTTAATATAAAACCATAACCGTTCCTGTAAAAAAAAAACATCTACTTCAATATGGATTTGGACATCAAGGTTGACTAATGATATAGTCAAATATATATTTTACATTTAAGCTAAAGAAATTTATATAACCAAGTTCAACCTATCAAATATTAGCCAAAAATTGAATAATAAGACACCAAAAAACTTAATAAACCCGTCAAATTTTAGCCAAGACACCGAAAATATTAATAAACTGAAATAATAATAAGACAACAAAAAAAAATTAATACACATAAATGACATGGAATAATACAATTATAGACCATGCTAAACTAGACATAATGTTGGTTAAAATGAATTTTTTTCCTAAATATCTTTTAGTATGACACATCTATTTCTTTAGTAGAAATTCTTTCGGTAATAATCACATGCAAAAGAACGAGGTCGACGCGTTTCGAACCAACCAGTGTGGTTCATCATCAGGACTATGTGAGAGATCAGATCAGGCAATAAGTATAAATAGATGTAGAGATGGTTCAACTAGCCGTTAGGATAACGGCTAGTTTGACTTAGATATCTCTACATCTTTTTAGAAAGGTAAGATCTGATCTCAACTTAGATACCCGTAAACGTGCTCGTTCGAATTGATGAATCTCTGTTGCCAAGGCCCTACCGAGTAGGGTTTCTGAATTTTTGGAATCTAAGCTTCTGTGATCCATATAAATTAGTATAAATTCTTTCGGTAATAATCACATGCAAAAGAACGAGGTCGACGCGTTTCGAACCAACCAGTGTGGTTCATCATCAGGACTATGTAAGAGATCAGATCAGGCAATAAGTATAAATAGATGTAGAGATGGTTCAACTAGCCGTTAGGATAACGGCTAGTTTGACTTAGAAAAAGTAATTAGTGGATGGTGTTTAGCAAAAGAAGGAATGATAGAAGTATACATATTTTCAGAAAGGTAAGATCTGATCTCAACTTAGATACCCGTAAACGTGCTTGTTCGAATTGATGAATATATGCTTCCAAGGCCCTACCGAGCAGGGTTTCTATATTTTTGGAATCTAAACTTCTGTGATCCATCATATAAATTAGTAGAAACTCTTTCAGTAATAATCACATGCGCCCTCTCGCGGTGGAAAGCCGATTCCGAGCCAACCGGTGTAGTTCATGGATCGGGCAATAGTATAAATGAATGTAGAGATGGTTCAACTAGCCGTTAGGATAACATCTATTCTTTTCTTAAACTTCTCTACTCGTCTTAACAATTTCAATAAGTATTGGGGTATATATTTAATAAAATTTATTTTATTTTCAAAATTATTGGCTTATATTTAATAAAATTCATTCTATTATTAAACTAGCTTGTCTCATGTGCTTTAAAGGAATATTGCTAGCTATTTAAACAAAAAAATTTAAAAATAAAATAAAATCCTACACTAATATACCAAAATAATTGCATTTTTGTTTCATTTTTAAATTTTAAATTTTAAAATATAACAAATCAGGGATGAAACAAAAAAACTAAAATAATACCAACCTCAAAATGAAAAGAATATCTCCATGAGCCTTATCTCCAAATAAGGGTTTGCACTATTTTTATTTTTATTTTTTTATGTTTAATGGTAAAGTTGAAAAACCACAAAATAAATGGAAAATGATTCATGTAAGGATAATCTCCGAATAAGAGTTTGCACTATTGTTATTTTTATTCTATGTTTAATGGTAAATTTGAAAAACCACAAAATAAATGGAAAATTATTTATATAAGGATAAATGAAATATAAATCTTTTGAGCTATACTCTACAAAAAAAATAAAAAATATTTAGAATCATTTCAACAATCCATGGCCATAATTATTTCAAATTATTTCACCAATCCATGGTAACTAAATAGCTTCTGTAATTACCTTTGGAAGGATAAAAAAAAACAATCTCTCTAATTTCACCTCATTCTTCCTAAAATTTGGCTGTGTAAGAGTTCCTTCCCTCACGAGGTACTCCACTTGATTAATTTAGACTGAAATTATTGAACTGTCTTCCTCTGTCCAAGCTACTCCTACTAATTGTTTCTTATCCTCCTTAACATATGAAACATACCTAGATCCTCTCCCTTGATAAATTTCCATGCCTATTTTCCTTTTACTGGTGCCAAATTCCACTTGGGATATGCAAAAATGGCAAGGGATCTTACTCATATAGTATCAGTAATCGATATTACTTGGCACTGGGCATAGTTCCAATTCTGAAGATTTTTTTTTTTTTTTGGATGTAACCTTACTAGAGAGGAAGTAGAAAGTCTAATTTCCATGAACCAAATCCCAAGAAAAAATAAGAATAAAATGGCCATAAATGGTTGCATTTCTATAGTATTTAGAAATAAGATGTTGGGCCGGCCTTCAGACTAAATCGACTATATAAATTTAAATTGGAAATTTCATTTTCTTTCCTGAATAGTAATGGGTATTAGTAACCTTTTTAGAAACATGTCACCCATAAATAATAGGTTTTGTACAATTTCAAGCACTTTTAAAAGCAAGCATTAAAATTTACACTTCAAAAGCGCCCAAAATGCGAGTCAAATTCCATCCCTATGAGTGGCTAGTGGGGTGATGAATTGATGTATAAGGTATGGGTGATGAAATCATAATGTGCAATGAATGGATTTATATAATGTCATCTTGGTTAGTAAAGAAGGCATTTGAGATTTGTGGAGACCCTTGCACACGTTGTTAGAAGAGTTTTTAATGTTTAGTTTAAGAGTTTTAATAGTTACATGGGTAATATCCAGGTCTAGTATAATCTAAATCATTGAGCTTTGCATAAAGAATTAAGCTCACCTAAAACTTTAAATCTCAATAAAATCCATAACAACAATTGCACCATCACCAGATATTGCAAAGGAAATGCCCTAAGATTCTTAAAGAAATCCAATAGTTGCTAAGCAAGATATCTGTAGTGATTTGGTCAATTTTAGTAAAGGAAGGAAAAAATATTGTGCCCCGTCCCAATTTGTATGTGTAATCAAAAGAAAAGTTATAGAAAAAAACACGTTCAATCTACAGTAATTTTCTCTCCATATGCAAGATACATAAAAAAATTCTTTGAAACAACTATTGACAAGTGAATCACTCAGTAAACTAGGATTTACAAGCACTATAACCATGCTGATGACCCCAAACAATACTATGTAGAATTGAAAGAAATGTAATGCTAAGTACATACCCGTGTGTCAAATAACTGATCTATGAAGACTGTGATAACCAGAAAAGTGACACAACTATGTCAAATGGACTAAGTGTCCAATCTGAATCATTATTGAAAGATAAACATAGCCAAAATGATCATAGTCGAAAAAGACCATAAACACATGCATCATTATTCTCTCCCAAAACTGGGGCTTCAGTTCATGCCATTAATTAATGAGGGACTTTGTGCTCTTGAGATTGCTAAGCTAAAAATTTGCCTAAAAATAAAATAGAGCCTATTGTGCATGTTGTTTTCTTAAAACTTGATTTGTATTTTCAACTAAAATTTATTGAGCATAGCAAAAACAATATAGAAAACTATGCTACATATTTCAAACACTAAGTAAAAAACTAGCAATGTAAGACAAATATAAACATAAAAGAAACCCTTTCCTCCAATTTCAATAGTTTTAATATTGGAGAAAAAAACCCCTTCCATCGTTAGAAACAAAAACCTCCAATTAATGTTAATGTGAAAAGTCATTGTACAGAGATAACCGCCAAAGATTTTTTTTTTTGCACACATGATGGTAACAAGGGGTATTATTTAGTTCTCTGCTTTGTCTTCCTTTTTCCATGACAACACGCTTTTTATGATTTCACCCGTAGTTGCCCTAATTAATTAAGACATTTTTAAAATCACCTCTCCATGGCCTTGCTATAAATATCGACCTCAGGATGAACCTGCTTCAGACCTTGAAGATATATAGTTTGTACATTTTCGTCATAAAATTATTGTGCTTCTTCTTTCCTTTTAGTTTCTCGCCTTCCCTGGGCAGTGTCTTCCAGACCTTGAAAGGATGAAGCTTCTTATCAGCAACAGGGGATTTCTCTACCACAAAATTTCTATCAGCAACTACAGGAGATTTCTATACCACAGACTCCAAAAAATAGAGCAAGGCAGGCGGGGATGATGACTATTGTTATTGTTATAAGGAAATTCACATCTCCCTCACAACTGTCCACTGCCACAATTCAAATCGATGGTTAATCATGATCTAATCGTCTAACAAAGGATCAAAT